>CM029022.1:52466771-52880998 GCA_016801055.1 Panax notoginseng
AGGTCAGAAAGGAGGATGTACCAAAGATAACATTTAGAACTTGTTATGGATATGCAGAGTTTGGTGGAAGTCATTTGGATTAAACAAACGCACTTGCAGCGTTTATGGATTTAATGAATAGGGTGTTTTAAACCATTCTTGGAAAAATTTGTGGTGGTGTTCATCAATGATAATTTTGTTCATTCCAAACCCAGAAGAGCATACAGAACATTTAAAAATGACGTTGGAGTCATTAAAGAGGGAAAAGTTTTACGCAAAATTTTCAAAATATGAATTATGGTTTGGAGCGTTTGTAATTTTTGGGTCAATAATTGATAAGGACGAAATTTCAGTAGATCTAGCAAAAGTAGAAGTTGTGATGATTGGGATTAGCCGAAGATACCGTCGGATGTGAGGAGTTTCTTAGGATTGACAGGTTATTATCGACGGTTTATTCAAGATTTTTCCAAGATAGCCACTCCGTTGACTAACTTAACGAGGAAAGCAGTGAAGTTTGTATGGATAGAAAAATGCGAAGGGAGTTTCCAGGATTGAATATAAGGCTAAGTATGACACCTGTGTTGTCTCTGCCAGATGATATAGAGAATTTTATGTGTATTAAGCAACACTTCGTACAGGGGACTAGGCTGTGTGATTATGAAAAACGATAAGGTCATTGTGTATGCATTGCGACAGTTAAAAGATTACGAGAAAGGGTATCTGACCCATGATTTGGAGTTTTCCGCGATAGTGTTTACCATGAAAATTTGGAGGCACTATCTCAATGGGGAGAAATATGAAATATATACGGACCATAAAAGTCTGAAGTATATCTTCACATAGAAGGAGTTTAATATGCGTCAAAGGCGATGGTTGGAATTGATTAAGGACTATGACTGTGAAATTCTATATCATCCGGGGAAAGCGAATGTGGTTGCCTACGCTTTAAGCAGAAAGGGACGGGACAAGTTGTCATTGTTAACTGCTCAAGAAGAGTTAATAGTAGAGATGGCCAAATTGGAGTTAGAGATGAAGTATCCAAAGGAGTCGGATGAAAAGCTATTTCAAATGGAGGCTCATCCAACCTTATTGAATAGAGTAAATGAAGCACAACTTTAGGATGAGGAGTGTGAGAAAATAAGGAAAAGAGTGCTCGAAGGGGAGGTTGTCAAATTCAAGATTTATACCGAATGGTTGTTGAGATTTATAGGAAGAATTTAGGTTCCACCAGTACCGGATGTCAGAGATGAAATTTTGCATGAAGCTCATAATTCGAGATATTTGGTTCACCTAGGAAGCACAAAAATGTATCAAGACCTTCAACAACATTTTTTGGTGGCAAAATATGAAACGAGAGGTTGCAAAATGTGTTGCAAAATGCCTAACGTGTCAAAGAGTCAAAGCAGAACATCAAAGTCCAAGTGGTTTACTAAAGCCATTAGAGACACCAGAATGGAAATGGGAGCATATTATAATAAATTTTGTGGCAGGTCTTCCAAATACTCGGAAAGGCTATGACATGATATGGGTTATCGTGGATCGACTGACAAAATCAACATATTTCTTTTCGATCAAAATTAGGTTTAATTTAGATCAGCTGGAGAAGTTATATATCGAAGAGATTATTTCAAGGCACGGTGTTCCAGTATCAATCGTGTTGGACCGAGATCCGCGTTTCAGATCAAATTTCTGGAAAAGTTTTCAAGAACGTATGGGAACATAGTTGAGAATGAGCATAGTACCATCCTCAAACTGATGGTCAAAGGGAAAGAACAATCCAGACAATAAAAGACATGTTAAGAGCTTGTGTCATGGATTTTAAAGATAATTGGGACGACCATTTACCTCTAGTCGAGTTTGCCTATAATAATAGTTATCACGCAAGTACTAGTATGCCGTCTTATGAAGTGTTGTACAGAAGAAAGTCCAAACTCCATTGTGTTGGGATGAGGTTGGTGAACGTCGACTGCTAGGACCAGAATTGGACCAGCAGACTTACAAAATCGTCAAGGTGATAAGAGCAATATTGTTAGCTGCTCAAGACAGACAGAGAAAGTATGCGGATCAGCACCGTCAAAAGTAGGAGTTTGAAGTAGGTAGCTTCGTGTTCTTGAAAGTATCTCCCTGGAAGGGGAAGATAAGATTTGGCAAAGAGGGAAAGTTGAGTCCGAGGTTCATTGGACATTTTGAAGTGTTAAGAAGGGTAGGAGAAGTGGCTTATGAGGTAGCTTTACCTCTAGAGTTAGAGCAAATTAATAATATGTTTCATGTTTCAGTGCTACGACCGTACAAACTTGATTACAAGCATGTCATAGAATTGAAAGTAGTATGCACACAAGCCAATCATGTGTGATGATAAAGCATATATTTTGTAACAATCTTATTCATTTATTAATAAAAGAATTGTTTAATTAAAGACTTTTAAATTTATCTGCTTGGTGTTGTTCTATAATATGTGATAAACCCATAGTTTTGAGCAATGCTTTTAGAATCATGATGATGATCATACTAATGAGATCTAAAATCTTAGATAGCTCACAAACAAAAATTGTTCCTAATCTTTGGATTACTAGAAAGGGGATTAGTGAATCCGAATAGATTGGAACATACGTTACTTGCTCATTGGATAAAGATAATTGATCTCATGATCATTTGTGTGGGAGACAATGAAGCAAGTATGTAGGTGCCTATTGAAGAATAAGTTCACTGAACGTGGCTCGCTAAGTAATACCTAATAGAGTTTTACTTGCCTGTCAATAGAAATTCTTGTAGTGATAGTAGTACAAGTGATCCTTAGACTTGAGATCATTATAATATTTTGTGTATAATGAGTTATACTTTGATATGTCTGTTAAGACCCTTAGGGTATATCAAATGGTATGCTTGGGTATAATAAGTTGTACATGGAGATAATGAATGATCAATCAAGAATCTACCGCTTCTAATAAAAGAAGAGAAATGTCCTATGTGGTTCGATAAATGACAACCCAGTAGTCTTTGGCCAAGGCAGAATGAAATTAGAAAGGAGTTTCAAATTTGTATTATTTGGAGTTGTGCATTTAAGAATCGAAATACATATAATTAAATAAAATAAGATTTGACAGTGATTCCATGTCTTATATTTAATTGGGACATTGTATGGTGAAAAGATTGAATTGTACGGTAACTATGTACTCAAAGGTTCTTTTATGATTAATGCTGAATTATATTATCTCTATCTAAAAAAATGGCTTATCCTTCAGGAAACTTTAATTTATTGTATTTAAATAAATTTATTTTAATGATTTTAATTTTTGTTTTAATTGATTTATAAATTGTTTTATTATGGAGAACATAAAAGGGTCATACCATAAAAAAAAAATATTTATTTAAAAAAGTAAATGGCATAATCGTTAATATAATAAGTTAAGTGTATTTAATTTAATCTATGGTGATAGAATAAATTAAATTGCTTAATATTTATTTTAATTTTAAAAAAATAAATTAAATAAAAGAGTCTTTTATTTTATTATTATTAATATTATTTTAATGGTCCTTGGAAGTTTGGGTTTTAATTAATTAATAAATACATTCATACCTATAATTTATGAGGCTAATTAATTAAAAATGTTTAATTATTTATTCATAATAAGATTAGAAGCCTATTAATTAAAGTAGTTTAATTAATTAAAATAAAACTCAATTCCTAAATTATTTAGGAGGCCCACATCTATAAATAAGAGGAATCTTATTTTGATTTGGGGTGAATGACAATTCTAAGAGTTGGGAGAGTACACAATATTCTATAGAGATAGAATTAGGGTTTTGGCAAACACTCATTTTCTTAAATATTTGTTCTTTCTTGGTAGATCACCTCTAGAGACCAAACACTTGGGTGGCTAACGTTGATCAAAGGAAGGAATCAAATATGGTGGATTCAAGTTGAACATGAAAAGGAATTGGAGGTGAACTCATTCATGAGGAAGCTCATTTCTACAAGGGTATGAATCTGATCTCCATCTCTTTTCTATTGATTGATAATTATGCACAATGTATGATCATGGTGATGGTTTGTATAAAAATTTTAAAATCTGTTTTATCGCGCTTGCACACCTTTTATGTAATTTGATTGCATTATCGCGCGATATACAAACTTAACAAGAATATGAACCCTTGCAAGTCGAGAAAGATCTAACATATGAAGAAGTTCTAGTTCAGATAGTGAACATGAAAGAACAAAGTAATATCTTCTGCAAAGGTAGTATGAAGGAGCCATAATGCTGAAGAAGCTACGTGGGAACTCAAAAATAAAATGATGAAGAATTATCCTCAACTTTTTGTTTAATCTTTGTATTGCGATTTTGGGGGAAGAATCCTTGTAAGAAGGGAACAATGTAAATAATGTATTGATTGTGTCATGATTTTGGGGACATAATCCTTGTAAGGAGGAAAAAATGTAACGATTGCAAATTGAGTAAAAAGAATTTTGAATTTTTGTTTAATAAATAAATATTTTGATGGAAATTGTTTGTGGAATAATTTATTTAAGTGCAAATATGTTAATTAAATATATGTGGGATGATTTTATATTTTTGTGCATATTTTAGTACACTAATATGTTAGAATATTCTAATTTAATCAAATGATTAAATTAGAGGGCTAGTAAATGGCTAAATAAAAATTATAATTATATTGATAAAGTTCAATTTAATTTCTTAATAAACCTAATTGAATCCAAAATTTAAATAACAAAATTGGCTTAATGGGTAAATAAATGGGAAACATAATTATCGATATTTTTGGAAGAGAGTTTTGCTAAATAATTTAGCAATAAGAATTTAGTGTGACATTTTGCTTCAAATAGAAGGAGGATTTATTGTGTAATAAAAATAAATAACCCATGTAACACATTTGAGCTCTCCCAAACATGGCTTAGACATTTCTATTTCCCTAACTGCTCAAACCCTTTCCTCTACTAGTAACGCTAGAAAACTGAAGGCTTAACCTTCATACGTTTATTTCATTTAGCTTAAAATAGAGTTTGTATATATAGAGAGAGTGGGTTTGCTGTGATTTTGAGAGGAAGTTCTAGAGAATCAATGGGAAGCAGACAATCTTCATAATCTATCAAGGCTTAGAAAAATTAAGAAGGCAAAAATCAATTCTAAAACCCCCAAATCTCTATTTCTTGAGTTTTCTGTAGGAATTTTTGTGGATGTTTAAGTTGGAAAAACTTTAGTTGTAAGGTTTCTGTTGATACATAATCTGTAGATGATAATAATAGCATAACAAGAGGAATTAAACCAAATCAATCAGAATTTAGATGTAAGGAGGAAGAAAAATGGACCTTTGGACTAAGTATGGTCATTGTAGTTAGTTTCAAGAATTATTATGTTTGTGTTGTTGTGTTTGAAGAATTAATTAGATAAATGTATGTTATTCATCTCTGAAATATGAAAACAATGCAACTGAAATGAATCAAAATGGATATAAATCGAATTCGTGGCGGATGATTTCGTGTAATATGTCAAAATATCAAAAACTAGCATGAACATTGAAATTGAACTCTCAAATTATTGGTTAGAGTTCCTAGGTTGTTGAAATGGTTTTGTAGATGTTTAGTTTTATATTTATTTAACTTATAACATTTAAAATTGGTTAATTTGGACCTTAAGTGAAGAATATATGGAATTTTGTATGAAATCAGTTTGAATTCGCGAAGCTTAAAACTGGTTCTGGAGTCGAGCGCCGCCGCACTGGTGTCTAGTATAAAATTGGCGCGACCGCGCCAGCATCAAAACATTCCTAGTGATGAGCTATTCAATGTGCAGTTCTGGGGATGGTCATTTAGCATATTCTATTGAATGTAGTGAAGCCTAAAACATGTAATAAGAAATAATATCAAGTTGTAATCACAAAGATGATACTATAAGTTATGGACTAGGAATTTATGAGGATGTTTGTAAGAAATGGAGATGTCGTTCAAACATCATGTCTTGTACTATATTCTAATAGAGAGTTCAGATTCATGATGTATGAATAATAAGGATATTCAGAACTTGAACTAAGGTAATAAATTTAACTAAAATTGGAACTAAACCAATAAAGTTAGTTTTAATGTGACTAATTGGTATTATGATCTTAATGACCCATGTATGATATTTGAAGAGCCTGAATTATAAGTTTGTAGCGAACGCGCAAGGCAAGTTTCCTAACCTTTGCTACTTTAATATTCAGCGAGGTTTATTAATTTGTTCAATGTCTATATGTCTTAAATAAGCTGTCTAATTCTTTTCGAAAGCAGTACTTCGATAGATAATGTTTATTCGTTTATAAATCATTATTATTCTATCATTTTTAAGTACTATTATGCTAGATGACATTGTAATCAAACTCTTGAATGTATATCGAACCCCTTTTGATTCAACTAATCCATAGTTGACGAGCGTTCTAAAGACCGAAAATTCTTTTAAAGTTAATCCAAACCAATTTATCTTTGGTGTGGATCCTAATGTTAAAGTTGAGATGAAAAATTCTATATTTGGGGTATATGTTATCGAAAATTTAATTCTAAGCTACACAATAATGATGATATGTTTGTGCACAATACATAGTACAAATGGCTGATCACTTGGAGTACGAGATGGATGGTCCATAGTCTCGAGACTATTAATGGTTACGGTAGAAATACTTGATAATCTGGGACATAGTTTTTGGTATTGTGACCCTCAGTATACACCTTTGATCTTGATATCTAGATTTGATTTGAAAGTTGATTATTCCATTAAACTCACAATTCTTAACTTAAAGTTGATTTTTTCCAGTAAAGAACACATTACTTAGTTGAAGCTTATTCATTTGTTCATTCATATGCTGTTATTGTATACTGTTCTATTTGTGGGCAATTTGTTTTGCTCACTCTTGCCTAAAACATTTTATCTAAAGTCGAAAAACTCGAGGAGCCGTCCACGAGCAATGGCAAGATGCATAAGTAGTTGATGTTTAGCTTATCTTTTATTTGTGAAGCTTATGTAATGGACTTATTTATGTTTTATTATTCCGTTGTTATGATGTAATAATTAAGGTTAGATGACTTGAGATTTTGTTTAAATATGTAACCTTTTATAAGGATTATTATTTATGGAGTTAGTTATCCTATATTATGGGTAGTTTAGATGTGATTGTGATGGATCGTGAGCACTAGATCTGTGGGATTAAAGTACCTAGATTTGGAGGTGTCACAAGTTGGTATCAAAGTTGTAGGTTATAAATCTTAGGTTGGGAAACCTTAGGCTATATCCTAAAGGAAATTGAAAATATAGTAGTGGTAAAACTCTTATCGTGTTCTAAAGAATGAATTAAGGAAATTCATTGAAAATAAATATTAAATAATTTATGTGCCTACTTGTTGTTAATAAACTTATGTGCTCACGAATAGTAATTAAAACTTAAAAAAACATTAGGTGTTAGGATGACTGATATAGGAGAACCTGACTAGGCTAGGGAGGAGGAGTTGCGAGATATTCACATAAATAAGCATACTGGCATTCCACAGGAGTTCGCAGGCTGTAATACTCGTTAATAGCTTCAGAACTGAAAGGCATCTGTTTACCCCTCACGAATGCAATGAATGGGGCCTTATCCTCCGCATTTGCATAAAATTCCTTCACCACATTGACGATCGCTGGCACTGGTTTGTCAGTAAACCTATCCCATCCTTTTTAATATATTTGTCTCTTCATTTGGCCATCTACGTTGTCGGGTGCCAAGCCTCACTCTAGAGTTAGTGCCTTAGACACTAGATAATCATATCGATCGGCGGCATTGGCACTCACGAATTTTCTCCTGTCAAAGGTCCGAGCCGGTGGTGTGGACCCTGAGCTCTCGCCTCTCTGTCTCTTAGATGCTGGTTTTGGTGCCATAGAATTAACTCAACTAAAGATCCCCCCAAACTTAACTTGAACAATTTATCGAACACGTGGTGCGCGCGACTCATAATACCCCCAAAAATGGTAATAGAACTTCGAATATAGTGATATATGATGAGAAATTGCAAGAATTTGCTTACCCGCAGTATAATTGCCAAGTTAAAGTATAAACTCCTTATTAATGGTAGCACTATGATGTTCTTCTCCTTTCTTGTTGCTAACAAATCCCTAACTTAAAGAATCATAGCTCTACTATGACTGAAATTGTATGGAATGGGATGAAGATGTGGTGTAGTTAGCGTTTGAATTTATAGAGAGGAGATAATGAAGGTATTTAGTGGGTTAATGTAGTGGGTTAGTGGGGAATGTGTGGGATGATAGATGAGAGATGAGGAGGTTTGTTATGTGAGGTAGTGGGTATCAATTATGTTTCAGGGAAGTAGAGATGAGGGGTTTCGTTAGTATCACTAGTGGTTATGATCATGCCAAACAACTATCCATCTATGCACTACGGGCCAAAGAGGACTTTCACCCCATCATTTGTCTGTAACATTACAGGTCATGATTATACCAATACAAAATTCCTGGTCATAATCATACCAATCAACAGTCCATCTATGCACTACGGGCGAAAGATGACTTTTACCACAACATAAGCATAAGGATGATGATAATGATATAAAGAATCAATCAAGTGAGATCAAGAATAAATATTAGAGATTAATAATTTAATTTATCCAGATTTCAAGAATGTCCAAATTGTCAACATGATACCTATTTGTGGAGTAAAATTCAAGAATGATATTCATGTATCAAAAATAATTTAGGCAGAAAAAAATTCACTTTTGTTGTGAATAGTATCCTGTGAATAGTACCTAAATGAATAGTACCTCATCATGCAAAGTACCCCGAGTGAATAGTACTCCAAATGGAAATATTGAAATAAGAAAGTTCAGACCAATATTCCAATGAAACGATACTAGATGAAGCGCAAAACTCAAAGATATTCTACTAATTTCAGGGATTATAGTAGCAATACTTACCATAGTAAGTTTAGATATTAAGAATATGAAAAGAAATAATATACAAAACTGCAAATAGATTTTCACCCGTCATGCGATAATTCGCGTAGACAGATCTTTTCCACAAATAAAGAATGAGTACGAAGGGTTATTCACCACGCATGTGGTAATCCGCGTAGACATGTTATTCCCACAGATTAAAGAATGAATACGAAAAATAATATCCCTTACCTTAATAGAAGATTGGATACTGCAATAGTGAAGTAGCATAATACTCTTCTTCTTTCTCTCTATAGTTTCTCTTGTGAGTCTTAGCGAATTGGTGAGAATGAAAGAAGAAATAAGCTTGTATTTATAGGAGAATGGACAAAATAGTAACTAATTCACGTACGGTCTAGATTGATTAACTATTAAAACGGACGGTCCATATTGATTTACTATTAAAACCACAACCGACGGTCCATATTGATTTACTATTAAAACCACAATCGACGGTCCATATTGATTTACTATTAAAACCACAACCGATGGTCCTAAAAATTAGTACATTTCCCCATGGAATAATAAGTCAAACTTACAACAAACGCCTCATGACAAACCTCTCTATTTATATTAAAAATTGAATAAATATTTACCACAAATCACTTATCTTTATAAACATATTTTTAATCTTTTAACAATTATTCGTCATTAATATTATAACTCACAATATTGACAACCAGATCATTCCCAAGAAAGAGGGGGCTTTCCGATAAGGATTTCTCCTTATTGGTGCGCAATTAACACTATAAAGAAAACAACTATTTCCGATGGACTTATCTTCGACGGACTACATTCGGTAGAAATAAGCTTAATTCTGAGGGAATAATGTGTCGACTATAAGTCACTCGAAAATAGCATAATTCTGACGGAATTCTGTCGAAATTAGAACTCTACAAGTGGCGCAAAGATTCCCGCCAGCACGAAAACTAATTTCGACAAACTAAAGTTATTTCTGAGGGAAGTTTCGTCGAATTTAAGTTGTTCCGAGGAAAGTATTGTCGACGAAAATTCTATCGGAGTTAAAGAATAAAATCTATTCACCTTCTGCAGCTGATCCTTTCATTTCACACACTCACTATCATTCTCTCTCTCACTCTCCTTCCTTCTCTCATCCCCCCCCCGCCCCCACCCATCCAGTCACTGGTACCCCCCCACCCTCACCCCAGCCAGCAATTCCCCCTACCCGGCCCCACCCCCTCTCTTTTCACCGGTTTCCCCCCACCTCTGGTCCCCCCACCCCCCATTCACGGTCACCCCCACCCCTTCCTTTCTCCCAGTTTCCCACAACCCCTGGTCCCCCCACCCTCTCCATGGCTACCCCCACCCCCACCCCCACAGCAGGCCTAGAGGCTGCAGCCACATACCACTGCCCCGATTCTCCCCCTCGTGCAAGGTAAGTGCTTCCTAATTTTTTTTAGGGTTCATATATACATTTGATAATTTTTAGGGTTTATATATATATGGGTAATTCAATGAGAATGTATACTGAAATTTGGATAATTTGTGAGTTGTCAATATAATTGCTGAAATTTGGATGAATTTTGTGAGTTATTGATATAATTGTTGAAATTGGGTGTATACTTAAATTAGGAATGTGATTTTGGAGTTGTTGTTTTGTTGCTGAAATTGGGAAAGGTTTTGTTCTGCAAATTGGATTTTGGAGTTGTTGTTTTGTTGCTGAAATTGGGAAGGGTTTTGTTGCAAATTGATATTAAGTACTTTTGGGTTTATTTTGTGCAATATTACAGCTTCTGTAAGTGTATATCATCCTATGTATTGTTTGAATTTGCTTTTCGTTATGCAATTCCAGCTTATAGTGTATTTCTTCAATTACTAGATGCTTGCTATTTTTGACTCAATTTCGCACGAAAATTCTGTCAGAATTTTGGATATGAAAATTGTGGGCCCTACAAACTATTTATATATATGTTACTTAATTTTCTAATACTAAAATTCTGTAATTAAATAGCATTTACTTAATTAGTTTACTTAATTATGGGCCATACTATTTATGTATGTTGCTTAGTGTTCCACTACTAAATTATATCTGAATATGTTTGACACATGTAAATACATATGACCTTTAATAAACTAAGTAGTATTTGCTTAGTGATCTACTTCAAAAGTAAACTAAATATGTAGTACACTTATTAGAAACTTTAGTAAACTAAGTAGCACTTGCCTAGTTTGCTATAATCTTCAATAAATTCAATAATACTCTTTTCAATATTTCTCATAAACTGAGTAGCACATACTTAGTTTATTTAATTGGAAAAATAAACTAAGTAGCATTTGCTTAGTTTTTCACAATTACTGTGACGCCCCCAAATCCGGGTACTTGAAACCCGAACTCGGTGCTTCACGATACCATTTCTATGAGCGGAATTCTACGAATAATAATAACAATAATATGAATAACAACTTAATTTACATAATTATCAGAGTTTATCTCCCCAGGTACAAGACCTTAAAGTACATTCCATACAATACATACATATATATATATATATATATATATATATATCATTGTCTTAATAATATAAACTATTACAGCAACTACCACAAATCTTATTCAGTTAGCTTTCCTTTTCCTTTGTTTCTGCACGAGCTTTCTGGTTCTTCAAACTTAACTGAAAACATTTAAATTAAGCAAGAATGAGCATTTGAGTGCCCAGCAAGTAATAACAATAATATATATTAGCTGAAAGAATTAAATATTTTCTTTGAAAGACACTTCTACAACGAATCAACAGTTCTAAAGTAAGCTGTACCAAAAATATTAATAACATAACAACTCTCTTTCACATTTTTGAAACTACGTATTGACTATAAGTAGGATTAAGTGACATATCATGAACATTGTTTTCTTTTTCGAAAAGGTTAAACAGAAATTCATCTGCAAACCGTCATAACTTACAGACACGGGGGTGATCAGCCCGTTGTGTCCTGCATTGATCAATACTATATTTTAAGAACTCTCTCCGCCTTGGGCGCATAAAAGTTTTCCCTATGTAAGGGATGTTCATACTTGTCTGCGTTCTAAGGAAATGTTTTATTTTGTTCAACAATAATCTATAATTCAACCTATATATATAAGGGTAATTGACAAATGTATATCAACATGTGATTAAATACAATGATTATCCAAGTGGAGACACTTATATAACTATTTTATAGAAATTGACGAACATAATATATATCTGAATTACCATATAATAACATGTTGATAAACAATGAGCGGATATATAATATGTCGCAGTAGAGTTGATAATATAGCATAATAATAATTTAATTCTAAAACTTCTTACTCATGTCCATTGCATAAAGGAAATGCAAAGGTAGGATACTTGCCTGAGCTGCTGCTTACAATAACGCAACTTAGATTAATCTTTTATACAGCGACCTATCAGTAATAAGATCATTCGTTCGATTAGAATAATATACTATAACAGATAGTACTGCAATTCGCAGTCAGCACATAACCTAATCACATTATCACACATATCTAACAGTCATTGAATCATAATTAATCGTTAATACAATCAAAATATCTAAGTCTAGATGAATTTCTGAAACATGTCGGTGTACCGACATCTTTATTGGATAATTATTGAGTCTAAGACTCTATACTGTATTTCAATATCCGTATGTATCAGTCATATTATTTTTAAATGGCTTAATATAATTTTAAAATATTTATTATAATTTATCATGAATTTTCAAACATCGGAATCATATTTAAATGATTTAAACATCAAATAATTCTATTATCATTAACATTTAATCAATATTAAATTATTAATAAAACTGTTGCCAAAATATTAATGTTATGTATAATAACTCAAAATGCTTTTAAAACAATTATATTACTCTTAAATGATTTTTAAAATATTTAAAATTATTTTTAAATAATTACCATTAATATTAAAATATTAATGCACTATTTATCAAAATATTAAAAGTCATTTATGATAACTTAAAATATTTTTAATTCATTTATATCCTTTTTAAATGATTTTTAAATAAATAAAACTATTTTTAAACTATTTATTTAATATAAACTAAATATCATCAATATTAGATTAATATCATTAATATTAAATTAATAATATTTTCATGACAAAATATCCAAAGTCATATTTTATAACTCAAAATATTTTTATGATACTATAAATGTTTTTTAAAATCATTAATTCTATTTTCCATAATTATTTCATACATTTATTAAATAACTTAAACATCATTAATATAATTAATTAATGAAATTTCATCACAAAATATTAAAATTCATCAAAAATAACTTAAAATATTTTCTAACACAATAATATAATTTTTCATGATTTTTCATGAATTAAAATAATTTATTTAATATTATAATTAAATAAATAAATACCTTTTTATATTCCAAAAATACTAAATATTTTTGAAATATACTTAAAATAGTTAAAAACTATTTTTCAGAATTTATTAAGTATTTTTAATAAATAAAATCTAAATTTTCTAATTTTTAAATCATTTTCGAAATTTTCAGAAATTGAAAATTTTAAAATAAATCAAATCCGTCGCTAAAGGCTTTAGCGACGCTTATCTGTTGCCTTAGGTGTTCTTGAGCCTCAGAAACACTGACAAGACAGTTATCAAGGTGCCTAGTTTGACCGATTATAATTCTCAATCCATTACGTTTCTGGGCAATCTAACACTTGAATCTTGTAGTGCTCATGTAATACTACAATTACCAACAAACATCATGACTAAAAAACATCATATCTAAGAGTTATTAGTCATCAAAAAGTCTGACAAGGCTGTTCTTCGACTGAAGAACAGTCGAGGTGCCTAGTTTGGATCCTTATAACTTCCAATCTGTATATTGTTTGTGTGATCTATCAATTGGAGTGTGTAGATAACATGTAGGACTACAACTACAAAACATCATAACACATTAACATCATAACATGAGCAAGATCTAGCCGGTCAAACTTCAACACAGAATCTGCTCAAAAAATTTTGGGTTTGTGTTCTTCAGCGTTTTCGGTCAACGGGTTTTGACCATGAATAACTCCCGATCTACAAAAGCTATGAACTTGATTCTTTTTTCATATTAAAGACGACATATCCGACTACACATAACAACTTTTAAACAACAAAAATCATGATCGAGAAAAGATTTTTAAGCTCTGACATTTGCCAAAAAATATTTTCTGGACACTTAGAATATTTTCTGGGTTTGAAGAACAGTCGGTCAATGCCGGTCAACCCACTTTGACCTTAAATAACTTTTGATCCAAAATAGATATGGACCTGATTCATTTTGGAGATTAAATACCACATAACAAGCTACACATATCAACTTTTAGAACACAAAACACATTAAAGATCACAGAGATATAAGGCTTGACATTTGCCAAAAAATCACAGAAAATAAAATTTTTAGATTTTGGAAATCTTCAAATCCGAGCTTCAAAATGTTATGAATCCAACATCTAGCAACTCAAATCATCCTTAGACACTATAATAAACATGTTCTAACATTTAAACATAACATCTAACACCAAAAATTTTAAAAAAAATCAAGCTAGAGTTTATACCTTTTCTAAGCTTTGATTCTTGATTCTAGGCTACTGATTTGCTATGGGATTTCGTGGGGTTGTGTTTAGGACTGATATAGCAAGAGATTTTCGGAGGTTTTGTCTAGATAGAATGGCTAAGTGATTGTTGCACAATTTTAGAATAAATGTGCATTTCCTCTCTCTTTAAATTATACAAATCATGCATACAATGATGTGTGATGGCTGAATTATTAGTGGGTAATGTTATAGTGTCATGGTAGATTCTAGAAGATGGTGAATGGCTGGCATTTGTGAAGATTCTAGCAACAATGCAACTAATAATGCACTAATAATACACTAATGGAATAAAAAGGGCATTTTGGTAATTTCACTTAAAATCTCAAGGGCTTTCTTGTACAAGGTGATTAAATCTAGGGTTTATTTACTAGATTGAAAATCTTACAATTTCCCAAATAATTTATTGGGTTTGGACAATTTAAAATTTAAAGTGTAATACAATTTTAATTTAAAACATACTAATTAAATTAGGGTTTTTAATAGAAATTATGATTTTTAAATTAGGGTTCCTAAATATTATTAGGGTTCCCAAATTAATTAGGGTTTCCTAATTATCTTTATAATTCACAAAATAATAATTAGGATTTCTATAATTTACAATTAGGGTTTTTAAATAAATAATTAGGGTTTTTCCTAATTATCAGCATAAAACAATAATTAGGGTTTCTTCTAATTACAGAAATTCTAATACGCAGAAGAATTCATATAACACAATTACTACTCAGTCTTAACTCATAATTGAGTTTAACAATGAGGGTTTCACAACACAATATTAGGTTATGACCCAATTTACCATAATTGACCAACATTAACAGTCTACAGATATACGGTATATATTTAAGCACTGAAAATTAAAATATAATTAATATTACATTATTATTCTCATTCCTGGATAAAAATTCAAGTTTAGGGTTTGGATTCCATATCTGACTTATCCTTCGTACACAACATCAATAATCAAGTTAAAATAATTAACTTAAATATTCTGAACAAATTCATATAATAACATATTTATTATTATAATTCTAATTGTCACTTCATATATTATTTAAATAATATATAAATTATATTTTCATGGAAAATAAATAATAAAAACATTTCTGCTTACAGAAATTAATTACCATAAGAATATAATTTGTAGTAATTAATAATTCTAAAATTATTTCTAATTTTTCAAGTAATAAATATATTCGCATTTAACATCACAATACTTGACACTTATTCTCATTGTAAAAAAAAATTTTATATGCAAAATTTCTTATCTATTTATATAAAAAATATCGTGTTATTACATTCACCCTCCCTTATAAGGATTCTGTCCCCGGAATCACCGGTTTAAAACTCATATATACAAGGGTACATAACATATATAATCATTGCAAGTAGACCTCGATCATAATTGATCGAACTGATCTTTTACTATTCAGCATAACGCTTGTCTACCTGATTAAACAGAAGTTTGATTTCTAAAAGGACTCAAATTCTTCATTCAAAATTTCTTTATAAATTAATTTACTATATATATAAGAAAATCATATAAGATATATAAGTTATTCGAATAACACCTGGAGTTCCATTTCCAGCTGCCACAGTATCCTGGACCGTCATGTTGAAGACCCTCGGAGTTGCTTTTGTTGGGTTATTGATTGAGGTCGGTCCTGTGATTGCTAAAGTCCCACTGCCTTTCCCCGTGGTTACATTTCCTGCCTCCATTCTCCTCTTTGGACAATCCTTCACCTTATGTTCAGTCGATCCACATATAAAACACCCACTGTTCATCCTTAGGTTAGGGCAGTTGGGAGAGATATGACCCTCCTACCAGCACTTATAACATACAAACTTACCCTTCAGGCACTCACCAGAGTGATTCTTCCCGCAATTCTTGCACTGCACTACCTGCTTCTTCACACCTTCCTGTTTCACCTAAACATTCCCAGAAAAATTCCCCTTTCTTTTCTCACCCCTATTTCCACTATTTCCTTCCACCTTCAAAGATCCTTCTGCCTTGCTTCTGTTCTTCTTCTCCTTGTTGTAGAAGCTCATGGCCTCACTCCCCTCCTCAGCTATGATAGCCTTCTCCATGAGTGTTGCAAAAGTATTGATTTGCAATACTGCCACCTTATTGTAGAGCCAGAGTTTTAAGCTCAGCTCAAACCTCCTTGCCTTTCTAGCCTCCGTATCAACTTGATGTGGAGCAAACCTAGTCAACTCATTAAACTTTGCTACATACTCCGCAACAGTCATGTTATCCTGCTTTAACTCCAGAAATTTCACCTCCATCCTAGCTTGCATACTAGCTGAGAGATAGTTTTTGAAAAATAAAGTCTTAAACCTATCCCAAGTAACTACTCCTTCTCCTGCCCTAGTTTTATTTGCCTCCCACCAAAAGTTGGCTTTCCCTTTCATCATATAAGTGGAAAAAGTAGTCTTTTTCCCCTCATCTACCCTAGCAATTACAAACGCCTTTTCTATTTCATTAACCCATGTCTAGGCTTCTATAGGGTCAGCTGATCCTCCGAATTCTGGTGGTCCTACTGCTTTGAAGTCTTTAAATTTTGCCAAGCGATTATCTGGCTAGTTTCCTGCGGCTGGTATTCCCTGCTGCATAGCCTGAGCTACCATGTTTACAAAGTTTTGCATCGGGTCTTGTTGTTGTTCCTCAGTATTGTTGAGAGATTCTTCTACCCTTTGGTTTCGAGTTTGACGTCTTGGCCGCATTATCTGGTTAAGTAAAACCATAAATTATACTTTATTAACTTACATTCTAAACCTTATTGCATAAGATTAATATATTAAACTTGTTTCATTTCTCAAACTTAGATATATATTCATTCATCGAATATTTTACATAGCATAGCACATACTAATTTACACACCAGCTATCCCTTTGTGACTACAAAAGTTGGGATTTACAACATTGACCAACACAAAAGTTGAAAATATTTTATTACACAAACATACTTATCACACATATTACCTTAAACATACCTACACAACAGAACCTATACTACCTATTTACTAAGCCTCTCTCTTGGACAATCTTTTGATCGATGACCTTCCATCCCACAAACAAAACGCACGCCTAGATTAAAGTCGGGACAATGATGAGAGGTATGTCCCTCATGTCTGCAATTGTAACATATCTTTTTCCCTTTCTTCTTATCAGGTTTTCCTAAATCATGGTCTTCTATCTTTCTTTTTCCCTTATCTCTCGGAGCTGCACACGATGTGTTGCTTGAGGCTCCTATCTGATCAATTTAGATTTTAAGCTTATCCTGCTCTTCCATTGTTTCTATTAACACCTGACGCAGTTGAATATTCAACAGCTTTTCTATTTCCCACAGCTTTTTCAAAGAAAAAACCTTGTTTCTCAAATCCTGCACCTCCGTTGATGCTTGATCAGCTTCAACTTTAGTGTCCGAATCACTATCAGTCAGTTACACCATTTTCGGATCTGGTACTACATTTTCCACAATAACAACCTCGTCCGAGTTAGTTTCATTGTGAGCCTTTATTTCAGCTATTGGTTTCGATATTAGCTCGGGTGTATGGATATGATTCTTCTTCAAGTTATAAGCCCATAACAATCCTTTTCCACCAGACATCTACACACATAAATTATCCTGATTAGCATATAGTATATACACACAGCAAACAATAGTTTTATAAGAGTTATCTTTTATTTTGTTCAACGATGAATTTATTCAATTCATCTCCTTTTAAAACTCTATATGAGTTATTTGTATTTTCAACGTTTCCCCCTGTCCTAAGGTTATAGCCTAAGGTCGATCCCACCTAAGGTTTCTAACCCTAAAGCTCTGATACCAACCTGTGATGCCCCCAAATCCGGGTACTTGAAACCGGAACTTGGTGCTTCACGATACCATTTCTATGAGCGGAATTCTACGAATAATAATAACAATAATATGAATAACAACTTAATTTACATAATTATCAGAGTTTATCTCCCCAGGTACGAGACCTTAAAGTACATTCCATACAATACATGATATTATATATATATATATATATATATATATATATATATCATTGTCTTAATAATATAAACTATTACAGCAACTACCACAAATCTTATTCAGTTAGCTTTCCTTTTCCTTTGTTTCTGCACGAGCTTTCTGGTTCTTCAAACTTAACTGAAAACATTTAAATTAAGCAAGAATGAGCATTTGAGTGCCCAGCAAGTAATAACAATAATATATATTAGCTGAAAGAATTAAATGTTTTCTTTGAAAGACACTTCTACAACGAATCAACAGTTCTGAAGTAAGTTGTACCAAGAATAATAATAACATAACAACTCTCTTTCATATTTTTGAAACTACGTATTGACTATAAGTAGGGTTAAGTGACATATCATGAAAATTATTTTCTTTTTCGAAAAGGTTAAACAGAAATTCATATGCAAACCGTTATAACTTACGGACACGGGGGTGATCAGCCCGTTGTGTCCTGCATTGATCAATACTACATTTTAAGAACTCTCTCCGCCTTGGGCGCATAAAAGTTTTTTCTATGTAAGGGATGTTCATACTTGTCTGCGTTCTAAGCAAAGGTTTTATCTTGTTCAACAATAATCTATAATTCAACCTATATATATAAGGGTAATTGACAAAGGTATATCAACATGTGATTAAATACAATGATTATCCAAGTGGGGACACTTATATAACCATTTTATAGAAATTGACGAACATAATATATATCTGAATTACAATATACTAACATGTTGATAAACAATGAGCGGAAATAGAATATGTCGTAGTAGAGTTGATAATATATCATAATAATAATTTAATTCTGAAACTTCTTACTCATGTCCATTGCATAAAGGAAATGCAAAGGTAGGATACTTGCCTGAGCTGCTGCTTACAATAACGCAACTTAGAATAATCTTTTATACAGCGACCTATCAGTAATAAGATCATTCGTTCGATTAGAATAATATACTATAACACATAGTACTGCATTTCGCTGTCAGCACATAACCTAATCACATTATCGCACATATCCAACAGTCATTGAATCATAATTAATCATTAATATAATCAAAATATCTAAGTCTAGATGAATTTCTGAAATATATCGGTGCACCGACAGCTTTATTGGATAATTATTGAGTCTAAGTCTCTATACTGTATTTCAATATCCGTATGTATCAGTCATATTATTTTTAAATGGCTTAATATAAATTTAAAATATTTATTATAATTTATCATGAATTTTCAAACATCGGAATCATATTTAAATGATTTAAACATCAAATAATTCTATTATCATTAACATTTAATCAATATTAAATTATTAATGAAACTGTTGCCAAAATATTAAAGTTATGTATAATAACTCAAAATGCTTTTAAAACAATTATATTACTCTTAAATGATTTTTAAAACATTTAAAATCATTTTTAAATAATTACCATTATTATTAAAATATTAATGCACTATTTATCCAAATATTAAAAGTCATTTATTATAACTTAAAATATTTTTAATTCTTTTATATCCTTTTTAAATGATTTTTAAATAAATAAAACCATTTTTAAACTATTTATTTAATATAATTATTAAATAAACTAAATATCATCAATATTAGATTAATATCATTAATATTAAATTAATAATATTTTTCATGACAAAATATCCAAAGTCATATTTTATAACTCAAAATATTTTTATGATACTATAAATGATTTTTAAAATCATTAATTCTATTTTCCATAATTATTTCATACATTTATTAAATAACTTAAACATCATTAATATTAATTAATTAATGAAATTTCATCACAAAATATTAAAATTCATCAAAAATAACTTAAAATATTTTCTAACACAATAATATAATTTTTCATGTTTTTTCATGAATTAAAATAATTTATTTAATATTATAATTAAATAAATAAATACCTTTTTATATTCCAAAAATACTAAATATTTTTGAAATATACTCAAAATAGTTAAAAACTATTTTTCAGACTTTAAAATAATTTTTCAGAATTTATTAAGTATTTTTAATAATTAAAATCTAATTTTTCTAATTTTTAAATCATTTTCGAAATTTTCAGAAATTGAAAATTTTAAAATAAATCAAATCCGTCGCTAAAGGCTTTAGCGACACTTATCTGTTGCCTTAGGTGTTCTTGAGCCTCAAGAACACTGACAAGGCAGTTATCAAGGTGCCTAGTTTGACCGATTATAATTCTCAATCCATTACGTTTCTGGGCAATCTAACACTTGAATCTTGTAGTACTTATGTAATACTACAATTACCAACAAATATCATGACTAAAAAACATCATATCTAAGAGTTATTAGCCATCAAAAAGTCTGACAAGGCTGTTCTTCGACTGAAGAACAGTCGAGGTGCCTACTTTGGGTCCTTATAACTTCCAATCTGTGTATTGTTTGTGTGATCTATCAATTGGAGTGTGTAGACAACATGTAGGACTACAACTACAAAGCATCATAACACATTAACATCATAACATGAGCAAGATTTGGCTGGTCAAACTTCAACACGGAATCTGCTCAAAAAAATTCTGGGTTTGTGTTCTTCAGCGTTTTCGGTCAACGGGTTTTGACCATGAATAACTCCCGATCTACAAAAGCTATGAACTTGATTCTTTTTTCATATTAAAGACGACATATCCGACTATACATAACAATTTTTAAACAACAAAAATCATGATCGAGAAAAGATTTTTAAGCTCTGACATTTACCAAAAAATATTTTCTGGACACTTAGAATATTTTCTGGGTTTGAAGAACAGCCGGTCAATGCCTGTCAACCCACTTTGACCTTAAATAACTTTTGATCCAAAATAGATATGGACCTGATTCATTTTGGAGATTAAATACCACATAACAAGCTACACATATCAACTTTTAGAACACAAAACACACATTAAAGATCACAGAGATATAAGGCTTGACATTTGCCAAAAAATCACAGAAAATAAAATTTTTAGATTTTGGAAATCTTCAAATCCGAGCTTCTAAATGTTATGAATACAACATCTAGCAACCCAAATCATCCTTAGACACTATAATAAACATGTTCTAACATTTAAACATAACATCTAACACCAAAAATTTTAAAAAAAATCAAGCTAGAGTTTATACCTTTTCTAAGCTTTTATTCTTGATTCTAGGCTACTGATTTGCTATGGAATTTCGTGGGGCTGTGTTTAGGACTGATATAGCAAGAGATTTTCGGAGGTTTGGTCTAGATAGAATGGCTAAGTGATTGTTGCACAATTTTAGAATAAATGTGCATTTCCTCTCTCATTAAATTATACAAATCATGCATACAATGATGTGATGACTGAATTATTAGTGGGTAATGTTATAGTGTCATGGTAGATTCTAGAAGATGGTGAATGGCTGGCATTTGTGAAGATTCTAGCAACAATGCAACTAATAATGCACTAATAATACACTAATGGGACAAAAAGGGTATTTTGGTAATTTCACTTAAAATCTCAAGGGCTTTCTTGCACAAGGTGATTAAATCTAGGGTTTATTCACTAGATTGAAAATCTTACAATTTCCCAAATAATTTATAGGGTTTGGACAATTTAAAATTTAAAGTGTAATACAATTTTAATTTAAAACATACTAATTAAATTAGGGTTTTTAATAGAAATTAGAGTTTTTAAATTAGGGTTCCTAAATATTATTAGGGTTCCCAGATTAATTAGGGTTTCCTAATTATCTTTATAATTCACAAAATAATAATTAGGGTTTCTAAAATTTACAATTAGGGTTTTCAAATAAATAATTAGGGTTTTTCCTAATTATCAGCATAAAACAATAATTAGGGTTTCTTCTAATTACAGAAATTCTAATACGCAGAAGAATTCATATAACACAATTACTACTCAATCTTAACTCATAATTGAGTTTAACAATTAGGGTTTCACAACACAATATTAGGTTATGACCCAATTTATCACAATTGACCAACATTAACAGTCTACAGATATACGGTATATATTTAAGCACTGAAAATTAAAATATAATTAATATTACATTATTATTCTCATTCCTGGATAAAAATCCATGTTTAGGGTTTGGATTCCAAATCTGACTTATCCTTCGTACACAACATCAATAATCAAGTTAAAATAATTAACTTAAATATTCTGAAAAAATTCATATAATAACATATTTATTATTATAATTCTAATTGTCACTTCATATACTATTTAAATAATATATAAATTATATTTTCATGGAAAATAAATAATAAAAATATTTCTGCTTACAGAAATTAATTACCATAAGAATATAATTTGTTGTAAATAATAATTCTAAAATTATTTCTAATTTTTCAAGTAATAAATATATTCGCATTTAACATCATAATACTTGACACTTATTCTCATTGTAAAAAAAATTTTATATGCAAAATTTCTTATCTATTTATATAAAAAATATCGGGTTATTACAATTACAGTACACTGCATATATCCTTCTTGTGCATGCATGTAGTATTAATATAATTGTAGAAACCCGTTTGACATTCATTCAGTAGGAGTGAATGTCGAATAGTCCCCAGTTTGAGACTGTTACTGGATGTTATCTCTCACTTAGGCCGGTGCCAATTCACAGAGTACGTTTTTCTTGTTTTGAGGATTTTTTAGCTGGTTATCTCTACATGTTCTCTGAGTGCATACTTAGACTAAGTTGTCTTGGTCTATTGTGTGTACTTGGAGAGCATGGGGAGGTGCTGCTAAAATTTTCTTAAAATAGAAGAAACGTGCTCAAGATTGGCACTAGTGAGGAGACGCATCCAGGAACGAGATAGAAGCCTAACCCCTGTAGAGTGGAGATATATACTAGGAAAATATAATTCATGTATGAAACACATACATGAATATTCCCTTTCTAATACAACCGTTTTATTTTCAATTAAAGATGTCAGCAGACCGAAGTTGGATGTACCTTAGGATAAGGGTAGATGGTAGGGGATTAGTTGATGCGTACCGTGATGGGGTCTGCAATTTAATAAACAAAGCAATAGAACATGCTGATGATCTGAATGGAAAGATGAGATGCCCGTGTGTTAAGTGTAAAAACATGATCTGGAAGAAAGCTGATGAAATTAAATTTTGACTTGTTTTCACGTGGGTTTGTGGATGGGTATTCGGTATGGATTCATCATGGGGAATTAGTTGAGTTGAGAGAAGTGACTGTCAATACTATAGACCAACCAATTAAACGGACTCATACCTCAATAACTATGATGTCGTGGAGATATTGGTCGATGCTTATGGCCCTTCCAATATTGATTGGGCTAAAAATGAGCATTCGTCAAGCAGTGCTCAGCACGTGCCAAATGATACAGCTACTGCCTTTTACAAGATATTATCTGAATCAGGGATCCCACTGTTTCCTGTATATGATAAGCATACCCAGCTATCTGCATTAACGAAACTATTACACTTCAAGAATGAGCATGACTGTAGTGAGTGAGGGTTCAATGATTTGCTTACTATTATCAGTGAGTTCTTACCGGCTGATCATACTCTACCTGCGAATTATTATGAAGTGAAGAAGATGGTAAAAGGGTTGGATATGGGGTATGAGAAGATCAATGCTTGTGAGAAGGATTGCATGTTATATTATGGGGAGGATAGAGATAAGGTGCAGTGTGATATATGCAACTTGCCTCGGTACAAGACAACAAAACATGGGGGTAAGGAGAAACAAGTACCTAATAAGATTTTACGGTACTTTCTTCTTGCGCCCAGACTGCAGCGTCTATTCATGTCATCGCACACTGCAGAGCATATGAGTTGGCATAAAAGAAGGGACGTTGTGCCCGATTAATTGACTCACCCTGCAAATGGAGATGAATGGAAGAAATTTGATTAACATTTTCCAGAATGTCAGGCTTAGCATGGCTACGGATGGCTTTTGTCCATTTAATAACTTTAGTCAGCCCTACTCTGTTTGGCCAGTGATCATGGTAACTTACAATCTTTCACCGTCAATGTGCATGAAGGACCCATATATGTTCTTGACTTTACTCATACCGGGGGATAAGAGTCCTACAAAAGACATAAATGTCTACCTCAAAACGTTAGTGGATGAACTTAAGATGCTGTGGGAGACGGGGGTTCAGACTTATGATAAATCGGTTAAGCAGAATTTTGTGATGAAGGTTGCCCTGTTGTGGAGTATCACTGATTTTTCGGCACTTGGGATGATTAGTGGTTGGTCAACTTACGGGAAGTTGTCATGTCCAGTCTATATGGGATGTGCAAGGCACACAACTACTGCATGGTCGAAAAACTACTTTCTTTGGAACTGCTCATAGATTCTTACCTACTGAACACAGTTACAAAAAGATGTCTGCACAGTTCAATAGAAAGACAAAGAAGACGGGTGTTATTGGTCAATTTTTGGGGAATGAGGTCTTGGGTTGGCTTAATGATCTAAAATTTCCACCGCCGGGGAAGGAGCATGGTAAGTTGAGAGCAATAGGGTACGGGAAAACTCATAATTGGACTCACTCGCCTATTTAGTTTGAGTAACCATATTGGGTCACACTTGAAGTCAGTCATTGTATAGATGTCATGCATACAGAAAAAAATGTATTTGAGAACGTGTTCTACACCGTGATAGATGCTAGTGGTAAAACAAAAGACAATGAAAATTCACGTAAAGATTTGGAGGCTATGAACATCAGGTGGGAATTGTGGCTCTGTCCTAAAAACTCAAAACCAAAAGCTCCTTTTTGTCTTACCAAGCAATAGGTTGAAGATATTTGCAAGTGGGTAAGTGCATTGAAGCTCCCAGATGGCTATGCTTCTAACATATCTCGTTACAGTAAGGTTCAGCAATTAAAAATAATTGGGTTCAAGAGTCATGACTGTCATGTATTTATGCAGAAGTTGGTTCCAATTGCATTTCGTGAGAGGCTACCCAGAAAAATTGTTGACGCCTTGATCGAACTTTCAAATTTCTTTCGGGATCTTTGCTTAATGGTTATAAAGTAACAGATGGAGAAAAATATAGTGCTGACAATGTGCAAGCTTGAAATGATCTTGCCTCCAAGGTTTTTTGACTCGATGGAGCATGTGCATATTCATCTACCATATGAGATTAAGCTTGGAGAACTAGTGCAATATCGTTGGATGTATCCTTTTGAAAGGTAATATCATCTACATTGTGCAACTTTGATGACATTTATACTTAATACTCAGAATTAATGTCTTTCAATCATTGTACCAACAGGTACATGCGATGATTAAAGAAAAAAGTGAAAAACAAACTCATGTAGAGGGCTCTATTGTTGAACGCTATACAGAGGAAGAGCTTGTCAACTTCTGCTCCTTGTACTTTGAGGATGTAGTCTCAACGAAACATAACCGTCTTAGTCGGAATGAGGTTGTCAGACCCCAATCTCCTACTTACGAGTTAGCAGTATTCTCTTATCCGGCTAAACCATTTGGCGCAGAGATGATGACTTATCTAACCGACAAAGATTTAAAAATTGTATCTACATACGTTCTTCTAAATATGCCCGAAGTATCGACATACATCAAGTATGTATTATTTTTTGTCGAGTTTAAAATATTTCTCTGCCCTTTTATCGAAAAATTAACCCTGTTATTATTATGTCAGTTCATTCAAAAATGAAGCGTATGCTTCTGACCCGGGACTAACTACAACACAGTTGGAAGCATTCACCAATGAAAACTTTCAATAGTGGTTTAAGAGAAAGGTTGAAGAAGATAACGCATATGATCGTTTCAGAGATGTTATTTCTAGTCCGTACAAACTTATTATTTCTTATCCTGGCTATATCGTTAATGGGTACAGATTTAAGGTTGATAACTTGAATGAACTGACATCAGTCAATTTTGGCATTGTCGTGTTGGGAAGCTGTTACCAAAATTCGGAGTTCAATTACTACGGACGATTAGAAGACGTGGTTGTGCTCAATTATCTTGGAGGTAAAAAGGTTGTTACATTTAAATGTCATTGGTTTGATAATGAAAAGGGTGTTAAAGTTGATCGTAATAGAATCGTCACACTAGATATCAAGTCAAAGCTACAGTCTGATGACGTGTTTATATTAGCCAGCCAAGCGACTCAAGTGTACTACGCTCCTAATGTAGCAAATTCTAGAACCCCCTAGTATACAGTTGTCGTAACGAAAGCCAAGGATTTTAACGGTACTAAGTAGTTTGGAACGAATGACCCGTTGCACGAACAAGTTAGCAATCCCAACCACGTATTGCCAGATGATGACGATGTGTTGGTAGAAGATGTCGTTAACGTACTCTATGATGAAGAAGCTGATGATGACATTATTGCCAGTGATTATGTCGTTGTACAAGATGAAGATGACGAAACATTAATTGATACGGATGAGGAAGAGACTGAATCTGAGGATGAAATTGATATTGATTCTGACGGGTTTGACGACGTATCAAGTCTTAACTTCAACTTATTGTTATTTTTGTATAATTCACTAATAAAAAAATATTTTATTAAGATAATTTTAGTAGAAATTAATATTCTCATTCTTTTTAATTACAGTAGCACATTAATGGCTAGATGAGGATGTTCTTGTCCTCTTCATAATCCAGAATTATGAAATCTGCTGGAAAAATAAATTTGTCCACCTTAACCAAAAATCTTCCACAATTCCTCTTGGATAAGTTACTGATCAGTCTGCTAACTGCAACGATATGTTCGTAGGCTTCAGAGTTGGTAAACCCAATTCAGTATAAACAGATAATGGCATAAGGTGTACACTTGCCCCTAAGTCACATAAACACTTTTTGAAGGCCATGTTAACAATCGTGCAAGGTATGGTGAAACTCCCCAGATACTTCAACCTTGGAGGTAACTTTCTCTGTAAAACTGCACTGCATTCCTCTGTCAAAGCTACCGTTTCGTAATCCTCTAACTTTTTCTTCCTTGACAGAATACCTTTCATGAATTTGGCATAACTTGGCATTTGCTCTAGGGCTTCTGCGAAAGGAATATTAATTTGAAGTTTCTTAAAAACTTCAAAAAATTTGGCGAATTGCTTGTCTAATTTCTGTTTTTTGACCCTTTGCTAAAACGGTGGTGGAGGATACACAACTGGCTCAACATCTGACTTGCTCTTGTCCCCTTGGTTTTCCTCACCCTATTTCTCTTCAACCACTTTGTTTTCATATTCTTTGACATCCTTCTTAGCAGAATTTTCTGCAATTTTCCCTTCAAGATGCTTTCCACTCCTCAAAGTGATTGCTTGACACTGCTCATGATTTCCCTTTGGATTCTTTTCTGTGTCACTAGGTAGAGTCCCTTGCGGCCTATTATTCAGCGCTAAGGCAAGTTATCCCATCTAATTTTCTATGTTTTTGATGGCTACTGCTTGTGATTTCATAGCCACCTCGTTTCCCGATATATATGTTAACAAAAGCTCTTCCAAATCTGTCTTTTTCTCTTGATGTGGAGCTACTTGTTGATGCTGAATTTGGAACCCCAGGGGATAAGAAGGTCGTGGATCATGCTGATTTTGATTGTTACTCCATGAAAAGTTGGGATGGTTCCTATTCCCCGGGTTGTAGGCATTTTGATACATCTTCTGCGGAACCCTATTGTAGCTGCCCATAAATTGTACGGATGCTGGGTTGATGGCACACTGTTTTGTAGGATGTTCTCCTGCACATAAGTCGCAAACATATACCACCTGCTGTGGTTGTGCACCTATTAGAGCATCCATTTTCTTTGATAAGGCTGAAATATATGCCGCCAACGCCGTTACCCCATCTACCTCTAATACCCCAGCTACCTTGGGCTGTGTCATCCTCGCTATAGGCCACTGGTAGTTATTAGCTGCCATTGTTTCTATTAACTCATATGCCTCCTCATAGCTATTAGCCATAAATGCTCCACCCGAAGCTGCATTTATGCTTGTCCTGAGATTCCCATTCAACCCATTGTAGACCGTATTCATCTACAACCATTTAGGTAGTCCATAATGAGGGCACTTTTTGAGTAGTTCCTTGTACCGTTCACATGCCTCATATAAAGACTCCCCATGCTGCTCCTCAAACATGGTGATCTCGTTTCTCATCTTTGCAGTTTTTGCTGGTGGGAAAATTTTTGCCAAGAACTTCTGACCGAGGTCATCCCATGTAGTGATCGATCCCGGCGGTAGAGAATGTAACCAACTCTTCGCCTTTTCCCGCAGTGTGAACGAGAACAAGCGAAGTCTAACTGTATCATCCGACACCCCATTGTATCTGAATGTGTCATAGATTTCCAAAAAACTAACCAAATGCTCATTCAGATCGTCGTTGGCTAATCCCCCAAACTGAACTGAGTTCTGAAACATCTGAATAGTCCCAGGCTTGATCTCAAAAGTATTTGCAGCAATCGCTGGCCTGGTGATACTTGACTGAAGCTCAGTCACCTTAGGAGTAGCATAATCCCTCAGCGCTTTTTTATCTTCTGCAGCCATTATTTCTTCCTTTTCAGAGTTCTCGAAGTTTTCCCTCGTGTCTTTAATCCACTTACTTAGCCTTTGAAATCGTTTCTCGATATCGTCCTCAAAAGGAAGCAAGTCTGGCTTCTTAGACTGAGTTTGCATAAACTAACTCAAAGAACCAGAAACAGAAAAGAACAAAATAGAAGAAAAATTGTTTAAGTAAAACTGGACTAATTAAACTGATATTGCAAAATATTAAAATCAATACTATTCTCCGGCAACGGCACCAAAAAACCTGTTGGTCGAAATCTAATTAAGCTCACACGCAAGTGCACGTGGTCAACAAGTAATATAATGATAAGTACAAGTATCGTTCCCACAGAGATTAGTATGAAATTAACCCTAACAATTACCAGCTTTCTATTAATCCAAATTTTATTAGACTAACCAAAATAATCATTATAAATAAGAAAAACTAACAAAAACTAGAATACTAAATATTCCAGGCAATTAATCAAGCCTTAAAACCCGTAAGTTCAAGCAAATATTAGAGAATAACTTCACTTTAAGTCTCACTCTAATTATCACACTTTATTCCAGTTTAACTCACTATCTCAGTTTATTAATCAAGAACACTTAGATAGAATTTGCCATCTCTCAATGAACTAACACCATATTAACTTAAATCCACAAATTTGATAGAATTAAGCCAAACACTCTAATCAACTAATTCACTATATCTCTATGTGAATTAAAATTAAATAAGGTTTAAATTCAAGTTTTTCAAGGATTACATACGATGTTAAGCATATCTCTACCCTAACATTCATCAAGATTTCATTCAAACATAGAATTCAAGAACGCATGCTAAAGTGACTAAGTCTAGATTCATACATCATCTCTCGAATCCATCCAAATCCACACAGAATTGGTGATCAAGGAATTCATAAATTAAAGCACAAATCACAATAGATAATCTGATTTGATAGATATATTAAACTGAAATTAAGGCATGACAATCATCGTTCAACAATAAAGATCCATTATAAGCCTAATAAGTAAATTAGTTCATCATAAATGAAATAAAAACTGAAATCATTAAAGAATCCATCATCCAAATTATAATAATTGAATTAAAGAAGTAGAATGAATACAAAACCACCCTTCTTCTATGCTCCAACTTTGCAACCTTCGTAACTCTGACCTTCAATTCTTTCCTCTAATGTCCTTCACTCCAATTAGGGCTCAAGCTTGATAATTGAATTAATGATGTTAACTTGTGTTGGTATGTTATCCCCAGCATAAGACACATAATCAGACCATAAACTGACGCCAAACAAAGTCCCAAGCCATTCCAACTTCCTTCCTTCACGCTGCTTCAGAACTCTACTTGAATCAAACTTCTTATCTTTGCCCCGTTCCCCCGCCCCGACGGAGGTTTTTCTTCTTTATAGGCCCGCCCCGGTTGGGGGTCCTTCTGTTCTTGCTTAGGCGAGAGTTTTGTTTGTATATAGTCCGCCCCGGCGGGGGGTAGTTCTGCAATCTACACACTTTTCCTCATTTTATGCTAAGTTCCCGTCACAATGCCACCTTTTAAGCCACACATGCTACACCACAACACCTAAACGTAAAAAAAACAAACTAGTAAAAACGAATATAAATATACAGAATTAACACAGTTTAAGCTCGAATTAGAAGCCGATTCATAGGTATAAAACCCACTCATCAAACCCCCCCACACTTAAATCTGTGCTAGTCCTCGTGCACAAAACAAAACAAAAATGCTATGCAATTCAATGTAATGTAATGGAATGCAACTAATTTACATGCTTACGAATCCAGCAGTAATGATAGAAATAAGTCTATTTAACCGGCCTCAAAGAAATCAAGCAAACATGATAATACTTCATATCAAAACTAATTAGTAAATTCATCATCAATCATCAAATCTTAAACTGTTATCACTGATATAGTGTGTGTGTGCTCAACATCTATGCTAACTGATACAAAATCAAATTTAACACATAATAGATATCTTAGAAGGCATCATACAGTGTAAACTTAAGAAATTCAAAATAGTTAAGATCCAACTACAATTAAATAATTACCAATATCGAGGGTCAAAATAGGGTACTTATGCTTTATTTTTCATATACGGGGGCTTTTTGCTCTTATTTCCCTTTTTATTCATTTTCTTTTTTTTTTGTTCTCATGGCTACGCAATGTCTAATTCCCTTAGGCTTTTCAATGCTACCTGAACGAGCTTTCGACCAACGACTCCCAGACCATTAAGACATTAGGGCGCTAGGTGTAAAGACACTCCCTCGGGCTTACTTACTCAAGTAACAAAGGCCACGAAACTAGACTAGCCACGATTTTTATTCATATTTTTTTTCAATAAAGCTTATATACCCCAAATTTTTCTGCAAACTTAGGTTCTTGCTTAACCTTAGCCTTCACTGCCTATCCTTGTCATTCTTTCATTCAAACTAGCATTATCCTTTAGAGATTCATTATGTATCAATTTGAACTTAATCAATCAACATAGTTACTTATTACTGTGCTAACCTTATTATACCAGTTTCAAACAGAAAAAGATTCGATTCATAACAAGCAATCACATCAATGTTCTAATAGTCAGTACTATACTTACTTACTCAAAGTCAGTCTCATCATTGGCCAAAATAGATTGTACTATTTAACAGCTGGATTCATGCAAGATAAACACTATACGAACTAAAATTTTTGTGTGCTTTTGTCATTAATTTTTTTATAGATAATATGGAATAAAAATAACAGAGTTAGAAACTAATAGAAACTATTTACAATACTAAACTACTATACAACCTATTATGCAATTATACTACATGAATGCAACATACTAAAAACCTAAAACTAAAAATGAAACTAACATATGCAAAACTATAACAAACTAAACTAAACATGCAATAAAACTAAACTAAACTCCCCCAAACTTGACAATTACAATATCCTCATTGTAAACATATTGAAATAAAAGAACAGAGGACTTCCCTATATCCATCTAAGCTTGTGGGGGTAGTGGCAGTGGTGGCTGTGGAATGAAAACTGAGAACTCCTCCACGTCAGAATCCGATGGAGGGTACTGTGGCATAGGCTCAGGCTGGTGGAACTGGAACTGATCAACCGCGGTAGGATTCAAACTTTGTAATGCCGCATTCAAAGAGGCAATGTGTAAGACCCCAACTTATTAATGAATAAAATCAAATTTTCTATAAATATTATTGTGAATAATAAGGGGCTAAATTGATATAATACTTTGGTTATGGGTGAAATGTGCAAATTTTGCAAAATAAGCAAGTGGTTATAAAATATTCATTTTGTCGGGGAATATTCGTTTGGTCGTGGAATATTCGTACGACGGCGCAGCCTTGTGTGGGCCCCATAACGGAAAGCGATTGGATGAAGAAAATAACAAGTATAAGTTATTTATAAATAACGGCGTAGTTGTTACCGTTAATACTGTTGGAATACCCGATGATTAAAATACAGTAGCACGCGGTATTGCACTAATTATTGATTCTTACGTAAGAAGGCACTACTCAATAATTGTTACAGTAGTTATTGTTCAATATTTTATTTTATTGATTCAATAATTGTTGCATTGATATTTTATATTATTGTTGTTTCAATAATTGTTGCTGCACAGTATTTTCCTTTATCAGATCAATAATTCATATTATTTGAATAATATTATTAGATAACATTATTGGCAATGTCTAGAAAGTTCTGTCTAAGGAGAGGTTTGGTCATCTAATTCAGCGCCAGTAAGGAGAAATCCTTATTGGAAAGCCCCCTCTTTCCTGAGAACGGCCTGGTTGTCATAAATGTGATTCTGTAATATTATTTGTGAATAATTAATTATTGATTCATATGATAAGGAAATATTTATTTTATGTGGATATAAATGAGGGATATATTTTTGTGGTTAAAAATGAAGGAGTTAATGTTGAGTTGTTTTATCAGTATTTTTATCGGAATGGAGGTATTAAAAATCAAATCAGGGTTTTTGAGAAATATTGCGGGTGTTATAATTTTTAATCCGACCGTTGGATCGTGGTAATTTTTGGATATATTATACATATATAAGTTGAGTATATGTCCACAAATTTTGAACCGTTAAAAATGAACGTATGATTTGTTATGAATTTTAAGAGGTGGCTGATTCAGAAATCTGGTTATAAATTATTTTTGGTGGAAAATTCTAGAATTGGTGGGCCCCACTTGTGGTTGGTGAAGAAATGTGCTGAATTATATTTCAAATGTGGTGGGTGGGAATAGTAGCAGGTAAAGCCATCAGGTTGCAGGTCAAACCTACTAAAATTTTCCTATAAATAGAGGGCTAAGTTAGAATTGAAAATCACACCAGAAACAAGTTTTCTCTCTTTCTCTCTCTAGATTATTGAGTGTATTTTGTGAGTATTTAGATACTTTGAGAGTTTCTATTCATCAGAGCAAGTTTCTTTCAGCCTTATACCGGTATTCCGACCAGAAGTACTGATATCTTGAGGTAAGGGATATTATTTTCTTCTTAAATGATATTATTTTCTTCAATATCATTATGCTGAAATATTGATATGAGTTTTTATCAAATTTGGAACTTTTTGTGTCGGGGTTACTATTCACGTATACGTTACTATTCACGTATACGGTACTATTCACGAATACGGCACTATTCACCGAAAAATAAAATTTTTCCTTTTTGTCCAAGATGTCTATTATGGTTACTATCTTTGATTGTATCCATGTTTTGATCTTTATTTTTGAATTCTGCTTCACAATTGATTATTATGAAGTATTATTGATCTTGGATAAACTGTTATACGAATCCCTACTATTTGTCTTTCTGTCTCATTGGATTCGTTCTCTTTAAGATATTTTTCATCATCCTCAGTCCTAAATGATGATATTACTGAATATCTTTGGCCTGTAGTGCAAAGATGTATGATTACTTGATGAATATCTTTGGCCTGTAGTGCAAAGATGAACAGGTGTTGAGATGAACATGACTGACAGGTGATACAAATGAATATCTTTGGCCTGTAGTGCAAAGATGAATATTTGGATAAAGATGATTATTAATTGATGTTACAGGGATAAAATATTGATGATGGACTTTTAAATCTTAGAAGATAGTAGAATTCTTTCTCTACTTGACTCTTCTAATGGTTTGCTGTTTCCGCTGCAGTTGTTGATCTAAAACTTGTTGTCGATTATATTCTATCAGATTTTTCCCTGTTGAAGACTAACGATAATTTGTTTGTATATTATCTTAGTCATAATATTCTTTACTGGGCTAGTTGAGCTCACCCTTTTCCTTTTTGTTCCATTTTTTCTTCTCAGGAGGTGAGAACATAGCAGGATCTAGTCGGGGTATGGAGTGATGGTTCTAGAAAGATGTTTTAGCAGTCCTCACTATTTCTGTAAAATAGTGTTTGAATAATTGTAATGAGGATTTATTTGAGTGTGGATATTGTCTAGAAGACAATATTTGTATTTAAACTCACAGTATGTGTTGTCGTATTTTGCACGACAATTGTATTATTGAAGTTGTAGTTTGCTTTCTGTACCATGTATTTGGCGACTCAGAATGGGTGTTGTATACCTGTTTTGGGGGCGTCACAGTTGGTATCAGAGCTTAGGGATATGATCCCTGGCTGAGATGTGAGACAAGAACTAGGAGGGGAGAGACGGGGAATTCCTTCACTAGTATGACTTGACTAAGTTTATTTGGTGTTTATTTGGTCGGTCAGAGTATAGGGATAATATATGACATGACTATTAACCCTTGTTTTATGGCAGTATTTAAGAATGGCAGCTGAGAACGTTAATAATGGAGTAAATCAGACCGTGGAGACACCTTTGATCACCACCCAGGGGAACGTGCAACAGGAAGGCAATATTCCTCCTGTAAACAACGTTACCGAGCAAACGATGAATGATGGAATGTTTAGGAGCTTTTTGCAGTTCATGCAAAATCAGACGAGGGAGACTCGTGTGCAGAATACGGGTGGAAATGATAACGCGCGGTTTGTCACAGCTAAGCAGTTCAAAGAATTGGGACCACCAGAATTTAAGGGAAAGCCGGATCCGATCATGGCGGAAACGTGGGTCAAGCAAATTACCAAGATATTCGATGTCTTGGGATGCACGGAGGAACAGAAGGTTCCATTCGCCACCTTTATGTTCCGCGGTGAGGCAGACTACTGGTGGGAGTCTGTGAAGCGTACCCAGCCTGACGCACTCAACATGTCCTGGGAAACATTTCAAAAACTGTTCAATGACAAGTACTTTCCTGAAAGTATTCGTCATATGAAGGAGGTAGAGTTTATCAGACTGGAACAAAACAACATGACGGTGTCCCAGTACGAGGCGAAGTTTGCAGAGTTATCCAGGTTTGCACCTCATTTGGTCGAAAATGAGGAACGAATGACAAGGATGTTTCTGAGAGGTCTAAAACCCGAGATTCGACAATATCTTATCTCTCATAAATTTTCTTTATATTCAGATGTTGTAAATAGGGCTCAATTATTAGAGCGAGATAATGAGTATGTGCAACCGAGGGACCACAACCAGGGTCATATCGGTGGCGGCAGTCATCGAAGCAATGAAAACCAGCAGGGAGGAAAGCATTCGGACAAAAGCGGTAACCACTCTGGTGGTAATCGTGGTCGTGATAATAGAAGGAGCGAGTCGGGAGGAGATTTCAAGAAGAGAAGGTACAACAATGATAACGTGAAGACGTCAGCACAAACATCAACTGTTTCTAGGGGAGGAGAACGACCACCGGTCGTATGTTACAAATGTGGGAAAGAGGGACATATCAGCCCAAACTGCCCACAACAATCCAAGGTATGTTATAACTGTGGAAAAGAGGGTCATATAGCTCGAGAGTGTTCTGTAGCAAAACCAAGTTCAGCGGGGATGGTGACTCAAAAGCTGTCCCGGATAAGTCGAAATCAGCGGTTCCTGGAAGGGCGTTTGTCGTTACTAACCAAAACGCGAGAAACCCGAACGAAGTGATAACGGGTTAGCTAATTATAAATTCTTGCGAAGTTTATACCTTACTAGATACCGGTTCTACCCATTCATTTATCTCTCCTGCTTGTGCTCAACGTTTAAACTTGACTCCGGAGAAATTAGACTTTGATTTATGTGTGGAAACTCCGTTAGGAGAAACTTTCGTTACATCTACAGTTTATAAATCTTGCATGATCCAAGTTGGCACTATCACATTACCTGTTGATCTTATCTCTTTAAAGATACTTGCTTTTGATGTGATTTTAGGAATTGATTGGTTAACCACTCATCATGCTAAAATTGATTGTTTTCATAAGGTTGTTAGTTTTCATATTCCTAACCAACCTGTCATACGAATTCAAACTACTAAACCACTAAAATCAGTCACTGTCATATCAAGCCGTAAAGTCATTCGTTTATTGAAAAATGGATGTCAAGCTTTCTTAGCTATGTCATGGATTTGAACAAAAAATACGTCAGATTTGAGTGATATTTCTGTTGTTTGTTTCCTAACGTATTTCCTGAAGAATTTCTTGGCCTACGCGTGATATTGAATTTTGTATCATCTTTGAATCTGGTACAAAACTCACTTCTAAAATCTCATATCGAATGGCTCCTATTGAACTTCAGGAGTTAAAAACCTAACTGTAGAAGTTTGTACCCGAGCCTTTATCTGGTGACTTCCTTTGCGGAATGCACTGAAGCCAAACTCTCCGTAGGGGACGCCATATTCGTACGATAGTAAACTGATAGGTGTCATTGTGACGTGCTATCCAAGGTTGGGATATGAGTCACAGTTGAGAGCAATCTAAGTCAGTAATCGAAGTACGTAGCTTTCTGGGCTTAGCTGGTTATTATCGGAGATTTGTGGAAGGATTTTCTCGAATCGCTACTCCGTTAACTCAGCTGACTCGGAAAGATACAAAATTCGTATGGAGTGAGGAATGCGAGAAGAGTTTCCAAGAACTCAAGAGGAGACTCATTTCGGCACCTGTTCTGACAATACCATCTGGTTCGGATGGATTTGTTATCTACAGCGATGCTTCAGGCAAAGGGTTAGGATGTGTTCTCATGCAACATGGGAAAGTCATAGCCTATGCCTCACGACAACTCAAAGAATATGAGAGGAATTATCCTACTCATGATTTGGAGTTGGCAGCAGTCGTTTTTGCGTTGAAGATCTGGAGACACTACCTGTATGGGGAGAAAGTGGAGATCTATACAGATCATAAAAGCCTCAAATATTTCTTCACCCAAAAGGAACTCAACATGCGGCAGCGACGTTGGCTCGAGCTGTTGAAAGATTACGATCATATCATCCAATATCATCCTGGAAAAGCAAACGTAGTAGCTGACGCATTGAGTAGAAGATCATATGCGGGTACGAGTGCAATATTGTTAACACAAAGGCCCATTTTGTATGACTTACAAAGGATGGAGATAGAGATGAAGGCTCCAAGTACCCACATGATGATATCAAATATACGAGTAGAACCGACTTTAATCGATAAAGTTAAAGCTGCTCAAGCTACGGACATGGAGCTGATGCGTATGAAGAAGAAAGTGCAAGAAGGTGCTATTCCAGAAGCAAGAATCGATGAAGAAGGAATACTTCGAGTCAACTCCAGACTTTGTGTTCCTAACGATTTTGACTTGAAGCATAGAATAATGATGGAGGCACACAACACACCGTTTGCAATCCATCCTGGGAGTACCAAAATGTATCACGATCTTCGACATACATTTTGGTGGAGCAATATGAAAAGAGAGATCGCGGAGTTTATCTCGAGGTGTTTAACTTGTCAACGTGTAAAGGCGGAGCATCAAGTGCCAAAGGGTCCATTGCAACCACTTGAGATCCCGAAATGGAAGTGGGAACACATTACTATGGATTTTGTTACAGGTCTTCCCAAGGTTTCTCAAGGCATAGATGCGATTTGGGTTATTGTTGATAGATTAACCAAATCCGCTCATTTCTTGCCGATACGTGAGACTTATTCCCTTGAACGTCTTGCTAGTATGTACGTGAACGAGATTGTGAGATTGCATGGCATGCCAGTATCCATAGTTTCGGATCGTGACCCAAGATTCACTTCACGATTTTGGGTTAGCTTGCAGAAAGCTATGGGCACGGATTTACGATTCAGTTCGGCATACCATCCTCAAACGGACGGACAATCAGAGAGGACTATTCAAACTCTTGAAGATCTATTAAGACTTTGTGTCCTAGATCTCAAAGGGAGTTGGGATAAGTACCTACCATTGGTGGAATTCTCCTACAACAACAGTTATCAGGCGAGCATAGGTGTGGCTCCATTCGAGGCGTTGTATGGAAGAAAATGTCGTTCTCCAGTATGCTGGGACGAGGTGGGTGAAGCAACATTGTTGGGACCAGAGTTGGTACGCATTACTACAGAGAAGATCCAAACGATTCGACAACGTATACAAACGGCACAGGATCGACAAAAGAGTTATGCGGATCTTCATCGGAAGGACGTGGAATTTAATATTGGGGATCATGTATTATTACGTGTTGCACCATGGAAGGGAGTTACAAGATTTGGGAAGAGAGGAAAGCTCAATCCAAGATTTGTTGGTCCATTTGAGATTCTTGAGCGAATAGGAAATGTGGCATATAGACTCGCATTACCTCCAAGCATGTCTCGTGTTCATAATGTTTTTCACATATCTATGCTTCGTAAATATGTTAAAGACCCGAACCACATTATTGAGTTAGAACCAGACGAGATAGCTGAAGATTTAACGTACGAGGAGGTACCTGTTAAGATCTTGGATAGGAAAGAGCATGTCCTACGCACGAAGGTTATACCACAAGTTAAGGTTTTGTGGAGAAACCATGCTATTGAAGAAATGACCTGGGAGTTGGAATCAGAAATGAAAGCGAGGTATCCTCACCTTTTTGAAACATCTGGTACGTACGTCAATTTCGAGGACGAAATTTCATAAGGAGGGGAGGTTGTAAGACCCCAACTTATTAATGAATAAAATCAAATTTTCTCTAAATATTATTGTGAATAATAAGGGGCTAAATTGATATAATACTTTGGTTATGGGTGAAATGTGCAAATTTTGCAAAATAAGCAAGTGGTTATAAAATATTCATTTTGTCGGGGAATATTCGTTTGGTCGTGGAATATTCTTGCTGTCGGGGAATATTCGTACGACGGCGCAGCCTTGTGTGGGCCCCATAACGGAAAGCGATTGGATGAAGAAAATGACAAGTATAAGTTATTTATAAATAACGGCGTAGTTGTTACCGTTAATACTGTTGGAATACCCGGTGATTAAAATACAGTAGCACACGGTATTGCACTAATTATTGATTCTTACGTAAGAAGGCACTACTCAATAATTGTTACAGTAGTTATTGTTCAATATTTTATTTTATTGATTCAATAATTGTTGCATTGATATTTTATATTATTGTTGTTTCAATAATTGTTGCTGCACAGTATTTTCCTTTATCAGATCAATAATTCATATTATTTGAATAATATTATTAGATAACATTATTGGCAATGTCTAGAAAGTTCTGTCTAAGGAGAGGTTTGGTCATCTAATTGCGCGCCAGTAAGGAGAAATCCTTATTGGAAAGCCCCCTCTTTCCTGGGAACGGCCTGGTTGTCATAAATGTGATTCTGTAATATTATTTGTGAATAATTAATTATTGATTCATATGATAAGGAAATATTTATTTTATGTGGATATAAATGAGGGATATATTTTTGTGGTTAAAAATGAAGGAGTTAATGTTGAGTTGTTTTATCAGTATTTTTATCGGAATGGAGGTATTAAAAATTAAATCAAGGTTTTTGAGAAATATTGCGGGTGTTATAATTTTTAATCCGACCGTTGGATCGTGGTAATTTTTGGATATGTTATACATATATAAGTTGAGTATATGTCCACAAATTTTGAACCGTTAAAAATGAACGTATGATTTGTTATGAATTTTAAGAGGTGGCTGATTCAGAAATCTGGTTATAAATTATTTTTGGTGGAAAATTTTAGAATTGGTGGGCCCCACTTGTGGTTGGTGAAGAAATGTGCTGAATTATATTTCAAATGTGGTGGGTGGGAATAGTAGCAGGTAAAGCCATCAGGTTGCAGGTCAAACCTACTAAAATTTTCCTATAAATAGAGGGCTAAGTTAGAATTGAAAATCACACCAGAAACAAGTTTTCTCTCTTTCTCTCTCTAGATTATTGAGTGTATTTTGTGAGTATTTAGATACTTTGAGAGTTTCTATTCATCAGAGCAAGTTTCTTTCAGCCTTATACCGGTATTCCGACCAGAAGTACTGATATCTTGAGGTAAGGGATATTATTTTCTTCTTAAATGATATTATTTTCTTCAATATCATTATGCTGAAATATTGATATGAGTTTTTATCAAATTTGGAACTTTTTGTGTCGGAGTTACTATTCACGTATACGTTACTATTCACGTATACGGTACTATTCACGAATACGGCACTATTCACCGAAAAATAAAATTTTTCCTTTTTGTCCAAGATGTCTATTATGGTTACTATCTTTGATTGTATCCATGTTTTGATCTTTATTTTTGAATTCTGCTTCACAATTGATTATTATGAAGTATTATTGATCTTGGATAAACTGTTATACGAATCCCTACTATTTGTCCTTCTGTCTCATTGGATTCGTTCTCTTTAAGATATTTTTCATCATCCTCAGTCCTAAATGATGATATTACTGAATATCTTTGGCCTGTAGTGCAAAGATGTATGATTACTTGATGAATATCTTTGGCCTGTAGTGCAAAGATGAACAGGTGTTGAGATGAACATGACTGACAGGTGATACAAATGAATATCTTTGGCCTGTAGTGCAAAGATGAATATTTGGATAAAGATGATTATTAATTGATGTTACAGGGATAAAATATTGATGATGGACTTTTAAATCTTAGAAGATAGTAGAATTCTTTCTCTACTTGACTCTTCTAATGGTTTGCTGTTTCCGCTGCAGTTGTTGATCTAAAACTTGTTGTCGATTATATTCTATCAGATTTTTCCCTGTTGAAGACTAACGATAATTTGTTTGTATATTATCTTAGTCATAATATTCTTTACTGGGCTAGTTGAGCTCACCCTTTTCCTTTTTGTTCCATTTTTCTTCTCAGGAGGTGAGAACATAGCAGGATCTAGTCGGGGTATAGAGTGATGGTTCTAGAAAGATGTTTTAGCAGTCCTCACTATTTCTGTAAAATAGTGTTTGAATAATTGTAATGAGGATTTATTTGAGTGTGGATATTGTCTAGAAGACAATATTTGTATTTAAACTCACAGTATGTGTTGTCGTATTTTGCACGACAATTGTATTATTGAAGTTGTAGTTTGCTTTTTGTACCATGTATTTGGCGACTCAGAATGGGTTGGATGGATTGGACCTGTTTTGGGGGCGTCACACAATGGACCTATTCATGGAGTCGAACATATGGTCCTACCTGGCCGCCAGTTGTTTCATCTTCCTATTGGCGTCTTTGTCTTGTCCATCTATATTGTGTTGAAGACTGTAGAACTGTGTGTTAAACATATACTTCGTCCAACTACTCACCGCGGTCTCATCCCCTTCTGGCACCTCATTAGCTCGAAACTCTTCATCATCGGATGAGTCTTCAACCTCTTCCTCCTCCTCCGAAGCCGGTGGTAATATAAAGCCGACACCTCTCGGGTGTGATTCCCCCCCGGGCCAAATCGTGTAGCGTGCAATCATCCGGGAGTCCAGAAGCTAGAGCGGCTGCTGGGTAGGCTCATCACCGGATCATCTAACACTAGCTTGCCTACACAACCCACAGATGAGGGATGGGTGTGGTAGGTCGCTGAAAAATAGCCCTGGGAGGCATCTTCGCATCGAGAAATTGATAATGGCACCCACGTTGATGTGGAAAGTCTTGCACAAATGCATACAGCAGAAGCAACTTTTCCTTTGTCACCTCAGTGGTATGTGTGGTCGGGATTAATTTTGCGCACAAGAATGCATACCAAATTGTGCCACCTTTTCGTTCATTTACCCATGTGGTGCCTGACTTAGTTATTTCTGTTAAAATCAAATCGTAATCGGGATCATTGTCACGCAAATGGGCATAATAGCATTCCACAGGAGTCCGCAGGCTGTAGTAATCGTTGATAGCTTCAGGACTGAAATGCACCTGTTTTCCCCTTACGAATGCAATGAATAGGGCCCTATCCTCCGCATTTGCATAAAACTCCTTCACCACATTGACGATTGTTGGCTCTGGTTTGTCAGTAAATCTATCCCATCCTTTTTTATATATCTTCCTTTTCATTTGCCCATCTACATTATCTGGTGCCAAGCCCCGCTTTGGAGTTAGTGCCTTAGACACTAGATAATTGTATCTATCGGTGGTGTTGGCACTAACAAGTTTTTTCCGGTCAAAGGCTCAAGTAGGTGGTGTAGACCCTTAGCCTTCACCTCTCTGTCTCTTAGATGTTATTTTTGGTGCCATGGTAGTCGAATTGTTCACAAATTCCCCCAACCTTTCTCTTGCACAATTTGTCGAACGCTTGGTATGCACTCTACCACAATACCCCAACTGACAACTAGAATTTCAAAGTGTGATGATAAAGTGAAGAACTGGCTTACCCACTGATTTCCCTTTCTTCTATGATGAATTTGCAGTAGTTACTCTGAATTTGAAGTTTCCCCCAAACTTGATCCTTGCAAACCCAATTGAGGACGAACCTTAGGTTGATGGAGAGAAAATTCAAAATTTAAAGATGAATTGGTGTGAGATTGATGGAATTAGGGCTTGTATTTATAGAGAGGGATATGGGTGTTTAATTTTGTGGGTTAGTGGGGATTATTGTAGCAAATTAGTGGGTAAAAGAGTGGAGAGGTTCGGTTATGGAAGAACAAACGTGGAGAAGTGGAGAGGTTGGCCACGATCTGCAGAAAATAAGCTGCTTAAACTCCCGAACCCCCGCCTCGGGGGGGGGGGGGGGTGGGGGTATTCTATTTTTGCTCTAAGACCCCCGCCCCGACGAGGGTATCCTTCATAAATTTTCCGCCCCAGCGGGGGGGGGGGTGGGTGGGTGGGTACACTGCTCCTAACTTTAATTTTTCCAATTTCTTGCATCCAACACATATCCAATAACTTCCCAAGTACCTGAAATACACTGAAATTATAAGTATAAGATAACATCATGAACATTGCATATGTAAGGTTGAATTAACTAGTAATCATGACTCAACTAACTTCCTAATAAATTGAAATAAACTTAGTCGATACTAAACTTCTACTCTAAACTCCAAATTGACTAGCATACTTAAAAATACTGTAAATGAAAGTAAAATTGGGTTGCCTCCCAATTAGCACTTGTTTTTGAGTTTTTCAGCCCTGACTACTCTACGTTCATGGCACATCGGTAAGTGTGATTGCGGTGGCTTCATTATCGATGTCGCCACCCTAGTAATGCTTTAATCGTTGACCATTGACTTTGAATGTCTCCAATGGATTCGTACTGTATAATTCAACGACGCCATGTGGAAAAACCTTCTTAATCGTGAATGGCCCCGACCATCGGGATTTGAGCTTTCCTGAGAACAACCGTAGTCATGAGTTGAACAATAACACTGATTGTCCCGGTTCAAACTTTCTCTGCAAGATCTTTTGCTCATGCAACTTCTCAACTTTCTCTTTATACAACTTTGAATTCTCATATGCTTGCAGTCGAAACTCGTCGAGTTTGTTCAATTGGAGCAATCTTTTCTCTTCTACAGCTGCTTGGTCAAAATTGAGTTTCTGAATGGCTCAGTATGCCTTATGTTGTAATTCCACTGGGAGGTGACACGTTTTCCCGTAGACCAACTGATACGGAGACATCCCAATTGGTGTCTTGTATGCTATCCTGTAAGCCCATAGTGCGTCATCCAATTTTAGAGACCAATATTTTCTGCTTGGGTTTACTACCTTCTCTAAAATTTTCTTAAACTCTCTAGTGGAAACCTCAGCTTGACCACCCATTTGGGGGTGATATGTCGTAGCCACCCTATGATTGACACCATACTTCGCCAAGAGAGCTGTAAATGATTTGTTACAGAAGTGACTACCCTCATCACTTATAATTGCCTAGGCGTGCCAAACCTTGTGAAGATATTCTTCTATAAGAACTTGAGAACCACCTTGGCATTATTTATGGGGAATGCTACGGCTTCAACCCATTTCGACACATAATCTATAACTAGTAAGATGTACAGGTTATTGAATGAAGGAGGAAACAGTCCCATAAAATCCATTCCCCATACATCAAAAATCTCCACTTTCATGATGGTGTTGAGCGACATCTCATTCCTCTTTGATATATTACCCACCCTTTGGCATTTGTCACAAGTTTTCATAAACTGCTGGGCATCCTTAAACACGGTAGGCCAATAGAATCCTGACTGAAGCACCTTGGTCGCTGTCCGCGCACTACCATAATGTCCCCCATATACAGATAAATGGCATTCGTGTAGAATATTATTCACTTCACTATACAGCACACACCTCTGAATCATCTTGTCTGCACACTGTCTGAATAAGTATGGCTCGTCCCACATGTACCACTTAACATCATATAGGAATTTTCTCTTTTGTTGACGTGTCAGATCAGGGGGGGAGGATTTTTCTCACCAAGTAGTTGGCAAAATCTTCTTACCATGGAAACTCGAAATTGACTCCAAACATCTGCTCATCTTGAAATGATTCATTGATTAAACAATTATCTGCCCCTTATCCTTTATTTCTAAGTCGAATTCCTGAAGGAGAAGGATCCATCTGATTAGTCTAGGCTTAGCATCCTTCTTCGAAATCAAATAATGAATCGCCGAGTGATCCGTGTAAACCATCACCTTTGTTCCGATCAAGTAGGCTCTGAATTTGTCAAACAAGTAACTCCTTCTCGTGGTTGTGTAGTTCAATTGGGCATCCGTAAGGGTTTTACTTGTGTAGTATATGGCATGGAATATTTCTCTCAAAGTTGACCCAAAACAGCTCCTATTGCATAGTCGCTCACATCGCACATTAATTCAAAAGGCATAGTCCAATCTGGTGCGACGATTACTGGGGCTGTAGTCAACTTCTTTTTCAATTGCTCAAATGTTATTTTACACTCCTTATCAAAACTAAATGCAGCATCCTTCTCTAAAAGACTGCACGATGGTTTTGCAATCTTAGGGAAATCCTTTATAAATCTTCTGTAGAACCCGGCGTGTCCAAGAAAAATGCGGATTCCCTTAACTGAATTCGGCGGTGGAAGGTTCTCGATCGTGTCTAACTTTGTCCTGCCAACCTCTAAACCTTTAGTGTGACAACCCGAGAATTTGGATATTTATTAACATCTTAAAATATTGAATTAAGGTTAAATAACAAACCTAGACAGAAAATAAGTGAATGGATTTGACATTTCTGGGAAGAAATTTTATAGATTTAAAAAATTTTGTGGTGAATTATTCAGGATTAAGGGTATAAGTGTATATGTTCTGTGTATAAGGTTGTATATGTGTACAGTATGTGGATAAAGGTCAAGGGTTGACCAGATAAATTATATCAGTGTCAAACCCTAATATTATTTTTGAACGTCAACGTTCATTTAAAAAACCATAATGACTCAAAAGAAAACCCTAGAAACCGGCTCTGGAAACCCTAATTTCAGTTTTGGGAATCTAAAACCCTAATTCCAATTATCAAAACCCTAATTTGGGAGCTTGAAGATAAGTGTAATGGTTTTTATGTTATTGATTATATATTTACTTAGGGATACCCCTAATTGTTTATTAAAAAACCCTAATTGTTCAACTAGAAACCCTAATGTACAATTATGGAATCTAATTGCTAAATTAGCAATTTTAATTAGGAAATATTAATCCTAATTAGCAAGCTTGAATGTGATTAGGAAATTTTTAATATAATTAGGAAACCCTAATTATAATTTTGAAATCTTAATTTAATTTCTATTTTAAATCTAATTAGAAATTCTTGAAATTTTAATTTTTCAAAACCGTAGGGTTAAACCCTAAGGGTTTGATCAAAAGACATCTTTGGCATTAAAATTGGAAATCAAATGACCAATTTACCCTTTTTTGTATTCTTTATTAGATGGAGTATAGATCTAGCCCTAGTTTGGTTGTTCACCAACCCTAGCTCTAACCATGTGCCTTAAATTCACATAAATCAGCCAACATATCAGCCAAATGTCAAGGCTCATAGATCGTTACCTATTATTTGTTTTTGTGTTTTAAAGGTTTGTAGTTGTAGTATATTGTGAGGGCTTTGATCTGGAACTTGAATCAAGCCTAGAACATATGTAGATTAAAGGTTATTAAGGGTTAAAGTGCATTGATCGACATTGACTAGCTGTTTCTGGGTAACCCAGATTTGCCCAGAAAATCTGACAACGTTTTTGCAGGCCACGAATCTTACTGTGTTTAAGTTTTTATGCCATGTTAGTGTTTGATTTGTGTAGACTGATATATATATATATATATATATATATATATATATATATATATATATATATATATATATATACTATCGATCCATGCCTCTAGAATCTTTAGATCCTTCACAGAATCAGAGAAATCAATGGTCAAAGTTATGCTGACGAAACTGTCGGATGAAGTTTCTGGGTAACCCAGAAATCTTCGAAGGCAGTTCCTGACCTACACTTTGACCGGCCAAGATCTCTTTGTTGTGATGTTGTTATACTGATCTGATTAGGTATTGTTGTTCCTTAACATCAATAATACATGATTGAACCAATAAAACACATTAAGTAAGCTCGGAAAACATAGATTCAAAGCTTCAAAGTAAGGCCTAACAACTGTTCTTCATTTCTGAAAAACTCAGAAATGAAGAACAGCTCTGACAAGATTTTCTGGAGCATAGATCTTGTTGTTGTGCTGTTTTATGACCATGAAATTAGTTGTGATATGTAGTATTACATCCATACTATATCCTTAATCCATTAACATGCTCAGAAACCTTATGATCAAGAATCCACAAGTGCTCAAACCTAGCAACATGTTAGCAGTACATGAGTTTCTGGGTTTCCTCAAGAACACCTATAATTAGTTATGAGTAAATGAATTAAATATGTTATGTGAAGTAAGAAAATTAAAAAATATGATTTTATGGCTTGAGAATCATATATGAGGTATATGCAGATTTTTGATGAGGGTTTTGGTTATTGGTGATGAAATTTTATGAGTTTGGCATTTTAGGATGATTAAATGCATTTATTAGTAAAGTGTAAACAATTAAAATAAATTATTTATAAGTTTAAGAAATGATTAAAATATTGTGGTAGTATTAATAATATTAGATTATGAGATTATTAAGTGATTTATAACATTTTGATTAAGGTGTTATGAGATCATTGATTTATGAATCTTACTCTTGAGATTAAATCTATATGTTGATTATATTGTTTTTATATATAACATTCTTATAACCCTAATGATGATATTTCTCTTTAACTTGAGTGTAAAGATGGGTAGATTATTTGTATGATCGTGACTATAGGTTCTCTTTGGCCAGTAGTGCAAAGTTGAATTGTTAACTGGTATGATCATGACCATTGAATTTATAATTGAATATCTTTAGCTTAAGTGCAAAGGAGAATTGATCAACATGTATGGTTATAATTATGGTTTATATAAATTCTGAAATGATTATGTATTTCTTTGAGATATGAATATCTTTGGCATGTAGTGCAAAGATCAATTATTGTTGAATATCTTTGACCCGTAGTGCAAAGATGACTTGTTGTTGAATATCTTTGGCATGTAGTGCAAAGATGAACTGTTGATGAATATCTTTGGCCCGTGGTGCAAAGATGAATTTATTAGTATGATTATGAATAGGAACTGTGATTTGGTATAACCATGATCTTTGATGTTTCAGGTAAAGACAGGTGATGAAAATTATCTTCGTCTTGGATGCGAAGAGGAATTTAGAATCACAATTATGATTATGAATTATTCATATGATTGTGGAAAGGAACTGTTGATTGATGTTACAGGGATAAAACATTGTTGGTGGAATTTTAACATGGAGAAGATAATAAACTTTATAGTCTATTTGACTCTTCTAATGGATTGCTCGTTCCGCTGTAACTATGGTTGAAAAGTTTTATCATCTACCATATGTTCTAAATCTCTGATTTATTACTGATGAAGACTATTGATAATTTATTTATCTTTAGTCATAATATTCTTTACTGAGCTAGTTGTGCTCACCCTTTTGCTTCACAATTCCTTTTAGGTAATACGAGTGTAGCTGGGTCGAGCAGGGGTAACAGGAGAATAGAACGGTGGTCATCATTTAGTAGTTATATTTGTTGAATCAAATAGGGTGAAGCAAATCCAACGTTGGAAGGGTGCTTTGCCACTATCATACAAGATGTCTAATGACATACAATCTCGAGTTATCATAAGACAAGGTTGTGCACATCCACTTGCTGAGTACATCTACAAGAACTACCTGTATGATCTTGGAGTTGGTTAAAGTATAATTCTCAATTAGAGACAGTAGAGATAATGATATGTCAAGAGAAGACTCACCATTGGGAAGAATATGATAGTAATCTTCTCGTTTTTCTTTGGGGTCTATTGGGTCAACCAAGGATAATTCTGTGGGCATATGATATCTATCATAACCTAGACGCATGGCCTCCCATGTAAGAAGATTTTCTTGAGCACTTCCCAAAGGTTTTAATTTCTAAAACAGTTTTTGACTGTACCTTTATGTAAGGTGTCATGGTGACGTGCTATCCAATTTGGTGTCCAGAGTCACAGTTGGTATATTTTAGTATAAAAACTCACAACATATGTGTTGTTGTATTTTACACGACAATTATTGTAATAAAGTTGTAGTTATTTTCTGTACCATGTATTTGGCGACTCAGAATGGGTTGGATGGAATGGACCTATTTTGGGGACGTTACAGTTGGTATCAGAGCTTAAGGATATGATCTCTGGCGGAGATCCGGGAATAGAACTAGGAGGGGAGAGACGAGTAAATCATTCGCTAGTATGTCCTACCTAAGCTTATTTGTTGGTCAGTCATAATATCGGGATATGATGTGATATGTTAATTTGTTCAATTAACCCTTGTTTTGAAGCTGTATTCTAGAATGATACCTGAAATACATGAGATGAGCAATGGAGAAATCATGATGATGGGGTGATAGAATCTTAAATTGAAGCAAGGTATTCTCAACTCTTTGAAATACCAGGTACGTAAATTTTGAGAACGAAATTTCATAAGGAGGGGAGATTGTAAGACCCCGAATTTTATGAAATAAAAATATTCAATTTTTTTATAATTACTATTCATGAGTTACTATTCATGAGTTACTATTCACGAGTTACTATTCACGAGTACTATTCATGAAGCATGATAATTTTTTTTGTAAGAAGGCATTACTCAATAATTGTTACAGTAATTACTGTTCAATATTTTATTTTATTGATTCAATAATTGCTGCGTTGATATTTTATATTATTGTTGTTTCAATAATTGTCACGGCACAGTATTTCCCATTATCGGATCAATAATTCATAGGCAAAACTATGTTTTTCACCACTAAACTTGGCACGTTTTACTTAATACACCGTTGAACTTTTAATTTTTTGGATTACATCATTAAACTAATTAAAATTTTACAATTGGGTCATTCCGTCAAAAATAGTTGACAGACGTTAAAGTGGCGCTGACGTGGCCCTGACATGGCAAAAAAATTAAAAAAAAATGCTTATGTAGCAAAAAAATCAAAAACAGATTTTAAATTTTTTTTTTTAACATTTTAAAGTTTTAAAAATAACAAAAACATAATAAAATACAAGAAAAAATAATTTTTTTAAAAAAAACAGATTTTTTTAAAAAATATTTTTTTAAAAAAACAGATTTTTTTAAAAAATAGAATACTATAAAAAATATATTTTTTCAAAAAACAGAATTTTTTTTTAAAAAATAGAATTCTATAAAAAATGATTTTTTTTTAAAAACAAGAAATTTTTTTTAATTTTTTTTTAAAACAGATATTTTTTATTTTTTTTTTTAAAAATAAAATTTTAAAAAAAAAGATTTGTTTAAAAAATACAATTCTTAAAAAAATATACTTTTTTTAAAAAATAACTTTTTGAAAAAAATAGATTTTTTTTAAAAACTTTTTTTTAAAAAAAAAGAACTTTTTTTTAAAAACATTTTTTAAAAAAAAATCTTTGTGTGTAAAGAATATAAATTTTTTAAAAAACAGCTTTTTTTTAACAAAAGTTTTTTTTTGAAAACAGATTTTTTTAAAAAAATAGAATTTGTAAAAAAAAGGGACTTTTTAAAAAAACAGTTTTTTCAAAGAAATAGCTTTTTTAAAAATAATAGATTTTTGTAAAAAATTATAAATTTTTTTAAAAAAATATTTTTAAAAAAATATAATTTGTAAAAAAATGGGACTTTTTAAAAAAATAAATTTTTTTAAAAAATAGATTTTTTTTTAAAAACATATTTTTTTAAAAAAAATAGAATTTTTTTAAAAAAAATAGAATTTTTTTAAAACATCTTTTCAAATATATTTTTTTTAAAAAATAGATTTTTTTTAAAAAAAATAGAATTTTTTTAAAAACTGGTTTTTAAAAAAATTAAGTTTTTTTAAAAAAAGCGTTTTTTTAAAAAAAACTATTTTTTTAAAAAAATCTGTTTTTAAAAAAGCTGTTTTTTAAAAAAAATCTATTTTTTTTTTAAAAAATCTGTTTTAAAAAAAATCATTTTTTATAGAATTCTTTTTTTAAAAAAAATCTATTTTTTTAAAAAATATATTTTTTATAGAATTCTATTTTTTAAGAATATCTTTTTTTTAAAATATCTGTTTTTAAAAATATATATATTTTTTAAAAAAATCTGTATTTTTTTTAAAAAAAATTATTTTTTATTGTATTTTATTATGTTTTTGTTATTTTTAAAACTTTAAAATGTTAATTTTTTTTTAAAAAAAATCTGTTTTTGATTTTTTTTTCCACATAAGCAATCTTTTTTTATTTTTTTGCCACATCAGCGCCATGTCAGCACCACTTTAACGTCTGTCAACTATTTTGGACGGAATGACCCAATTCTAAAATTTTAATTAGTTTAATGATGTAATCCAAAAAATTAAAAGTTCAATGGTGTATTAAGTAAAACGTGCCAAGTTTAGTGATGAAAAACATAGTTTTGCCATAATTCATATTATTTGGATAATATTATTAGATAACATTATTGGCAATGTCTAGAAAGTTCTGTCAAGGAGAGGTTTGGTCATCTAATTGCGCGTCAGTAAGGAGAAATCCTTATTGGAAAGCCCCCTCTTTCCTGGGAACGGCCTGGTTACCAGTACTGTGATTCTGTAATATTATTTGTGAGTAATTAATTATTGATTTATATGATGAGGAAAATATTCATTTTATGTGGATATAGATGGAGAAAATTTTTAAAGTGACAATTGTTAAAAATCGACATTTTATCTTTTCTGATAAAATAATATTTTATTATATTATTATAATATAATAATGATGATATTTTTACAATGAATGTGCGATATATGAATAAATAAGGAGGAAGAGTAGTTTTGTTGCGTTAAATGCTAAACACATGTTTTGTGTGTTACAAAAAATGTTTAACACATGTTAAACATGAAGGTGTACACAAATTTTGACTGAAATCTGATTATAGCATGTAAAATCGTCCGTTTGTAGATTTCGGTCAATTTTCGTTTGGAATTTAGAAAACTTTTCTTTTGGAAAGTTTTAGAGAATGGAATTTCCTACGGAAAGGACATGTGTTTTGAATTTTTCTGATAAAAGGACTATTTATTATGAATTATTGAAGTTCCGAAGTTCTAAAATAATTGATTTTTGGAAGTTTTAATTATTTTTTTCAAAGAAAACGTTTTTTGTTTGTTAAGTGGGTCTAGCATGTGACATGAATGGCTGATTTCAGATGGTCTTGAGGTGGGCTTGAAAATTATATATATATATATATATATATATATATATATATATATATATATATTCAATTTTTTGCTTTGGTGTTCTAAGCATTTTCCTATAAATAGGGTGATTAGGTTAGAATTGAAAATCACAACAGAAACTGAAGTTTTCTCTCTATTTCTCTGTCTATATTATCGAGTGTATTCTTGTGAGTATTTTGATATCTTGAGTGTTGCTATACGGTGCAAGTTCGTTCAGCGTTATTCCATTCAGGAGTACTGCTCTTTTGAGGTAAGAGATATTGTCGTTAGTATATGTAAGGGTTATTGTGTTTTTAAATTTCGAAATTTTTCTGAACCTTCAAAAATTCTGAAAAAATTTGAAATGATATTTTGATGAGTTTTGTAGATTGTGTCCAAAAATGGCGATTTTTGGATATATAGATTAGGAGTTATGGATTTTATGAGAAAAGACTACTTTAAAAGTAACCGCTTATAACTCCTTGTGATTAACTCCAAAATTGATGAAATTTTTATTGGGAGTACATCTATATAATATCAGTATACTCTGTAAATTTCAGAATTTTTGGATAAAAGTACAATTTATGATAAATGTATGAATATTCGGTGGTTTTGGCCATATGAAAAATAGTAAATGAATTTTAAAAATTTCGAGAAAAATATATGTTTAATATGGGACTATATTATGCTAAATCCCAGAAAAGAAATATTTTTGAAACTGATTTGGTATTTTTCATGAAAATGTTCTAGTTATGAGTAAATGAATTAAATATGTTATGTGAAGTAAGAAAATTAAAAAAATATGATTTTATGACTTGAGAATAATATATGAGGTATATGCATATTTTTGATGAGGGTTTTGGTTATTGGTGATGAAATTTTATGAGTTTGGCATTTTAGGATGATTAAATGCATTTATTAGTAAAGTGTAAACAATTAAAATAAATTATTTATAAGTTTAAGAAATGATTAAAATATTGTGGTAGTATTAATAATATTAGATTATGAGATTATTAAGTGATTTATAACATTGTGATTAAGGTGTTATGAGATCATTGATTTATGAATCTTACTCTTGAGATTAAATCTATATGTTGATTATATTGTTTTTATATATAACATTCTTATAACCCTAATGATGATATTTCTCTTTAACTTGAGTGTAAAGATGGGTAGATTATTTGTATGATCGTGACTATAGGTTCTCTTTGGCCAGTAGTGCAAAGTTGAATTGTTAACTGGTATGATCATGACCATTGAATTTATAATTGAATATCTTTAGCTTAAGTGCAAAGGAGAATTGATCAACATGTATGGTTATAATTATGGTTTATATAAATTCTGAAATGATTATGTATTTCTTTGAGATATGAATATCTTTGGCATGTAGTGCAAAGATCAATTATTGTTGAATATCTTTGACCCGTAGTGCAAAGATGACTTGTTGTTGAATATTTTTGGCATGTAGTGCAAAGATGAACTGTTGATGAATATCTTTGGCCCGTGGTGCAAAGATGAATTTATTAGTATGATTATGAATAGGAACTGTGATTTGGTATAACCATGATCTTTGATGTTTCAGGTAAAGACAGGTGATGAAAATTATCTTCGTCTTGGATTCGAAGAGGAATTTAGAATCAGAATTATGATTATGAATTATTCATATGATTGTGGGAAGGAACTGTTGATTAATGTTACAGGGATAAAACATTGTTGGTGGAATTTTAACATGGAGAAGATAATAGACTTTATAGTCTATTTGACTCTTCTAATGGATTGCTCGTTCCGCTGCAACTATGGTTGAAAAGTTTTATCATCTACCATATGTTCTAAATCTCTGATTTATTACTGATGAAGACTATTGATAATTTATTTATCTTTAGTCATACTATTCTTTACTGAGCTAGTTGTGCTCACTCTTTTGCTTCACAATTCCTTTTAGGTAATACGAGTGTAGCTGGGTCGAGCAGGGGTAACAGGAGAATAGAACGGTGGTCATCATTTAGTAGTTATATTTGTTGAATCAAATAGGGTGAAGCGAACCCAACGTTGGAAGGGTGTTTTGCCACTAGTATACAAGATGTCTAATGACATACAATCTCGGGTTATCATAAGACAAGGTTGTGCACATCCACTTGCTGAGTATATCTACAAGCACTACCTATATGATCTTGGAGTTGGTTAAAGTATAAATCTCAATTAGAGACAGTGGAGATAATGATATGTCAAGAGAAGACTTAACATTGGGAAGAATATGATAGTAATCTTCTCGTTTTTCTTTGGGGTCTATTGGGTCAACCAAGGATAATTCTGTGGGCATATGATATCTATCATAACCTAGACGCATGGCCTCCCATGTAAGAAGGTTTTCTTGAGCACTTCCCAAAGGTTTTAATTTCTAAAACAGTTTTTGAATGTACCTTTATGTAAGGTGTCATGGTGACGTGCTATTCAAGTTGGTGTCCAGAGTCACAGTTGGTATATTTTAGTATAAAAACTCACAACATATGTGTTGTTGTATTTTACACGACAATTATTGTAATAAAGTTGTAGTTATTTTCTGTACCATGTATTTGGCGACTCAGAATGGGTTGGATGGAATGGACCTATTTTGGGGACGTTACAAGAATACTATTGTAACGGCCCTAAAATAGGTATACATCACCCAACTCATTCTGAGTCGCCAAATACTTGGTACAGAAATAACTACAACTTTATTATTACAATTGTCGTGCAACATACGACAACACATATATTGTGAGTTTTAATACCAACTATGACTCTCATCCCTTTACTTGGATAGCACCTCACATTGATACATTACATAAAGGTACAGTCAATAACTGTTTTAGAATTTAAAATCTTTGAAAAATGCTCAAGGAAACCTTCGTACATGGGAGGTCATGCATCTAAGTTATAATAAATATCATATGACTCGAGAATTATCCTTGGTTGACCCAATAGACCCCAAAGAAAAACGAGAAGATTGCTATCATGTTCTTTCCAATGCTGAGTCTTCTCTTGACATATAATTATCTCCATTGTCTCTAATTGAGAATTATATTTCAACCAAACTCTAAGATTATATAGGTAGTGCTCGTAAATATAATCAGCAAGTAGATGTACACAACCCTGTCTTATGATAACACAAAGTCGTAGGTTATTAGACATCTTGTATGATAGTGGCAAAACACTCTTCCAAAGTTGGGTTCACCTCATCCTATTCGGTTCACCAAAATCAATGGTTAAATGACGTATAACATACGACACACTTATCTCAAATTCTCAATAAAATTATTTTCATACTGTTTAGGGAAAACCTCAACAGCTATAGACCACCATTATATTCCCCTGTTACCCCCGCTCACCCAGCTGCACTCTTATTACCTGAAACGAATTGTGAAACAAAAGGGTAAGCATAACTAGCCCAGTAAAGAATATCATGACTAAAGATAATTAAATTATCAATAGCCTTCATCAGTAATAAATTAGATATTTAGAACATATGGTAGATGATAAAACTTTTCAACTATAGTTACAGCAGAACGAGCAATCCATTAGAAGAGTCAGATAGACCATAAGGTCTATTATCTTTTCCATGTTAAAAGTCCACCAACAATGTTTTATCCCTGTAACATTAATCAACAGTTTCTGTCCACAATCACGTGTATAACTCATAATCATAATTGTAGTTCTAAATTCTTCTTCTCATCCAGGACAAAGATAATTTTCATCACATGTCTTTACCTGAAACATCAAAAGATCATGGTTATACCAAATCACAGTTCCTGTTCATAATCATACTAATAAATTCATCTTTGCACTACGGGCCAAAGATATTCATCAACAGTTCATCTTTGCACTACAGGCCAAAGATATTCAACAACAGGACATCTGATGAGTACGAAATATGTTATATTTTTATTCCTTAATACTTAATTTTTTGTATTTATTTTGTGCCTAAATAAACTCATTATTCTTATATTTTTATTTTAGGTACAATTGAAGGGGTTTCATGATTTTGAAAATAAATTGGAGGAGGTTTACGGGATTCCTAGCAAATCAATGATTCAACAATTAGTATCATAAATGGATTTGGATTCACGCGACAATGTGTTTAAGCACATGGCAATTGTGGGATTTAATTCTAATTTCAAATCTGAATTTTGGATTCTAGAAGAATAGTTTTTACAATTCTATTGTAATTAGGATTTCTTTTAGACTAAGATTTATTTCCAAATTGAATTCTATTTCTTTATGAAAATTGGTGTAATCTATAATTCCTTTTAGAATTTGAATTTCTACTTCCTATAGGGTTTAGGACTTTGTCTAGCACTATAAATAGAGAATGAGAGTCAGGATTTTATTCATTCAATAATCAACTATCGTCTATTGTAGTGCAAACTTAAGAGCATGTCAGGCTAGTTCTTTTTATTCAGTTCTAAAGAGAGGTGAATCCTTGTTACAAGTAATTGATTAATTGAGTATTATTAATATTTATTCCTTCTTGTGTGAAATTTCTTCTGATAATCTGTTTTCATTGATTGCATGCTAATTGATCTAATTAATTTAATATGACTAATTGAATTAGTTTGATCATTATCATATGCTAGATTAAGATTGATATTACATGTAATTGATATATGTCTTCATCACAAGTAGCAACTTGGTAATAATAATTGTGGACAAGCTTTTATTTATTGCTAAGATTATCAGAAAACAAGTTAAACAAATCGAGCTCTGTGTTTGTTGTTTGGATTAGCCTAATTCTCTATTTTTTTTAATGCTTCTATCATATTAAATCTAGAGAGCTTGTTCTAGGTTGTATGGTAGTTAAAATCTGGTGAAGAGCTTGTTTCATACAGTAATAATCTAAGGAGAATTTCGGATAGCAGAGTTTATTGTTATCTAGGGCTAATAGTTTCATTGAAGGAAAAATAATAATAACTTGATTAATTGATTGTTGTACTCGGTGAAACTGAACTGCAGAATTGAAATTTTTACATATTTGGTTAAATCATTAATTTTTATTCTTAGTTTAAAAATAATTTTTAAAAACCCCCATCTTTATTTTCTGTTGAAATAGTAGAATAATTCTAAAATAACTTTACTCTCTGTGGGATCGATCCTTATTTGCTACTGTGCTAATTATTATAAATTGTGAAGTGAAAGTGAGGTTAATTTAGGAGTGTCAACGACAGCTCCCAAATTTTGGCGCCGTTGCCGGGGAGTAATTTCTCGTTTTGTTTTTATTTTATTATTTGTTTTGTTCTTGTTTTATGACTCGATCTTCTCAGGCTACTATATTAGATTTTGATCCAGAAATTGAGAAAACTACAAGGAGGATAAGGAAGGAAAAACTTAAAGTTCAACAGTCTTCTGCAGATATAGACGAGGCTTCTGCATCATCACCAGGCCTCAACTTAGCTTTAGAATTATTATCCAACGAATCATCCACCAAACCTGATAAAGCATAAGAGATGGCGGTTCAAAACAACAATAGAACTCTCAGGGAGTTGGCAACTCCTAATTTAAATCAGCAACCTTTGTGCATTGAATATCCTAATTTAGATGCTGCATTTGAACTTAAATCCAGACTAATCCATTTACTGCCTACTTTTCGTGGTCTTATAGGTGAGGACCCCTACAAACATCTGAAGGAATTTCATGTGGTGTGCTCCACTATGAAACCACACGGAATCACTGAAGAACAAATCAAGCTGAGAGCATTCTCATTCTCCCTAGCAAATTTGGCAAATGATTGGCTGTACTACCTACCCTCAGGTTCAATACGGTCTTGGAATGACATGAAGCAGTTGTTCTTGGAGAGATACTTTCCAGCCTCAAGAGTAGCCAACATAAGGAAGGAGATATGTGAAATTAGACAATTCAGTAGGGAGATACTATACGAGTATTGGGAAATATTCAAAAAGCTTTGTTCCAGCTGTCCACCGCACCAAATAGATGAACAACACTTGATCCAGTATTTCTACGAAGGGTTGGTACCGATGGATAGAAGCATGATCGATGCAGCTAGCGTAGGAGCACTGGTTGACAATACCCCAGAGGCTGCAAGGAATTTAATTGCAAACATGGCAGCAAACTCGCAACAATATGGCACTAGAATAAATCATGCACCAGTAAGGGTAAACGAGGTAAGCACTTGTGATTATGGTCAATAAATTTCTGAATTAACTGCTATGGTTAGACAATTAGCTACAGGTCAACTTCCAGTTGCAAAGGTTTGTGGAATATGTCTATAACCAAATCACAATAGAGATGAATGCCCAACATTACAAGATGATGAGGCTGTGCAACAAGCTAATGCAATGGGAAATTATCAGTCACAACCTCAGAAAAAGTATGATCCGTACTCAAACACGTATAACCCAGGATGGAGGGATCATCCAAATCTGAGTTATGGGAGCAAGCAAGCGGCACCACCTATATTTCCACCTAGGCAGCAGGGCTTCCAACCAGCCCAACCTCAACATCAACTGAAGCAAGCAGTCCCTACACCTACTGGAACATCATTGGAGGATATGTTCAAAGCATTCATAGGACAAACACAACAATTCATGGGACAAACACAACAGTTCATGAATCAGACATAGCAGTTCCAGTAAGAGACAAAAACTTCGGTTCAAGATTTGAGGAACCAAGTAAGACAACTGGCTACAACTGTGGGAATATTGAAATCCAGAGGCTCGGGAAAATTACCATCTCATGCAGTAGTCAACCCAAGGAAAAATGTAAGTGCCATAACATTGAGATGTGGTGCGGAGGATCAGTAACAAGGAAAGTCAATACAAAACAAGTCAGACAATAGTGAAACAAACAGCAGTAATGTACTCAAGCATAAATTTTCACCTCTTTCAGCTTATGAACCGAAACTACCTTTTCCCCAAGTTCTAACAAGGAATTGGAAAGTTGGAAAGAATTCAACGTGGTGGTATACAGAGTTTAATGAAAAATTCCTAGAAGAAATCTCGAATACGGAACAAGAACTTAAAGATGATGAGGAGTTCACTAGTGGAAACCAGTTGGAAGTGCTTGAGGCTACTACTGAATTTGAAGAAGAAATCAGGTATTCAAAGTCTGAAAAGGATGAACAAGAGGAAGAGGAGAACAATTTGATAAGTTCTGCAGATATTTACAAAGAGGATAGAAAGGATACATCAGTGCAAACAATAAAAACACTACATGATACATACCATGGGACCTTAACTATGGAATTGGATGAGGCACATGTCCAGTTCAGCATATATGAAGTTAAAAGGTATCTTGGTAATATTAATTCTATTTTTTCTACTGATGTTGTTGACTCTATAGTGCAGGAATCTTTTGATCAAATATAATTATACAAGGAGGATTTGAGGGCTAGAATGGAGCAAAATCAGGATCTGAAGGATGCTCCTAATGAAGAATTGAAGTTGTTATCAGTCCACTTGAAGTTCACAAGTCCAATTACATAGAATGAGAAGGATGATGTCAAGCCAATGACAATAAACAAGGGCAGCTGCTTGGGAGGCAACCCAAGATTCCAGATTTAATTTTTCTATCCCTTTACTTTTTAGTTTTTGCATGTTAGTAAGTAGTTTCTTTCTTCTTTGCATAATTTTTTTACATTGGGGACAATGTAAGGTTTAAGTGTGGGGGGAAGATTTAGGTTTTTATTTTATTTAGGAATATTGATTCGATTTTGATGGAGAATTTGAAAATTTGATGCTTTTGAAAAAAAATTTAAAAAAATCTGGTTCCATGATTTTATTTGCCTATGTGTTCGAAGATTGAAGTCAAAGATTGAAAATTGATGCTAAAATTCAGAATCTGTTTGATGCTCAATTTGTTAATGAATGATGACAACTAAGCCATGATCCATAGTAATTGATTTGAATTGAATTTGTAATACATGAGTACTTGAATATGAGAAACATGTTTATTTGGCTAAGTTATTTGTGGAGTTGTCTATGTGCACTGATTTCATGACTTAGAACTGTTTAACTTGCTTATGTTGTTGCAGAACCATGTGAAAAAAATGATGAATGAAAAAAAAAGAAAAAAAAAGAAAATTGAAAATCTGCTTTAATGTCCATTTTGCGAAATAACTGGGTATCTAAGCCTCAGGAAGCATTGGTATTCACGCTAAAAAGTGCGATGGATAAAATGAGCTTTACTAGTCAACTTTTGTGGCCTTTGTTACTTGAATAAGTAAGCCTTAGGGGTGTCTCTACACCTAGCGCCCTAAGATCATCTGGTTTGGGAGTCGTTGGTGGAAAGTTCGCTAATGGGTAACTCTGAAATGCCTAAGAAAAGGAGACATTGCACATGTCAAGAAAAGAGAAAAAAATATACGAAAAAAAAATATTGAAAATACATTCATCTGTGCTAAAAAGAAGGTTCTATGAAAAACTTAAAAAGCAAGAAAAATATTTTTCTTGGTTGTGAGTCAGTGTGCACGGTTTTTGCTTCACGGTAACTAAGTTGAGTAAGTATGTAGATTTTGGGAAAGTTTCTTATGTGGTTACAATTTGGTTTAATGAAATTCATTGGTAAAATAGTAAGGTTGTTCATTGTGAGTTGATTGATAAGGCGTTGATTAGATTTCTGCAAATTTAGTGTTGATAGTCATGATTTGTATCTTGAAATCTTTTGACATTATGGTTGAAAAGAATTTTTCTAGAAATCAAATTTTTGGTTTACACAAGGACGTGTAAAAAGATAAGTGTGGGGAAATTTGATGAGTACGAAATATGTTATATTTTTATTCCTTAATACTTAATCTTTTGTATTTATTTTGTGCCTAAATAAACTCATTATTCTTATATTTTTATTTTAGGTACAATTGAAGGGGTTTAATGATTTTGGAAATAAATTGGAGGAGGTTTACGGGATTCCTAGCAAATCAAGGATTCAACAATTAGTATCATAAATGGATTTGGATTCACGCGGCAATGAGTTTAAGCACATGGCAATTGTGGGATTTAATTCCAATTTCAAATCTGAATTTTGGATTCTAGAAGAATAGTTTTTACAATTCTATTGTAATTAGGATTTCTTTTAGACTAAGATTTATTTCCAAATTGAATTCTAATTTTTATGGAAATTGGTGTAATCTGTAATTCCTTTTAGAATTTGAATTTCTACTTCCTATGGGGTTTAGGACTTTGTCTAGCACTATAAATAGAGGATGAGAGTTAGGGTTTTATTCATTCAATAATCAACTATCGTCTATTGGAGTGCAGACTCAAGAGCATTTCAGGCTAGTTTTTTTTATTCAGTTCTAAAGGGAGGTGAATCCTTGTTACAAGTAATTGATTAATTGAGTATTATTATTATTATTTATTCCTTCTTGTGTGAAATTTCTTCTGATAATCTGTTTTCATTGATTGCATGCTAATTGATCTAATTAATTTAATATGGCCAATTGAATTAGTTTGATCATTATCATATGCTAGATTAAGATTGATATTACATGTAATTGATATCTGTCTTCATCACAAGTAGCAACTTGGTAATAATAATTGTGGACAAGCTTTTGTTTATTGCTAAGATTATCAGAAAACAAGTTAAACAAATCGAGCTTATGTGTTTGTTGCTTGGATTAGCCTAATTCTCTATTTTTTTTAATGCTTCTATCATATTAAATCTAGAGAGCTTGTTATAGGTTGTATGGTAGTTAGAATCTGGTGAAGAGCTTGTTTTATACAGTAATAATCTAAGGAGAATTTCGAATAGCAGAGCTTATTGTTATCTAGGGCTAATAGTTTCATTGAAGGAAAAAATAATAATAACTTGATTAATTGATTGTTGTACTAGGTGAAACTGAACTGCATAACTGAAGTTTTTACATATTTGGTTAAAATCATTAATTTTTATTCTTAGTTTAAAAATAATTTTCAAAAACCCCCATCTTTATTTTCTGTTGAAATAGTATAATAATTCTAAAATAACTTTACTCTCTGTGGGATCGATCCTTACTTGCTACTGTGCTAATTATTATAAATTGTGAAGTGAAAGTGAGGTTAATTTAGGAGTGTCAACGACAGCTCCCAACATCTTTGCACTACGGGCCAAAGATATTCATCAACAGTTCATCTTTGCACTACAGGCCAAAGATATTCAATAATAGGTCATCTTTGCACTACAGGCCAAAGATATTCAATAATAGGTCATCTTTGCGCTACGGGCCAAAGATATTAATATCTCAAAGAAATATATAATCATTTCAGAATTTATATAAATAATAATTATAACCATGTTGATCAATTCAGCTTTGCACTTAAGATAAAGATAATCGTTTATAAATTCAATGGTCATGATCATACCAGTCAATAATTCATCTTTGCACTACTGGCCAAAGAGAACCCATAGTTATGATCATACCAATAATCTACCCATCTTTACACTCAAGTGAAAGAGAAATTTCATCACCAGTGTTATAAAAATGTTATATATGATAATAAAAGCAATATGATCAAAATATAAATTTAATTTCAAGATCAATATTCATAAATCAACGATAATTTGGTCAGAAAAAGAAACCAATTTTATCGTGAATAGTACCCCGTGCATAGTAACTTGTGAATAGTAACTCGTGAATATTAATCCGTATTCGTACATAGTACCGTATACGTAAATAATGTCATATACGTAAATAGTGTCATATACATAAATAGTACCGTATACGTGAATAGTGTCGTATACGTGAATAGTAACCCCGGCACGAAAAGGTAAAAATTTCACAATAAAATTTATATCAATATTTCGGTATAATGATATCAAAAGAAATAATATCATTTACGAAGAAAATAACATCCCTTACCATCCCTTACCTCAAAAGAACAGTACTTCTGATCGGAATATCGGATGTAATGCTGAAGGAAACTTGCACTGAATAATAATTCTCAAAGCATCTAAATACGCATAAGAATACGCTAGATAATATAGAGAGAGAAAACTTCAGATTCTGGTGTGATTTTCAATTCTAACTAAGCACCCTATATATAGGAAAATGCTAGAACGCCGAGGCAGACTAAATTAATAAAATATTAAAATTTTTATTACTAATTCTCACGCACGCCATACTTGAAATCGAACTTTGAAATTCAGCACATTCAAGAGATAAAAGGACAAATGGGTCCCACCTTCTAGAAATCTCCACCAAAATCATTTATAAAAATAATTTCTGAATCAGCCACCTCTTAAAATTCATAACAAATTATACGTTAATTTTTAACGGTTCAAAATTTATGGACATATACTCAACTTATATATGTATAACATATCCAAAAATTACAACGATCCAACGGTTGGATTAAAAATTATAACTCACACAATATAGCTTAAGAACACTGATTTTTTGGACTATGAGTCCTTTGGACCAGTTTCATTCAAATAGTCACCACGAAAAATCTACAAAGAATTTTTATGTGATTCAAATTTCTACGTTTAGCTTTACTTCCAGGGCTTTCTTTTGATATATAGCTCATCTCCTAACTCATTATATACAAAGAGTTATAGATTTTACAAAATCAAGTAATAAACTAATTTTTCTAAAAAATCTCCATATTTTGTTATTCTTTTGATTTCTAGATTTCTCTCATTTGATTCATGCACCGTGAATTTAGTGTAAAGATATCACCATTATTATATTATTATATAACCACATTATACATTTATAACGTAATATAATAATATATTTGAATAAATTATTTTATCATAAAAGATAAAATATCAATTTTCAACAATTGTCACTTTTCTAAAAATTCCTCCATTTGTATCCCCATTAAAATAAATATTTTCTTATCATATAAATTAATAATTAATTATTCACAAATAATATTACAGAATCATAATTATGACAACCAGGTCGTTCTCAGGAAAGAGGGGGCTTTCCGATAAGGATTTCTCCTTATTGGCGCGCAATTAGATGGCCAAACCCCTTTCCTAGATAAAACTTTCTTAGACATTCTCACTAATGATATCTAACAATATTATTCAAATAATATGAATTATTGATCTGATAATGGAAATATTGTGCAGTGATAATTATTGAAACAACAATAATATAAAATATCAACGGAGCAATTATTGACTCAATAAAATAAAATATTGAACAGTAATTACTGTAACAATTATTGAGTAGTGCCTTCTTACGTAAGAATCAATAATCCAAAAATATTGTACAATACCGTGTGCTACTGTGCAATAATGTCTATTACTTTACTTTATCCATAGGGTATTCCAACAGTTTCAACGGTAACAACTATGCTGTTATTTATTAAAAAAAAACTCATACTTGTCATTTTCTTCATCCGACAGTTATTCTGTTATAAGGCCCACAAATGGCTGCGCCGTCGTACGAATATTCTCCGATAGCAAGAATATTCCACGACTAAACGAATATTTCCCGACAATAATGAGTATTTTATAACCACTTGTTTATTTAAAATATTTACATATATCACCCTTAACTTTAACCTTTTATCAATTTAACCATTTACTGAATAGTAATTACAAGAAAAATTGAATACTTTTATTTCATAAAATTCGGGGTCTTACAATCTTCCCTCCTTATGAAATTTCGTCCCCGAAATTTACGTACCCGGTATTTCGAGGAGTTTAGAGTACCTTTCTTTCATTTCAAATTCTATCTCCCCGGTCATCATGATTTCTCCATTGCTCATCTCCTGTATTTTAGATATCATTCTAGAATACAGCTTCAAAACAAAGGTTAATTGACGTATCACAATTTGTCAACTTAAGTAAGAAAATTCAGCTTAGGTAGGACACACACTAGGAAAGGATATTACTCGTCTCTCCCCTCCTAGTTCTATTCCCTAATCTCTACCAGAGACCATATCCCTAAGCTCTGATACTAACTGTAACGCCCCCAAAATAGGTATACATCAAACAACTCATTTTGAGTCGCCAAATACATGGTACAAAAAACAACTACAACTTCATTATTATAATTGTCGTGTAACATACGACAACACATATACTGTGAGTTTTAATACCAACTTTGACTCTCATCCCTTTACTTGGATAGCACCTCACATTAATATATTACATAAAGGTACAGTCAATAACTGTTTTAGAAATTAAAATATTTGGAAAATGCTCAAGGAAACCTTCGTACATGGGAGGCCATACATCTAAGTTATAATAAATATCATATGACTCGAGAATTATTCTTGGTTGACCCAATAGACCCCAAAGAAAAATGAGAAGATTGCTATCATGTTCTTTCCAATGCTGAGTCTTCTCTTGACATATAATTATCTCCATTATCTCCAATTGAGAATTATATTTCAACCAAACTCCAAGATTATATAGGTAGTGCTCGTAGATATAATCAGCAAGTGGATGTGCACAACCCTGTCTTATGATAACATGAAGTCGTAGGTCATTAGACATCTTGTATGATAGTGGCAAAACACCCTTCCAAAGTTGGGTTCACCTCATCCTATTCGCTTCACCAAAAATAATGGTTAAATGACGTATAACATACGACACACTTATCTCAAATTCTCAATAAAATTATTTGTATACTGTTTAGGGAAAACCTCAACAGCTATAGACCACCATTCTATTCCCCTGTTACTCCCGCTCGACCTAGCTACACTCTTATTATCTGAAACGAATTGTAAAACAAAAGGGTGAGCATAACTAGCCCAGTAAAGAATATTATAACTAAAGATAATTAAATTATCAATAGCCTTCATCAGTAATAAATCAGATATTTAGAACATATAGTAGATGATAAAACTTTTCAACCATAGTTGTAGCAGAACGAGCATTCCATTAGAAGAGTCAAATAGACCATAATGTCTATTATCTTTTTCATGTTAAAAGTCCACCAACAATGTTTTATCCCTGTAACATTAATCAACAGTTTCTGTCCACAATCACGTGTATAACTCATAATCATAATTGTAGTTCTAAATTCCTCTTCTCATCCAGGACGAAGATAATTTTCGTCACATGTCTTTACCTAAAGCATCAAAGATCATGGTTATACCAAATCACAGTTCTTGTTCATAATCATACTAATAAATTCATCTTTGCACTACGAGCCAAAGATATTCATGAACAGTTCATCTTTGCATAACAGGCCAAAGATATTCAACAACAGGACATCTTTGCACTACGGGCCAAAGATATCCATCAACAGTTCATCTTTGCACTACAGACCAAAGATATTCAATAATAGGTCATCTTTGCACTAAAGGCTAAAGATATTTAATAATAGGTCATCTTTGCACTACGGGCCAAAGATATTAATATCTCAAAAAAATATATAATCATTTCATAATTTATATAGACAATAATTATAACCACGTTGATCAATTCACCTTTGCACTTAAGCTAAAGATAATCGTTTATAAATTCAATGGTCATGATCATACTAGTCAACAATTCATCTTTGCACTACTGGCCAAAGAGAACCCATAGTCACGATCTTACCAATAATCTACCCATCTTTACACTCAAGTGAAAGAGAAATTTCATCACTAGGGTTATAAAAATATTATATATGATAATAAAAATAATATGATCAAAACATGGATTTAATTTCAAGATCAATATTCATAAATCAACGATAATTTGGTCAGAAAAAGAAACCAATTTTATCGTGAATAGTATCCCGTGAATATTAACTTGTGAATAGTAACTCGTGAATAGTAACTCATGAATAGTAACTCGTGAATATTACTCCATATTCGTATATAGTGTCATATACGTAAATAATGTCATATACGTAAATAGTGTCATATACATGAATAGTGCCGTATACTTGAATAGTAACCCCGGCAGAAAAGGTAAAAATTGCACAATAAGATTCATATTAATATTTTGGTATAATGATATCAAAAAAAATAATATCATTTACGAAGAAAATAACATCCCTTACCTCAAAAGAACAGTACTTCTGACTGGAATATCGGATGTAATGCTGAAGAAAACTTGCACTGAATAGCAATTCTCAAAATATCTAAATACTCATAAAAATACGCTCGATAATATAGAGAGAGAAAACTTCAGATTCTAGTGTTATTTTCAATTCTAACTAAGCACCCTATTTATAAGAAAATGCTAGAATGCCGAAGCAGACTAAATTAATAAAATATTAATTTTTTATTACCAATTCTCACGCACGCCATGCTTGAAATCAAACTTTGAAATTCAGCACATTCAAGATATAAAAGGACAAGTGAGTCCCACCTTCTAGAAATCTCCACCAAAATCATTTATAAAAATAATTTCTGAATCAGTCACTTCTTAAAATTCATAACAAATCAGACGTTAATTTTTAACGGTTCAAAATTTATGGACATATACTCAACTTATATATGTATAACATATCCAAAAATCACAACGATCCAATGGTCGGATTAAAAATTATAACTCACGCAATATAGCTTAAGAACACTGATTTTTCAGACTATGAGTCCTTTGGACTAGTTTCATTCAAACAGTCACCACTAAAAATCTACAAAGAATTTTTGTGTGATTCAAATTTTTACGTTTAGCTTACTTCCAGGGCTTTCTTTTGATATATGTCTCATCTCCTAACTTGTAACGGGTCGGATTTATTGAGTCGTGATTCTGGGGACAGAATCCTTTTAAGGGAGGAAAGATGTGACGAACGAGATTTTATAATTTAATTTTTAATATTTATTAAATTAAATAAATATTTTTCGATGATTTAATTATTAGATTAAATAATTAATTGATGCAATTGTAGTAGATTAATTTAATTCTATGTGTTAAATTTATTAAATTAATGTGGAGAATTTTATTATTCAAAGTATGTAATTATGTGAGTTTATTGAATTAAAAGAAATATTTAATAAGCCTAATATTATTTTATAATTAATGAGAAAATTAATTATATAACTATGTGAATTTATGAGAAATTATCATATTTTATTTAAATTAAATTAAATAAGATATTTAATATTTGGGTGTGACGTTAGTAAACTATAGGATAAACGATTTATTAAATTAAATGGATTTGAGCCATTTAAGGTTAACCAAACGAAGCCTTATGGGGAGTTAATAGCAGTTATCCCATGATTGGGTTAACTGACCACACTGCGCTCAGTTATTTTTATAAAATACGTCTTCTTTATTTTCATTCATTGCCAAGTCTAGAAAAATAATCAGAGAGAGTTTGAGAAATTGTCAGAGAGAAATTTGAGAGTTGTTTGATTTAAAAAGTGTCTGAGAAAGGAGAAAGAATCATTCCTACTAATCTACACTCTACGCTTTGGGTAATTTCTCCATCCCAATTTTTATTTACGTTGTTTAAGTTTTTTTTAAGAAAATGGATTTTATGTTTTGTAAAAGCTCTGTAGTGGAAAAAGGAGTAACGATTATGTGTTAATTACGTGATAAACGTTATCATATCGTGTTTTATTATATATATTGTATAAACCATATCATCAGTTTCATAAAAATATGTGTCGTAGATTGTTTCTAAATTACAGAGTATGAAAATATGGTTATATGGCCTTACATACCAAATTTAACACGATAATCATAAGTTGTATTATAAATTTATACATGTAGGTGGTAATATGTTAACGTAGTATGTTTTTACTATGTTGTATGAACCATAACATCAGTTTCATAAAAATATACATAATAGATTGTTTATTCAAAATTACAGAGTATGAAAAGATGGCCATATGGCCTTAACGTACCAAATTTGATACGTCAATCATATGTTATATCATAAATTTATGCTTGTAAAGGATTATGTATATTAAAACAAAGAGACCAAACTTCAAATGAATAGATTCAGTGTTATAATGAACCTGTAATGTTGATTTTCATGTTTTGTGTTGAAAACTTTCAAGAAAATCGAGAACGGTCCATTATATGTTTTGATTCTACAAAATTATGTATTTTAACATGTTAAAATCATACTAGAAGGGTTGAGTAGTAGTTATATGTGTATTACAGTGTTTGGGTATGTCTAAATTCGTGTAATAATAAATTAATTGGAAGTTATGGCCATATTCGGTGTTCTTCACAGAACGCATAATTTTACTTGTGAGAGATTTTGGGCCTAATTTGGCATTGTTATACAGAAATTGCAGAAACTGAGTCTGGGTAACCTCGCCCCCGGCGGGCGTTACCAAACTAAAAAAAAATAAAAATAAAAATAAAAATAAAAATAATAATAATAATAATAATAATAATAATAATAATAATAAAATTATTAATTAAAATATTTATCAAATAAAATGAATATTTTAATTGAGATATTTATGGAATAAAATAAATATTCGATGAAAAATATTATTAAAATATTTATAAAATAAGGTAAATATTTTAATTGAGATATTTATGGAATAAAATAAATATTCGATGGAAATTATTATGAAATAATTTATTCGAGTGTAATAATAGTAAGAGAATGAAAATATTCTAATTTAATTAAGTAATTAAATTAGAAGGGTAATGATTCGTTAAATAAAGTGGAGTTTATATTAAATAATTAAATGAAAATGTAACTAATGAATGTCGTGAATACATATGTTATGTGTGTAAAAATTGTCGTGAACGGAAGTAGTAATCGTTTAGCCTATGCACGAGGCAAGTTCCTAAACCTTGTTTCTTTACATAAAGCAAGTTCCTTATTCTATCTTGTTTATTATTGTTCAAGTCAAGATTTCATATTAGATGTTATCATTCTTTAAAAGCATGATTCATTTTATACAATACTTATTCGATTGTATACATCTTGAACTTTATTATTTAAATTGAATATCAATTATTGTTGAACCTTGTAAGACTAGCGAACCCTTATTGATTCGACTAGTCCATAGTTGATGAACGTTCTAAATTTCAGAACCATACTCTAATGTCAAATTGAGATGAACAACCCTGTTATATGGGATTAATAATGCTTTAGCATTAAAATATTGTGCACAATATGGTACTAAGGGCTGATCCCCCTAAGTACGAGAAGAAGAGTCCATAGTCTTATGACTGTTAAAAGTTTCATGTATAAATATTTGACAACCTAGGACGTAGTTCAAGGTCTTATGACCCTTAGAAGTTCTTTTGATTCTTGTTATTCATTCTCGATTCAAAAGCCAAGTTTTCTTATTTCAGAAGTTATTGATTCATTCGCATGTTATTATTTTATTGTTATATTATTATACTTGTGGGCAATCGTGCTCACTCTTGCGTAATAATAATATTGCAGTTAAGAACGAAAGGTCCGACGAGCCTTCTTCTAGTAAAGGCAAGGGCAAAGTTAACAAGTGATGAATACTTGTTGTTTATTTGTTATGTTATGTTTCAGACTTATGTTTAAGTTGTGTAAGACTTAATATTTATTTATACTTCTGCATTTGAGATTTAAGGTTAGTATGACCTGGAATTGATGCATTTATTTTCAGATGTTGTAACTCCATAAGGAGAGGATTTATTTCTATTTATTATGGGTAGATAGATACATGATGTTTGGACAGTGAACACCAAATCACGTGGGAATTAAAGTACCCGAATTTTGAGGTGTCACATAACTTATTATACACAAAGAGTTATAGATTTTATAAAATTAAGTATTAAACTAATTTTTTTGAAAAATCTCCATATTTTGTTCTTCTTTTGATTTATAGATTTCTCTCATTTGATTCATGCACCGTAAATTTAGTGTAAAGATATCACTATTATTATATTATTATATAACCACATTATACATTTATAATGTAATATAATAATATATTTGAATAAATTATTTTATCGGAAAAGATAAAATATTAATTTTTAACAATTGTCACTTTTCTAAAAATTCCTCCATTTATATCCCTATTAAAATAAATATTTCCTTATCATATAAATCAATAATTAATTATTCACAAATAATATTACAGAATCACAATTATGACAACCAGGTCGTTCCTAGGAATGATGGGATTTTCCGATAAGGATTTCTCCTTATTAGCGCACAATTAGATGACCAAACCCCTTTCCTAGACAGAACTTCCTTAGACAATGTCAATAATGCTATCTAACAATATTATTCAAATAATATGAATTATTGATCTGATAATGAAAATACTATGCGGTGATAATTACTGAAACAATAATAATATAAAATATCAACGTAGCAATTATTGACTCAATAAAATAAAATATTAAACAGTAATTACTATAACAATTATTGAGTAGTGCCTTCTTATGTAAGAATCAATAATCCAAAAATAATGTGCAATACCGTGTGCTACTGTACAACAACACGTATTATTTTACTTTACCCACCGGGTATTCCAACAGTTTTAACGGTAACAACTACGCCGTTATTTATAAAAAAACTCATACTTGTCATTTTCTTCATCTGACAGTTATTCTGTTATGGGGCCCACAAATGGCTACGCCGTCGTACGAATATTCTCCGACAGCAAGAATATTCCATGACCAAATGAATATTCCCTAACAACAATGTGTATTTTATAACCACTAGCTTATTTAAAATATTTACATATGTCACCCTTAACTTTAACCTTTTATCAATTTAACCATTTACTGAATAGTAATTATAAGAAAAATTGAATACTTTTATTTTATAAAGTTCGGGGTCTTACAATTATGACTAAGATAATGCAGAATAAATTATCGTTAGCCTTCAATATTGTTAAACTGATATAATACAATAGACAACAAGTTTAACTGCAGCGGAATAAACAATCTATTAGAAGAGTCAAGTAGAGCATGATATATACTATCTTATATGATTTAAAAGTTCATAATCAATATTTTATCGTTGTAACACAACTCAAGAAATAATCCACATCATCGAATTATCCATGCACTACGGGCGAAGGATATTCATTATTATCGCATCCATGAATTATCCATGCACTACGGGCCAAGGATATTCATTATTATCACAGTGGTCATGATCATGCTAACAACTGTCCATCAATGCACTACGAGCCAATGATGACTTTTACCACATCATTTTTAACATTACAGATTATGATTATACCGATACATAGTCTTAATCATACCAATCAACAGTCCATCTATGCACTAAGGGCCAAAGATGACTTTCATCACGATATAAGCATGAGGATGATGACAATGATATAAAAATTTAATTAAGTAAGAGCTCAATTTTTCTAGAGTTCAAGAATGTTCAAATTGTCAACATGATAACTGCTTTGTGGAGTAAAATTCAAGAATCATATTCATGTATCAAAATAATTTGGACAGAAAAGAAATCTATTTTTATCATAAATAGTACCCCAGGTGAATAATACCATAGTGAATAGTACCCCATGAATAGTACTTCGTAAATAGTACCCCGTGAATAGTACCCCAGCATGAAAAGATCAAAATTTAACAAAAATATTAAGAAAAATATTCTTGTAAAACAATACTAGATGAAACGCAAATTTTAAGGATATTCTACTAATTTTAAGGAGTATAGAAGCAATACTTATCAACTTAAGTGTAGAATTAGAAATATGAAATGAAATAATATTACTTACATACTACAGAGTATGGAAGAAAATATTATTTCTTACAAATACTGAACAAAAATAATATCCTTTACGACTGTTGAACGAAAAAAATATATTCCTTATAAATATTGAATAAAGATAATATTCCTTACGAATATTGAACGAAAATAATATTCCTTATGAATATTGAACGAAAATAAAATTTCTTACGAATACGAAAAATAATATCGTAAGTGAATATAAAATAAAAAATACCCCTTACCTTAAAAGGATAGTATTTTTGACTGGTATGGTGGGGATATTCTTGAAGAAAACTTATACTATTTTCTACACTCAAAGCTTTCTTAAACTCAAAAGAAGTACGCTCAATATTGTAAAAGAAGAATTCTATGATTCTGGTGTGATTTTCAATTTTGAACTAAGCATCCTATTTATAGGAGAATGGCATGATACTATTTGGACGCACAGTAAAGGAAAAATCACGAACTGCACAGGAAAAAAATTCACGGGCGCAATTCATCAGCACACATTTGAGTCAACCAATGAGAGAGTGCCCTCCAATGAAGGTAACTAGCAAAGTGGGAGATGTAGACCAATGAGGGGGCTCCTTCTTTTGAAGGTAATTGAGTTTGGGAGATATGGACCAATGAGTGGCGCCCTCATTCATAAGACAGTGAACAGTAGCTGCATTATTTGAAAAGTTGGCTAATAATATCCTAACATACGGAAGAATGAACAAACACCAATTTAAAAGGATAATTGAACAAACATATTCCACTCATCAATTATTATTCTTATCTTTAATCAACACAAACTTACTCATCATTAATATTATAACTCACAATATTAACAACTAGATCATTTCCAGGAAAGAGGAGGCTTTCCGATAAGGACTTCTCCTTATTGGCGCGCAATTAGGTGACCAAACCCCTTTCCTCCACAGAACTTTCTAGACATTGTCAATAATGCAAATAATAATATGAATAACTTTGTCGTCTCAATTATTGATTTAATAATACGTCTCAATTAAACAGATGATATTGTGACAATAATTGAATCAATAATATGAGATACTATACAATAATTACTATGGCAATAATTGAATAAAACTGAGTGACTTCTCACGTAAGCATCAATAATCAAAGATATTGTATAATATCGTGTGCTACAATGCAACTACGCGTATTACTGTACTTCTATCACCGGCTATTTTATTAGTTTAACGGTAAAACTTTTACCGTTATTTTTATAAAAAGTTATTTATGTCGTTTTCTAACTCCGACAGTAATTCCGTTACGGGGTCCACCAATGATTGTGTCGTTGTACGAATATTCCCTTATAAAATGAATATTTTCCGACCAAACGAATATTTTATGATAACTTGCTTACTTTATAAAATTTATAAATATTATCCACAACTATAAAATTATATCAAATCCACACCTTATTATTCAAAAAGATATTTCGAAAACATAAAATTTTTATTCATAAAAGTTGGGGTCTTACAAATTTATTTTCTTCCATACTCTATAGTATGTAAGTAATATTATTTCGTTTTATATTCTTAAATCTACACTTATTTTGATAAGTATTTCTTCTATACTCCTTGAAATTAGTAGAATATCCTTGAATTTTGTGATTCATCTAGTATCGTTCCACGAAAATATTTTTCTGAACTTTCTTGTTAAATTTTAAGCTTTTCATACTGAAGTACTATTTATGGGTACTATTCATATATACGACACTATTTATATGTACGATACTATTTATACGGTACTATTTATAAATATGACACTATTCACGGTATACTATTCACGAAGTACTATTCACGTCGTACTATTCACTTGGGTACTATTCACCTGGGGTACTATTCATAACAAAAATTAGTTTCTTTTCTGTCCAAATTATTTTTGATACATGAATATCATTCTTGAATTTTACTCCACAAAGTAGTTATCATGTTGACAAATTGAACATTCTTAAACTTTGGATAAATTGAATTATAAATCTTTAATATTTATCCTTAATCTCACTTGATTGATTTCTTATATCATTGTCATCATCCTCATGCTTATATTGTGGTGAAAGTCATCTTTGGCCCGTAGTACATAGATGGACTATTGATTGGTATGATTATATATGACCATAAATTATGTATCGGTATAATCATGACCTGTAATGTTACAGACAAATAATGTGATAAAAGTCCTCATTGGCCCGTAGTGCATTGATGGATAGTTGTTTGGCATGATCATGACCACTGATGATAATAACGAATATCCTTGGCCCGTGGTGCATAGATAATTCGTGGATGTGATAATAACGAATATCCTTGGCCCGTAGTGCATGGATATTTCGTGGATGTGATACTAACGAATATCCTTAGCCCGTAGTGCATGGATAATTTGGTAAAATAGATTATTTACTAAATTGTGTTACGGAGATAAAATATTGATGATGAACTTTTAAATTATAGAAGATAGTATACATCATGCTCTACTTGACTCTTCTAATGGATTGCATGTTCCGCTGCAGTTAAACTTGTTGTCTATTATATTATATCAATTTTTATACTGTTGAAGACTAAGGTTAATTTATTCTACATTATCTTAGTCATAATATTCTTACTGGGCTAGTTGAGCTCACCTTTTTCTTTCATTGTTCTCTTCAGGAAATGAGAATATAGTTAGGACTAGTCGGGGAATAGAGTGATGGTCCAAGATGGTGGCTACAGTAGTCCTCATTATTCTATAAAATAGTGTGATTATAATTGTAATGATGACTCCATTTAAGTTTGTATATTGTCTACAAGACAATATTCGTGTTAAAACTATCAGCTTATGTTTTGTCGTATTCTGCATGACAATCAATAATTGTGTGTAATAAGTTTGTATTTGAATTCTGTACCGTGTATTTGGCGACTCAGAATGGGTTGTGTATACCTATTTTGGGGGCATCATAGTTGGTATTAAAGCTTTGGAATATGATCCCTGGCGGATATCTGAGGCTAAAACTAGGAGGGGAGAGACGGATAAATCCTTCGCTAGTATAACCTACCTAAGCTTATTTGTTATTTAATTGGTCTGTCAGAATATAGGAATAATATATTTCATGTCAATTAACCCTTATTTTGTGGCAGTGTGTGAGAATGACATCTGAAATTTTTGAGATAAGCAATGGAGCACATGCGACCATTGAGTCACCGCCAATCAATAACAAGGATAATGTGCATCAGGAAGGTAAGAATCCTCATGTAAACAACAACACCGATCAAATGACGAACGGTGGTATGTTTAGAAGCTTTATAGAATTCATGCAACACCAAACGAGAGAAACTCATGTTCAAAATGCAGGTGAAAACAATGGAAACTAACGGCTGGTCACCGCTAAGCAATTCAAGGAGTTGGGAAAGCCAGAGCCACTTAAGGTAGAGACGTGGATTAAGTAGATCACCAAGATATTTAATTTCTTGGGATGCTCAGAGGAGCAAAAGGTTCCCTTTTGCCACCTTCATGTTACAAGGAGAGGCAGATTACTGGTGGGAATCTGTAAAACGTACTCATCTTTCCACACTGAAGATGTCTTGGGAGAAATTCTAGGAATTGTTCAACTACAAGTGCTTTTCAGAAAGTATTCATCACATGAAGGAGGTGGAATTTATCAAGCTGGAACAAAACAATATGACTGTATCGCAATACGAGGCTAAGTTTGCGGAGTTATCCCGGTTTGTATGTCATTTGGTAGATAATGAGGAGTGTATGATGCGAATGTTTCTGTCGAAATTCGTCAATACCTCATTTCTCATAAACTTTGTTTATATTCAGATGTTGTGAATAGGACTCAGTTATTAGAGCGCGATAATGAGTCAGCTCAACCAAAAGACAATGACCAACAACACGATAATAATCGTACCGGTGGCAACAGCCATCAGAACAATGATAACCATCGTGGAGGAAATTATCAGGCTAGAAATGGTAACCACTTCGGCGGTAATTATGGTCAAGATAATAGGAAAGATGAACTAAGTGGGAACAACTTTAGAAGAGAAGATTCAATAATGAAGGAAAGACATCGATAGCAGCACTAGCACCCGTTTCCAAGGGAGGAGAACGACCACCGGTCGTATGCTACAAATGCGGACAAGAAGGACACATCCGTCCAAACTATACGCAACAACTCAAAGTATGTTTCAAATGTGGAAAGGAAGGTCATTTAGCTCGATTTTTTCATGTAGCGAAGTCAAGTCCAGTTAAGATGGAGACACCAAAGGCTGTCCCAGACAAGTCAAAGTCGATAGTTTAAGGGATAACATTTTTCGTGACTTCCTTAAAAATCGAATACCAAAAAAAAGTTATCACGGGTAAGCTAATCATAAATTCTTGCAAAGTTTATACCTTATTCGATACCGGTTCTATCCACTCTTTTATTTCACCTAATTGTGCTCAACTTTTAAACTTGACTCTTGAGAAATTAGACTTTGACTTATCTGTTGAAACTCCGTTAGGAGAAACCGTCATTACATCCACTGTTTATAAATCTTATTTGATTCAAATCGGCACCCTCATATTACCTGTCAATCTCATCTCTTTGAAAATACTTGCATTTAATGTGATTTTAAGAATCAACTGGTTAACTACTCATCATGATAAAATTGATTATTTTCGTAAGGTTGTTAGCTTTCATATTCCTAACCAACCTGTTATGAGAATTCAAGCAACCAAACCACTAAAGTCAATCACTGTCATATCAAGCCATAAAGCCATTCATTTATTAAAAAACGGATGTCAAGCTTTCTTAGACTATGTCACAGATTTAAACAAAAATACGTCAGATTTGAATGATATTTTTATTGTTAATAAATTCCCTGACGTATTCCCTGAAGACTACCTGGCCTACCCCTAGAGCGTGAAATTAAATTTTGTATCAACATTGAACCCGGTATAAAACCCTCAAATATTTCTTCACCCAGAACGAACCTAACTTGCGCCAAAGATGTTAGCTTGAGGTGTTGAAAGATTACGATCATACCATTCAATACCATCTTCGAAAAGCGAACGTGGTAGCTGACGTGTTGAGTAGAAGATCGTATGCGGTTACGAGTGCAACAATATTAACACAAAGACCCATTTCATATGACTTACAAATGATGGAGATAGAGTTAAAGGCTCTAGAGACCCACGTGATGATGTCAAATATATGAGTAGAATCGACTTTAATCGATAAAGTTAAAGTCGCTCAAGCTACAGACCCGGAGCTGATGAATATGAAGAAGAAACTACAAGAATGTATTATTCCAAAAATAAGAGTCGATGAAGAGAGAAAATCTCAACCCTCGATTTATTGGTCTATTTGAAATCCTCGATCGAGTAGGAATTGTGGCCTATAGACTCACTTAACCGCCAAGTATGTCTCATGTTCATAATGTTTTTCACATATCAATGTTACATAAATATGTGGAAGACCCGAACCATATTATTGAATTAGAACCAGATGAGATAGCAGAAGATTTAACGTATGAAGAGGTACTTATTAAAATCTTGGATAAAAAGGAATATATTCTACGCTCAAAGGTTATACCTCAAGTCAAAGTTTTAAGGAGAAACCACGATATTGAGAAAATGACATGGGAGTTAGAATCTGAAATGAAAATAAGGTATCCTTACCTCTTCGACATACCAGGTACGTACACCAATTTCGAGGATGAAATTTTATAAGGAGGAGAGGTTGTAAGACCCCAACTTTTTATGAATAAAGATTTAATTTTCTCTAAATGTTATTTTGAATAATAAGGTGTGGATTTGATGGGTAATATTTACAAATTTTGCAAGGTAAGCAAGTTGTCATAAAATATTCACTTGGTCAGGGAATATTCGTTTTATCGGGGAATATTCATACGACGGCACAATCATTGGTGGATCCCACAACAGAATTACTGTCAAATTTAGAAAGCGACAGAAATAACCTTTTTATAAAAATAACGGCAAAACTTTTACCGTTAACTGTTCAAATACCCGGTGATAAAAGTACAGTAATACGCGTGGTTGCACAGTAGCACACAGTATTGTATAATATTTTTGATTATTGATGCTCACTTAAGAAGTCACTCAGTTTTGTTCAATAATTGCCACAGTAGTTGTTGCATAGTATCTCATATTATTGATTCAATTATTGTCACAGTATCATCTGCACAATATTTTATATTATTAAATGAATAATTTAGATGATAAAGTTATTCATATTATTATTTACATTGTTGACAATGTCTAGAAAATTATGTCGAGGAAAGTGGTTAGGTAATTTAATTGCTCGCCAAAGCCATAAAGCTATTCGTTTATTGAAAAATGGATGTCAAGTTTTCTTAGCCCATGTCACGGACTTGAACAAAAACGCGTCAAATTTGAATAATATTTATGTTGTTTGTGAATTTCCTGACGTATTTTCTGAAGAACTTCCCGGTTTACAGTAACGACCCCAAAATTCAAATAATTTAATTATCGACTTCAGTCGTTAATAATACGTCTAACTTCTGATTTTACATCATTATTTAATGTTAAACTTAATAAAATACGGAATAATTAAAACTTTTCTTTCATCTTACTTTAATTCCCTAAATCAAAACTTTTATCATTTACATATCTCTGAATCAAGTTTAATTTATGATTCGCTTCATCAGAGTTAATATATATACTTACATATCAAATCGATATCCTTTATACATCGGACGGTTCAAACTTTAACTTTATAACTCAACATAAAATATACATACATAAAATATTGAGTACATCTCATGAACCTTAATCATGGTTTAAAGAAATAACAACTTTAGCTAAAATAATAATCTTTGTGTATTACATCTGATTCATGACTTTCAAGTACCACACAGTGTTACCTTCAATCCTTTACCTGCAAAAATAGTTATTTGCAAGGTTGAGCTCGATAGCCCAGCAAATCTAACAATTTTCACGCATCACTAGGACATAATAACATGCTTATCATGCATCTCATAAACATTGGACTAACATAACATACATGCTTTAGTTCATATAACAAATAAAGAGATTGAGTTCCTTACTCAAACAGCATTCATTACTCAATCAATGTAGTCATAAATTGACTTTAATGTTTTATATTTTCAACATATATACAACACATCATGCTCTTTGCAATAAAGATTTAAAACAGTTAATCATCAAGTTCACATAGCAAATAGGAACTGAAAGACTTGCCTTGATCGTTGTTTACCAATAACAGATTAACAACTTACAGTTATCTGCACTTCACGTGCCATACACAATTATATAATCATACACATCAACTATTAGTCACTTAGCAACGCATAGTAGTTGTAAAGTAAACTTTTCTCTATATCCCATAACCCTTCTTATTAATTAATACATAATGTTCAATTTGATTGTGTTAACTTTCGGCTTACATCTCACTATATTTCATACTCAAAGTTCATTCAAGTGCTTAAGTCTTGCTAGGACTACTTATTGGTTTTATATTAACCCCCATTCACTATCTTATAATATTCATTTCATTTGCCTCTCTTGTATATGCTTAGTATGCATATACAACTTATCTAATACATCATTTATTAATGTTAAACATCATTATATTTAATAACATTCATGTTTTATAACTTAGAACAACATCTTTTATCGCCAAGAGCACTACACTTGCATATGTGCATGCCCGACGCCCTCTGATTGTCTCTGAAAAAACACAAAAGTTCTAAAGATGATAGTTTTGACCCCTGTTCCCGACCTCAAATTGAAATACTTAAAGCATAAAAGTTGTAGGTCTATTCGTCCTCGTTCCGGATCATCTTGAATCGCCTCTATCGGAGTTCGTATGAAAACGTTATGCTCATTTTAGTAAAATATGTCCGGTTAGTTTTTTTTTTTTCCAAAATTCGGCTAGACAAACTGCCCCCCGCAGGGGCGCGGGGGTGCCTTCTGCATTTTCGCGACTTATAATCTAGAACACTACAGAAAGCCAAATTAGGCCTACAAACTCCTTTCTAACAATCATGCCAACCTAACCAAGGTGTAATATGTTTATAGAAACATAAACTAATGTTTCTAACACATTTCTAATCACATAAACATCAAGATTACAACCTTTAAATTTCACTATTTCTATTATTTATTCTTCTTTTGACATTCATAGAGAAATTCTTCACTGTGAATTTGTTTTACAACCAAAACAGTTAGTTTCAATTATGTTGATTTCGTTTCTTCATATATTTTCACAATCCATGACCAATTTTTCATTTATAACATAAACTCCTAACAAATTTTACACTACTACAAAACAGTAAATAGATAACGCGGAAAAAACGTTGTGGTTTCAATCAGAAAAATGTCGTGGTTAAGAGTGTCATCTATTTGACACCCTTACACAACGTTTTTAAAACGTTGTAGTTAGACACATTATACAACATTTTTTTTAAAAAAAAACGTTGTAGATATATTTTCCATAAATTAGTAGATGCTTGAAAACGTTGTAGAAGGTATGATTCTACAACGTTTTCTGGCTAAAAATGTTGTAGTTTAATATATTAGACAATGTTTAAGTACATTTACACAATGTTTATAATGTGTCATCTATTTAGAAGGTGTCATTTATTTATACAAATATATAACATTTTTAAAATGTTGGAGATAAAAAAAAAGAAAAAAAAAGGTTGTGGTTCACCTATATTACCAATGCACCTACAATATGCTAATGTCATGATATATAGCTAAAAGGTTTAAATTCTCATTTAAATTTAAAGCCAAAATATATCAACCATTCAAAATACATCCCAATAATACCATTCGTTTACAGTTTCAAATTACTATATCCACAAAACATATACCAAACTATCCATATATACATCTTGAATTCACTTTTCAATCCACAAAATAAACCAAACTATCCATAAAATTAAGCTACTACCTAAGCATGTGCAAAAAAGCCTAGGTTCTCCCAAAATAAGCCAGTAACTTTTGCTCTAGCACTAGCCATGGATGGCAGTTACTTTTGCTCTAGCACTAACCATGGATGGCAGTCGAGAACCCAGTGCTGATGCAGAACGATATACAGTACTAAGAATTCTGGTATGATCAATCTGATTCCTCAGGTCATTAACCCAAGCAGATGCTATTACCAACAAAAGTAGATATTTTTCAGTCTTCACTGTGTAGAATATAATATGAAAGCATATGCTAAACACAAGAATTGCTTTAGAAAATTGTCCAGGCCAAGCATACAAGCATGAATGCTTGAACTATGTACTGCATGAATGCTTAAACTACAAACTGGCCTCCTCATAAACTTGGACAACTAAACTATGCAGTTTTTACATATATATGTTTCATCAGAAAAACTTCTATATGCATCACATTATATCAAACAATGGTACATACCTGCATTAATAGTTACATACACAATTATATCAAGAGCTTCATTCCAGTCAGTGGGACCAAGCTGTGTGACAGCTTTATACTTGCTGTCTTTGAGCATGTCTATGAGCCCTGGCTCTTAGTTAAGTTGTGTGACAGCTTCAAGGTAGATCTCACCCACTGGGGTAGAGAGTTTGGTCATGGAAACAAAGAAAAGAGGGTATACAAAAATGGGTCAAAGCAGATATATTGAAAGAATTCCATTTACAGAAAATTCCAACAAGATGTAATACCACCTGGTCAAACAAGATTTGGGGGGAAGATGTATGTCTTACTGGTATCAGTTGGTACTGAATAATTTATGAGCAAGTCAACCATATTCCTTTGTAGTTAACACAATATAAAATTATAATGATGTATGTCTTTAACACAGTATAATTTTTATACAGTATAATTTTTATAATTGTCCAACATGATGTATGTCTTTAACACAGTATAATTTTTTATTGCTTCTTCCAGTGGAAACTAAAGAAATTATCATCATACAATCATGCAAACATAAATTCTCCAGCAGAAGCATTAAACATGTAGTATCTGCTTACTAGCTAACAGTCAACAAAGAGCAAATAGCATACCATTGTCATTGCTCCAAAATGAGCCGCAACAATCAGAATGCTCCCAATGCCAACAAAAGGATCATATACAAGTTTCCCAGGCATGGCTTGTGCTTGGTTGGCCATCAGGAAAGCCATTTCCGCATCTATGGTTGTTAGCCCAAGATAAGTATGACTTTTTAATTGATAGGTTGGTAAAAGCTTCATGTCAGCAGCTCCAACTTCTTGGCCAAAAAAGATTCTCTTTTGAACAACAGGTGGAAGGCTATTATTAGACCCATAGTCATCTGTTTCCATAAGACAAAACTTGTGCTCTGGATTTCGTAAATTAACCCGACCCTAAAACATTATAGATTTAGAAGCTCTATCAAACAGTTGCAATATGAAAAACTACACATTCATCTCAAAATAATAGTGTGAAAGCTGAAATCACAACACTAGTGGCAAAGCAAGATAAGAAACACTCACGAAAATATTATAACAAATATTTGATTTCAAGAAAATATTTGACAAATAATAACTGTTAGGTTTGTAATATTCAAGAACGCAATTAAATTGCACAAAATAAGCGGAAGCATGAAAAATCAGAGTTTAAAAATTTTACAAACCATATACCCGGATCATCCTTTATGTACAATTATTAATTAAAAATAAAATAAAGGACGAGAATCACACCCTTGAAGATCCGAGCTTTCTCAGGTACAAGTTCACCTCCAAATCCTTTTCGTGTTCAACTTGAATCCATCGGGTTGGGTTCCTTCCTTTGATCAACGTTAGCCACCCAAGTGTTTGGCCTCTAGAGGTGATCCACCAAGAAAGAATAAAGATTCAAGAAGATGGGTGTTTGGCAAAACTCTAGTTTTTCTATCTCTCATAGAAAAGGAGAGTACTCTCCAATAATTAGAATTACGTCTGTTGTCAAAAAGTCAATAACTACTATACACCCATAATAAGACTCCTTTTATTTATAGATGTAGGCAACCCTCCTTAACAATTAAAGAATTAGAATTTATTTTAATTAATTAAACTCCTTTAATTAATTAGGCTCCTAATCTTATTAGGAGTAATTAATTAAACTCTTAATTAATTAGCCTCCTAATCTTATTAGGAATAAATGAGAGTGCTTTTATTAATTAATTCACAAACTCCTTTAAGAATTAAATAATAGTAATAGTAATAATAATAATAAGACTCCTCTTATTAATTTATATTTAATATTTATAAAATATTAAGTAATAAATATTAAGCTATTTAATTTATTCTATCACCATATATTAAATTAAATATACTTAACTTATTATTATAATTATGTCATTAACTTCTTAAATAATTATTCTTTCTTTTATGGTGTGACCATTTAAGCTCTCCATATTAAATCAGTTGTGAATAAATCAATTAGAACAATTCTAATCTTATTTAAATAAATAAATTAAATTATTAATTTATTTAAATAAATAATATTTATTCTACAATATGGATAAGCCTCCCTAGCGATCAACGACTTTCCAGATAATATAGATTTCAACATTAATCATAAAAGAACTTTTGAGTAAATAGTTACCGTACAATTCAATCCTTTCACTATACAATGTCCTAATTAAATATAAGACATGAAATTACCGTCAAGTCTTATTTTATTTAATCATATGTATTTCGACTCTTAAATGCACAACTCTAATTAATGCAAAATAGAAACTCCTTTCTAATTTCATTCTGCCTTGGCCAAGGACTACTGGGTTGTCATTTATCGAATCACATAAGACATTTCTCTTCTTTTACTAGAAGTGGTAAATTCTTTATTGATCATACATTATCTCCATGTACGACTAATTATACCCAAGCATACATTTTGATATACCCTAAGAGTCTTAAGGAATAAGTCAAAGTATAAGTCACCATACACAAAATACTATGATGATCTCAAGTCCAAACATCATTTGTACTACTATCACTACAGGAATTCCTATTGACATGCAAGTAAAACTCCATTAGGTATTCCTTAGCGAGCTACGTTCAGTGAACTTATTCTCTAATAAGCACCTACATACTTGCTTTAGTGTCTCCACACAAATGATCATGAGATCAATCATCCTCATCTAATGAGCAAGCAACGTATGTACCAATCTATTCGGATTCACTAATCCCCAATTTAGTAATCCAACGATTGGGACCTATTTTAGTTTTAAGCTTTCTAAGAATTTTGATCTCATTAGAATGATCATCATCATTATTCTAAAAGCATTGCTTAAAACTATGGGTTTATCACATATTATAAAACAACATCATATAATTAATTTAAAAGCCTTTAATAAATTAATTGTGACGCCCCCAAAAAAGGTATACATCACCTATTCTGAGTCGCCAAATACATGGTACAGAATACAAATACAATCTTAAATATATAACATGAGTTGTGAGTTTTAATACAAATATTATCTTCTAGACAGTATTCAAACTCAAAATAAGTCCTCAATACATTTATTATCACACTATTTCATAGAATAGTTGATAAGTGGGATTTATACCTACTTATTGAATACCAATGCACACGAATTATGCCCATCTCAAGTACATTTTAGTGTGTTTTTAGTGCATTTCATGTTATTTTGTATTGCATTTACTTAAAACTCCTTTTGGCGAAAAAGTGCAAAAAATGGCCTGTTTTGGTGGTATTAGAGGGCACGAGGCGAATGGACGCATGAAGGCGAGGCACAAGCTGGGATATGCATGGCAAGAGGATCAAGTAAAGCATGGATGGACAAAGGATGGAGCAGTAGAGCAAATTAGTGTAGCAGCAGAATCAGAAGACACAGACTACTAGCCGCGCTGCCGAGCGGCATGACAAGCTTGGAGACGCGCGCCCGCGCAAGCACCCGGCCAGACAACTTTACCTACTGCAAGTCGCACGCCCGCGCGAGATATACACTGGCGGGGCTCGCGGCTGCGCGCGAGGCCTGAAGCTGCTGATTTGTTTTATTTTAATTTTTTAATTAAAAGGGTTGTATTTGATTATAACGATATCTAACTGGTGTCAGAGGTATCTTGGATAACTTTTGACGTATTTTTATCATAGTAACTAGGGTTTACACCGTGAGGGAGATTCCAACATAGAACGAAGCCAAAACGCCTACTCTTCCAATTCTTCTTGGGATTCGCTATCATTGTGAATTAGTATTATTATTTTGCTGGAATTTTATGAGGATTTGATCATTAACATTGGTTTATATTCAGCAATTGGGTTTGGTCGTTCTATCCTTCATCTTTCAATTGTTTGCTTATTAACCATGTTTTGCGTTGATCCCATAATGGCTTTTGGTTCAGTCATGAGCTAAACTCCATTATGGGATTTTAACGGATTTTAATATGTAGTTTAGTTGCATGCTTGATTGCTAGGGCTGTTTTGCATATCATATGGGATTTCTATCGTGGTTGTTTTGCATGTATGAATGCTTGATCACCATTCATCTTAGTACTTATATGGAATTGACAATGAACATGCAAGTATGAATTGTAATCATGATAGCATACGAATATGGGGCTGTTTTATATGGCTTGTGTATTTTGTGAACCAGATAGACATATACTGTTTCACCGTGTGAGTTAAAATAAGGGCTTGTGCTTAAGTTCAGTATGATTGCAATTTTACATAGACATATAGTAATTTGGCTATACTGACGATTACATGGAGTCTATCATCTGTGGATGCTATGTAAGTAGGTCATAGTGCATTGAAAAATGGCTATGACTCTATTAGTGCTCTTGACTATTTTCCTGTGACATGTGAACACTTCTTGCATGATAGTGGTAATTAGGTGAAGTATTAAATGACGTTAGGATCCCATTATTACCAGATTTAATTTATTCCATTATTAGTCTTATTTTAATTGTTATTCGCCATTATAGTAATTCACTAATATAGTCATTAGTCTAAGCATATAAATACAGTGATTTAATTGATGCATAGTAGTTTAAATTTGACAACTTTCTCTGTGGGATCGATACTCTACTTACTCTGTATTACTTGTTGACACACGTATGCTTGCATGACTTAGAGCTCTTTTATCAGAATTGAAAAAGAGGCAACAATAGTGAGGACTACTAATGTTATCATCCGGACCGTCACTCCGTTCCCCGACTAGTCCATGCAATGTTCTCATTTCCTGAAGAGAACAATGAAAGTAAAAGGGTGAGCTCAACTAGCCTAGTAAGAAATATTGTGACTAAGATAATGCAGAATAAATTATCGTTAACCTTCAACAGTGTTAAACTGATACAATATAACAAACATCAAGTTTAACTGCAGCGGAACAAGCAATCCATTAAAAGAGTCAAGTAGAGAATAAAATCTACTATCTTTTATAATTTAAAAGGTTTTTCATTACTTTTATCGCTGGTACTCAGCTTAATAAATAATCCATATCATCCCTGCACTATGGCCAAGGATATTCATTAGTATCACAACCACAAATTATACATGCACTACGGGCCAAGGATATTCGTGTATTCATCAATGGTCATGATCATGCCAACAACTGTCCATCAATGCATTACGGGCCAATGAGGACTTTTACCACATCATTTGTAACATTACGATCATGATTATACCGAATAATCCCTGGTCATAATCATACCAAGTCCATCTATGCACTACAGGCCACATGTGACTTTCAACATAATATAAACATGAGGATGATGACAATGATATAAGAATTCAATAAAACAAGTTCAAGAATTAATTTATCTAGGAATCAATAATGTTCAAATTGTCAACATGATATTGCTTTGTGGGGTAAAACTTAAGAATGCTCGGAAGAATATTTCCATGAAAAGATACTGGATGAAGCGTAAATATCAAGGATATTCCACTAATTTCATGGAGTTTAAAAGCTAAAACTTTAACCAACTAAATATAATAAAGAATGGAATAACAAAAGAAATCACCAGGCATGCGATAGACCGCACAGACAGGTTATTCCAACAGAAAAATAAATAACGGAATCAGGTCATGCGTAAACGCACAGACAGGATATTCCAACAGAATAATAAAGAATAGAATAACAACAGAATTCACCATGCATGCGATAGACCGCACAGACAGGTTATTCTAATAGAATAATAAATAATGGAACCAAGTCATGCGTAATACGCACAGACAAGATATTCTAACAAAATAATAAAGAATGGAATAACAGAAGAATTTCACCATGTATGCGGTACTTCGCATATACAGGTTATTCCAACAGAATAATAAGGAATGGAATAACAGAAGAATTTCACTATGTATGCGGTACTTCGCATATACAGGTTATTCTAACATAATAATTAGGAATGGAATAACAGAAGAATATCACCAAGTATAGGGTAGTCCACGTATACAAGTTATTCCAACATAATAATAAAGAATGGAATAACAGAAGTTCTCTTCATGAATACGAAAGAAATAATACCCTTTACCTTAGAAGAAACTGTATATAAGAGTAGTGAAGTAGCAGAATACTTTTCTTCTTTTTCTCTATAGTTTCTCTCTCTAGAGTTTCAGTGAATTCGCAAGAAATAATGAAGGAATGAGCTTCTATTTATAGGAGAATGGTTTGCAAAGTAACTAATTCATGAACGGTCTAAATTCATTTACTTTTAAACGGACGGTCCATATTGATTTACTATGCAATATTAATAAAATATTCTTATAAAACAAAATCTTTTAAATAAAATATAATATATTCTATTTATAATCTAATAAAACGAATAACTTTATAAAAGTATTCTGTTTTATATAAAAAGACTTTACTATGCAAATACTATACATGCACTATGCAAACACTATGCATAATAGAATATTATATATTCTATTTATAGTCTAATAAAACAAATAACTTTATAAAAGTATTCTGTTTTATATAAAAAGATTTTAATATGCAAACACTATGCAGACACAATACAAACACTATGCATAATAAAATATCATATATTCTATTTATAGTGTAATAAAACAAATAACTTTATAAAAGTATTCCGTTTTATAAAAAAAGTTTTCTGTTTTATTACATTTATAATAATAATAAAACAAAACTTATCACATTTACTATAATTCACAATATTAATCGACCAGGTCGTTCCCAGGAAAGAGGGGGCTTTCCAATAAGGATTTCTCCCTATTGACGCGCAATTAGGTGACCAAACCTCTCCTTGACAGAACTTCTAGACATCGTTAATATTGTAAATAATAATATGAATAACTTTGCCGTCTCAATTATTAATTTAATAACATAACATATTATACAGATGCTATTGTGACAATAATTGAATCAATAATATGAGAGATATGATGCAGCAATTACTGTAGCAATAATTCAATATAACTGAGTTGTGACGACCCCAAAATAGGTATACATCACCTATTCTGAGTCGCCAAATACATGGTACAGAAACAAATATAACTTCAGTAATACAATTGTCGTGCAGAATACGACAACACATATACTGTGAGTTTGAATACAAATATTGTCTACTAGAGAGTATACCAACTCAAAAGGAGTCCTCATTACAATTATCACACTATTTCATAGAATAGTAAGGACTACTAATGCAACCATCTGGACCGTAAATCCATTCCCCGACTAGTCCCAGCTATATTCTCATTTCCTGAAAAGAACAGTGAAAGAAAGGGTGAGCTCAACTAGCCCAGTAAGAAATATTATGACTAAGATAATATACAACAACTTATCATTAGTCTTCAACAGGGAAAAATCTGATAAAATATAATAGACAACAAGTTTTAGATCAACAACTACAGCGGAAAAAGCAATCCATTAGAAGAGTCAAGTAGAGCATAAAACCTACTATCTTCTATGATTTAAAAGATTTATCATCAATTTTATTGCTGAGATTCAGCTTAATAAATAATCCACATCATCGAATCATCCCTGCACTACGGGCCAAAGATAATCGTGTTTTCATCAACGGTCATGATCATGTCATAAAACAATTCATCTTTGCACCCTTGGCCGAAGAGAATCCATGGCCATAATCATACAAAAAATTATCCATCAATGCACTACGGGCCAATGAGGACTTTTACCACATCATTTATAACATTACGGTCATGATTATACCGAATAATCCCTGGTCATAATCATACCAAGTCCATCTATGCACTACAGGCCACAGATGACTTTCAACAGAATATAAACATGAGGATGATGACAATGATATAATAATTCAATTAAACAAGTTCAAGGATAAATTTTAAAGATTTATAATTTAATTTATCAAGAAATCAATAACGTCTAAATTGTCAACATGATACTACTTTGTGGAGTAAAATTCAAGAATAATACTCAGTTGGTCATGTTCATCTTAACACCTGTTCATCTTTGCACTACGGGCCAAAGATATTCATCAGGTAATCATTCATCTTTGCACTACAGGCCAAAGATATTCAGTAATATCATCATTTAGGACTGAGGATGATGAAAAATATCTTAAACAAAACGAATCAAGTGAGATAAAAGAACAAATATTAGGGATTCGTATTACAATTTATCCAAGTTCAATAATACTCTGAAATAACCAATTTCGAAGCAGAATTCAAAAATAATGATCAAAACATGGATACAATCAAAGATACTAACCATAATAGCCATCTTAGATAAAAAGAAGAAAATTTCATTTTTTGATGAATAGTGCCGTATTCGTGAATAGTGTCGTATACGTGAATAGTAACTCCGACACAAAAAGTTCCAAATTTGATAAAAAGTTTAAATCAATATTTCGGCATAATGATATTGAAAGAAGTAATATCATTTACAAAAAAAATTAATATCCCTTATTATCCCTTACCTCAAAAGAGCAGCACTTCTGACTGGATATCGGATATGACGCTGAAGAAAATTTACACTGATGAATAGCAACTCATCAAGTATCTAAATACTTACAAAATACACTCGATAATCTAGGGAGAAGAAGAGAGAAAATTTATGAATTCTGGTGTCATTGTCAATTTTAATTTAGCCCTCTATTTATAGAAAAATGTTAGCACGCCGAAGCAGACTAGACCTACTACCTGATGGCTTTACCTGCTACTATTCCACCCACCAAAAATCAGCCATCTTCCCTAACAACCAAAAGTGGGGCCCACCCATTTCTAGAATTTTTTACCAAAATTATTTATAAACTTAATTTCCGAATCAGTCACCTCTTAAAATTCATAACAAATCATTCGTTCATTTTTAACGGTTCAAAATTTGTGAACATATACTCAACTTATATATGTATAACATATCCAAAAATCACAACGATCCAACGGTCAGATTAAAAATTATAACTCACACAATAAAGCTGTAAGAGCACTGATTTGATCTTTTAATACCTCCAATCTGACAAAATACTGATAAAATACCTCAACATTAATTCCTTCATTTATAACCACATAAATAAATCCATCATTTATATCCACATCAAATAAATATTTCATTATCATATAGATCAATAATTAATTATTCATAAATAATATTACAGAATCACAATTATGACAACCAGGCAGTTCCCAGGAAAGAGGGGGCTTTTCGATAAGGATTTCTCCTTACTGGCGCGCAATTAGGTGACCAAACCTCTCCTTGACAGAACTTTCTAGACATTGCAAATAATGATATCTCATAATATTTTTTAAATAATATGAATTATTGATCCGATAATAGAAAATACTTTGCAGTGACAATTATTGAAATAACAATAATATAAAATATCAATGCAGTAATTATTGAACCAATAAAATAAAATATTGAACAGTAATTACTGTAACAATTATTGAGTAGTGCCTTCTTACGTAAGAATTAATAATTTCAAAAATACTGTGCAATACCGTGTGCTACAGTGCAATAACGCGTATTATTGTATTTTAACTACCGGGTATTCTAACAGTGTTAACGGTAACCATTACGCAGTTATTTATAAAAACTCAAATTTGTCGTTTTCTTTATCCGACAGTTATTCTGTTATGAGGCCCACAAATGACTGCGCCGTCGTACGAATATTCCCCGACAGCAAGAATATTTCACGACCATACGAATATTCCCCAACAACAATGATTATTTTATAACCACTTGCGTATTTTGAAAATTTTCATATATTACCCTTAACTTTAACCTTTTATCAATTTAACCATTTACTGAATTGTAATTATAAGAAAAATTGAATACTTTTATTTCATAAAATTCGGGATCTTACAATCTCCCCTCCTTATGAAATTTCGTCCCCGAAATTTATGTACCTGGTATTTCGAAGAGTTGAGAATACCTTGCTTTCATTTCAGATTCTATCTCCTTGTTCATCATGATTTCTCCATTCCTGTATTTCAGATATCATTCTAGAATATAGCTTCAAAACAAATGTTAATTGACATATCACAATTTGTCATCTTAAGTAAGAAAATTCAGCTTAGGTAGGACACACACTAGCGAAGGGTATTACTCGTCTCTCCCCTCCTAGTTCTATTCCTTGATCTCCGCCAGAGACCATATCCCTAAGCTCTGATACCAACTGTGACGACCCCAAAATAGGTATACATCACCCATTCTGAGTCACCAAATACATGGTACAGATTCAAATACAACTTCAGTAATACAATTGTCGTGCAGAATACGACAACACATATACTGTGAGTTTGAATACAAATATTGTCTACTAGAGAGTATACAAACTCAAAAGGAGTCCTCGTTACAATTATCACACTATTTCACAGAATAGTGAGGGCTACTAATGCAACCATCTGGACCATCAATCAATTTCCCGACTAGTCCCAGCTATATTCTCATTTCCTAAAGAGAACAGTGAAAGAAAGGGTGAGCTCAACTAGTCTAGTAAGAAATATTATGACTAAGATAATATACAACAACTTATCATTAGTCTTCAACAGGGAAAAATCTAATAAAATGTAATAGAAAATAAGTTTTAGATCAACAACTGCAGCGGAAAAAGCAATCCATTAGAAGAGTCAAGTAGAGCATAAAACCTACTATCTTCTATGATTTAAAAGATTTATCATCAATTTTATTGCTGAGATTCAACTTAATAAATAATCCACATCATCGAATCATCCCTGCACTACGTGCCAAAGATAATTGTGTTTTCATCAATGGTCATGATTATGCTATAAAACAATTCATCTTTGCACCCTTGGCCGAAGAGAATCCATGGCCATAATCATACAAAAAATTATCCATCAATGCACTACGGGCCATTGAGGACTTTTACCACATCATTTGTAATATTACGGTCATGATTATACCGAATAATCCCTGGTCATAATCATACCAAGTCCATCTATGCACTACAGGCCACAGATGACTTTCAACAGAATATAAACATGAGGATGATGACAATGATATAATAATTCAATTAAACAAGTTCAATGATAAATTTTAAAGATTTATAATTTAATTTATCCAGAAATCTATAACGTCCAAATTGTCAACATGATACTACTTTGTGGAGTAAAATTTAAGAATAATACTCAGTTGGTCATGTTTATCTCAACACCTGTTCATCTTTACACTACAGGCCAAAGATATTCATCAGGTAATCATTCATCTTTACACTACAGGCTAAAGATATTCAGTAATATTATCATTTACGACTGAGGATGATAAAAAATATCTTAAAGGAAACGAATTCAGTGAGATAAAAGAACAAATATTAGGGATTCGTATTACAGTTTATCCAAGTTCAATAATACTCCGAAATAACCAATTTTGAAGCAGAATTCAAAAATAATGATCAAAACATGGATACAATCAAAGATAGTAACCATAATAGCCATCTTGGATAAAAAGAAGAAAATTTTATTTTTCGGTGAATAGTGTCATATTCGTGAATAGTGTCGTATACGTAAATAGTTATCCCGACACAAAAAGTTCCAAATTTGATAAAAAGTTCAAATCAATATTTCGGCATAATGATATTGAAAGAAGTAATATCATTTACGAAAAAAAATAACATCCCTTACCTCGAAAGAGCAGCACTTCTGACTAGATATCGAATATGACGCTGAAGGAAACTTGCACTGATGAATAGCAACTCACCAAGTATCTAAATACTCACAAAATACACTCGATAATCTAAAGAGAAAAAGAGGGAAAACTTATGAATTCTGGTGTCATTTTCAATTCTAACTTGGCCCTCTATTTATAGGAAAATGTTAGCACGCCGAAGCAGACTTGACCTGCTACCTGATGGCTTTACCTGCTACTATTCCACCCACCAAAAATCAGCCATCTTCCCCAACAACCAAAAGTGGGGCCCATCCATTTCTAGAATTTTCCACCAAAATCATTTATAAACTTAATTTTTGAATCAGTCACCTCTTAAAATTCATAACAAATCATTCGTTCATTTTTACGGTTCAAAATTTTTGAACATATACTCAACTTATATATGTATAACATATCCAAAAATCACAACGATCCAACGGTCAGATTAAAAATTATAACTCACACAATAAAGCTGTAAGAACACTGATTTGATCTTTTAATACCTCCAATCCGACAAAATACTAATAAAATACCTCAACATTAATTCCTTCATTTATAACCACATAAATAAATCTATCATTTATATCCACATCAAATAAATATTTTATTATTATATAGATCAATAATTAATTATTCACAAATAATATTACAGAATCACAATTATGACAACCAAGCAGTTCTCAGGAAAGAGGGGGCTTTCCGATAAGGATTTCTCCTTACTGGCGCACAATTAGGTGACCAAACTTCTCCTTGACAGAACTTTCTAGACATTGCCAATAATGTTATCTCATAATATTTTTCAAATAATATGAATTATTGATCCGATAATAGAAAATACTGTGCAGTGACAATTATTGAAACAATAATAATATAAAATATCAACGCAACAATTATTGAACCAATAAAATAAAATATTGAACAGTAATTACTGTAACAATTATTGAGTAGTGTCTTCTTACGTAAGAATCAATAATTTCAAAAATACTGTGCAATACCGTGTGCTACTGTGCAATAACGCGTATTACTGTATTTTAACAACCGGGTATTCTAATGGCGTTAACGGTAACCATTACGCCGTTATTTATAAAAACTCAAATTTGTCATTTTCTTTATCATATAGTTATTCTGTTATGGGGCTCACAAATGACTGCGCCGTCGTATGAATATTCTCCGACAGCAAGAATATTCCACGACCATTCGAATATTCCCCAACAACAATGAGTATTTTATAACCACTTGCGTATTTTGAAAATTTTCATATATTACCCTTAACTTTAACCTTTTATCAATTTAACCATTTACTGAATTGTAATTATAAGAAAAATTGAATACTTTTATCTCCTCTTTTTGAAATGTCCATTCGTATTGTTTTGGCCCTGATTACCACCGAAGTGGTTACCATTTCTGGCCTGTTGATTCCCTCCACGCTTGTTGTCACCGCTTCGATGACCGCTCTCACTAGTATTATCATTTTGCCGGCTGCTCTCTTTTGGTTGCGTTGTCTCGTTATCGCGCTCCACCAACTGAGCCCTATTTACAACATCTGAATACAAACACAGTTTATGAGAAACAAGATGTTGACATATCTCCGGCTTCAAACCTCTTAAAAACATCCGCGTCATTCTTTCTTCATTATCCACCAGGTGGGACGCAAACCGGGATAACTCCGCAAATTTTGCCTCGTACTGCGACATAGTCATATTATTCTGCTCCAATTTGATGAACTCCACCTCCTTCATGTGACGAATACTCTCGGGAAAATATTTATCGTTAAACAGCTCTTGGAACTTCTCCCAGGTCATCTTCAGTGCGGCAGGTTGAGTACGCTTTATCGATTCCCACCAGTAATCTGCCTCTCCTCGCAACATAAAGGCGGCAAAGGGAACCTTTTGCTCCTCGGAGCAACCCAAGACATCAAATATCTTGGTGATCTGCTTTATCCATGTTTCAGCTACAAGTGGTTTGGGTTCTCCCTTAAACTCCGGTGGTCCCAGCTCCTTAAACTGTTTAGCGGTGACCGCCAGAGAGTTTCCAGTATTTCCACCTACGTTGTGGACAGGAGCCGCTTTCACCTGTTGTTGCTTGAATTGCATAAAGCCTCTGAACATTTGATCATTCATCATTTGGTCAGTGTTGTTGTTTGCATGAGGATTGTCACCTTCCTGATGCACATTATCCTGATTATTGATATGTGGTGAATCAACAGTCGCCTGTGCTCCATTGCTATTCTCAACATTCTCAGATGCCATTTTCAGATACTGCCACAAAATAAAAATTAATTGATATGTCATATTTTATCCTTATATTATGACCGACCAATTAAATACCATGCAAATAAACTTAGGTAGGTAATACTAGCGAAGGAATTCCTCGTCTCTCCCCTCCTAGTTCTATTCTCACATCTTAGCCAGGGATCATATCCCTAAGCTCTGATACCAACTGTGACGCCCCCAAAATTATGTATACATCACCCATCTTGGGTCGTCAGATACATAGTACAGAATACAAATACAACTTACTAATACAACTATCGTGTACAATACGACAAAACATAAACAGTGAGTTTGAATACAAATATTATCTTCTAGAGAGTATTCATACTCAAAAGGAGTCCTCATTACATTTATTAACACACCATTACATAGAATAGTGAGGACTACTAACTAATACTATCATTCGGACCATCACTCCGTTCCCCGACTTGCCCCAGCTACGTTCTCATTTCCTGAAGAGAACAGTGAAAGAAAGGGTGAGCTCAACTAGCCCAGTAAGAAATATTATGACTAAGATAATGCAGAATAAATTATCATTAGCCTTCAACAATGTTAAACTGATAAAATATAATAGACATCAAGTTTAACTGCAGCGGAACAAGCAATCCATTAAAAGAGTCAAGTAGAAAATAAACTCTACTATCTTTTATGATTTAAAAGATTTTCCAACACTGTGATCGCTGAGACTCAGCTTAATAAAATAATCCACATCATCGAATCACCCCTGCACTACGGCCAAGGATATTCGTATATTCATTAATGGTCATGATCATGCCAACAACTGTCCATCAATGCACTACGGGCCAATGAGGACTTTTACCACATCATTTGTAACATTACAGTCACGATTATACCGAATAATCCCTGGTCATAATCATACCAAGTCCATCTATGCACTACAGGCCACAGATGACTTTCAACATTTTATAAACATGAGGATGATGACAATGATATAAGAATTCAATAAAACAAGTTCAAGAATTAATTTATCCAAGAATTAACAACGTCCAAATTGTCAACATGATACTGGATGAAACACAATTATCAAGGATATTCCACAAATTTCATGGAGTATAGAAGTCAAAACTTAACCAACTGAGTATAATAAAGAATGGAATAACAAAAGAAATCACCATGCATGCGATAGACCGCACAGACAGGTTATTCTAACAGAATAATAAATAATAGAACCAGGTCCGGCGTAAACGCACAGACAGGATATTCCGACAGAATAATAAATAATGGAACCAAGTCCGGCGTAAAAGCACAGACAGGATATTCTGACAGAATAATAAATAATGGAACCAGGTCCGGTGTAAAACACACAGACAGGATGTTCCAACAGAATAATAACAAGACGGAACCAGGTCCGGTGTAAAACACACAGACAGGATGTTCCAACAGAATAATAATAAAAACGGAACCAGGTCCGGTGTAAAACACACAGACAGGATGTTCCAACAGAATAATAGAAGAATGTCACCAAGTATAGGGTAGACCGCGTATACAGGTTATTCCAACAGAATAATAAGAAATGGAATAACAACAGTTCTCTTCATGAATAAGAAAGAATAACACCCCTTACCGTTTTAAAGAAGAGCTGAAATAAGGAAGTAGTTAAGTAGCAGAATACTCTTCTTCTCTCTCTCTATAGTTTTTCTCTATAGTTTCTCTCTCTAGAGTTCAGTGAATTCGTAAGAAATAATGAAGGAATGAGCTGCTATTTATAGAAAAATAGAATGCATAGTAACTAATCCATGAACGGTCCAGATTGATTACTTTAATCTGACGGTCCATATTTAAAGAAAAATCTTTTAAATAAAATATAATATATTCTATTTATAGAATAACTTTAATAAAGTATTCTGTTTTATATAAAAAGATGTTTCTGTTTTATTACGTTAATAATACGAATAAAACAAAACGTCATTATCGCTAAATAATTCATATTATTAACTGACAATAATTGAATCAAACTGAGTGACTTCTCACATAAGCATTAATAATCAATACCGTGTGCTACTATGCAACCACACGTATTACTGTACTTTTACTACCGAGTAGTTCAACAGTAACAATGGTAAAACTTCCGCCGTTATTTTTAATAAAATATTTTTGTCGTTTTCTCAATCCGACAATAATTTCGTTGTGGGGTCCACCAATGATTGTGCCGTTGTACGAATATTCCCCGACAAAAAGAATATTCCCCGACCAAACGAATATTTTATAACAACTTGCGTACTTTGCAAAATTTATAAATATTACCCACAACTATAACATTATATCAAATTAACTCCATAATATTCAAAAATGATATTTATAGAAAATTCATCTTTATTTATAAAAGTTGGGGTCTTACAACCTCCCCTTCTTATGAAATTTCGCCCTCGAAATTAGGGTACGTACCTGGTATGTCGAAGAGGTAAGGATACCTTGATTTCATTTCAGATTCTAACTCCCAAGTCATTTCCTCAACATCGTGGTTTCTCCACAAAACTTTGACTTGAGGTATAACCTTGGAGCGTAGAATATGTTCCTTCTTATCCAAGATTTGAACAGGAACTTCTTCATACGTCAAATCCTCCGCTATTTCGTCCGGTTCTAACTCAATAATGTGGTTCGGGTCTTCCACATATTTGCGTAACATGGATATGTGAAAAACGTTATGAACACGAGACATACTTGGCGGTAAAGCGAGTCTATAAGCCACAGTTCCTACTCGATCGAGGATTAAAAATGGACCGATGAATCGAGGATTGAGCTTTCCTCTCTTTCCAAATCTCGTAACTCCTTTCCATGGAGCAACACGTAAGAACACATGATCTCCTACATCAAATTCCACGTCCTTTCGATGAAGATCAGCATAACTCTTTTGTCGATCTTGTGAGGTTTTTATACGTTGTCGGATCGTTTGAATCTTTTCTGTAGTCATACGTACCAACTCCGGTCCCAACAACGTTGCTTCACCCACCTCATCCCAGCATACTGGAGAACGACATTTTCTTCCATACAATGCTTCGAATGGAGCCATGCCAATACTTGCTTGATAACTGTTGTTGTAGGAAAACTCCACCAATGGTAAGAACTTGTCCCAACTTCCCTTGAAGTCAAAGACACAGAGTCTTAATAAATCTTCTAGAGTTTGAATAGTCCTCTCTGATTGTCCGTCCGTCTGAGGATGATATGCCGAACTAAATCGTAAATCCGTGCCCATAGCTTTTTGTAAACTAACCCAAAATCGTGAAGTGAATCTTGGGTCTCGATCAGAAACTATGGATACTGGCATACCATGCAGTCTTACAATCTCGTTTATGTACATACGAGCAAGACGTTCAAGTGTATAAGTTTCTCGTATCGGTAAGAAATGAGCAGACTTGGTCAATCTATCAACAATGACCCAAATCGCATCAATACCTTGAGAAACCTTAGGAAGACCGGTAACGAAATCCATGGTAATGTGCTCCCACTTCCATTCTGGAATTTCAAGTGGTTGCAATGGACCTTTTGGTACTTGATGCTCCGCTTTGACTCGTTGACAAGTTAGACACCTTGAGATAAACAACGCTATCTCTCTCTTCATATTGCTCCACCAAAATGTATGACGAAGATCATGATACATTTTGGTACTTCCAGGATGGATTGCAAACGGTGTGTTGTGCGCCTCCATCATGATTTCATACTTTAAATCAGGGTTGTTAGGAACACAAAGTCTGGAGTTGACTCGAAGTATTCCTTCTTCATCGATTCTTGCTTCCGGCATAGCACCTTCTTGCACTTTCTTCCTCATACGCATCAGCTCCAGGTCTGTAGCTTGAGCAGCTTTAACTTTATCGATTAAAGTTGGTTCTACTCGTATATTCGCCATCATCACATGGGTCCCTGGAGTCTTTAACTCTATCTCCATCCTTTGCAAATCACACAAAATGGGCCTTTGTGTTGACAATATCGCACTCGTACTTGCATATGATCTTCTACTCAATGCGTCAGCTACCACGTTCGCTTTTCCAGGATGGTATTGAATGGTATGATCATAATCTTTCAACAGTTCAAGCCAACGTCGTTGTCGCATGTTGAGTTCCTTTTGAGTGAAGAAATATTTGAGGCTTTTATGATCCGTAAAGATCTCCACCTTCTCCCCATACAAGTAATGCCTCCAAATTTTAAGTGCAAAGACAACAGCTGCCAACTCTAGATCATGAGTAGGATAATTCCTCTCATATTCCTTGAGTTGTCTTGATGCATAGGCTATGACTTTTCCATGTTGCATGAGAACGCATCCCAACCCTTTGCTCGAAGCATCACTGTAGATGACAAATCCCTCCGAGCCAGATGGTATTGTTAGAACAGGTGCTGAAATGAGTCTCCTCTTGAGTTCTTGAAAACTCTGCTCACATTCTTCGCTCCAACCGAACTTTGTATCTTTCCGAGTCAGCTGAGTTAATGGAGTAGCGATTCGAGAAAATCCTTCCACGAATCTCCGATAATAACCAGCTAAACCAAGAAAGCTACGTACTTCGGTCACTGATTTAGGTTGCTCCCAGCTTTGAATAGCTTCAATCTTTGTCGGGTCAACCGATATTCCACGACTTGATACTACGTGCCCAAGGAATGCTACCTCTTCCAGCCAGAACTCGCATTTCTTCAACTTGGCATAAAGTTTGTATTCACGAAGCTTTTGGAGTACCAGCCTCAAGTGTTGCTCATGATCTTCACGGCTTTTGGAATAAACAAGGATGTCATCGATAAAGACGACCACAAAGTGATCCAAATATTCCTTGAATACCCTGTTCATCATATCCATGAAGGCAGCAGGAGCATTAGTCAATCCAAAAGACATAACTAAGAATTCATAATGCCCATACCGAGTTCTGAAGGCAGTCTTTGGAATATCCTCAGTTCTAACCTTCAGCTGATGATATCCAGAACGAAGATCGATCTTTGAAAAGAATTGTGCTCCTTGCAACTGGTCAAACAGGTCATCAATACGTGGCAATGGGTACCTATTTTTGATGGTGACATGATTCAACTCCCGATAATCAATACAAAGTCGCATACTCCCATCTTTCTTCTTCACGAACAGAACAGGAGCACCCCAAGGAGAAGTACTAGGACGAATAAAACCAATGTCTAACAATTCCTGCAGTTGAGTCTTTAACTCCTGAAGTTCAATAGGAGCCATTCGATATGGGGCTTTGGAAATGGGTTTTGTACCGGGTTCAAGGTCGATACAAAATTCAATTTCACGCTCTGGGGGTAGGCCAGGAAGTTCTTCGGGAAATACGTCAGGAAATTTATTAACAACAGAAATATCATTCAAAGCTGACGTATTTTTGTTTAGATCTGTGACATGAGCTAAGAAAGCTTGACATCCGTTTTTCAATAAACGAATAGCTTTATGGCTTGAGATGACAGCGATTGATTTTAATGGTTTGGTTGCTTGAATTCGCATAATAGGTCGATTAGGAATATGAAAGCTAACAACCTTACGAAAACAATCAATTTTTGCATGATGAGTAGTTAACCAATCAATCCCTAGAATCACGTCAAATGCAAGTATTTTTAATGAAATCAGATCGACAGGTAATGTGTGGGTACCAACTTGAACCAAACAAGACTTATAAACCGTGGATGTAATGAAGGTTTCTCCCAATGGAGTTTCAACTGCTAAGTCAAAGTCTAATTTCTCCGGAATCAAATTTAATCGATGAGCGCAAGTAGGAGAAATAAAAGAATGGGTAGAACCGGTATCAAATAAAGTATAGACTTCGTTAGAGTTTATGATAAGCTTACCCGTGATGACCTCATTCGGGTTCCTTGCTCTCTGGGAGTTCACAACAAACGCTCTCCCTTGCACAACCGGTTTTGACTTTTCTGGGACGGCCTTTGGTGCCTCCATCCTAGCTGAATTTGTCTTCGGTAAACGACAAAATCGGGCTAAATGACCTTCTCTTCCACAATTATAACATGCTTTGGACGGCATCGCGCAGTTTGGACTGATGTGCCCCTCCCCTCCGCATTTGAAACATATGATAGGTGGTCGTTCTCCTTCCTTAACGACAGGTGCTGGTGCTGACGTCTTTCCATCATTGTTGAATCTCCTCTTCTTGAAATGCCCATTCTTATTGTTTTGGCCCTGATTACCACCGAAGTGGTTACCATTTCTGGCCTGTTGATTCCCTCCACGCTTGTTGTCACCGCTTCGATGACTGCTCTCACTGGTATTATCATTTTGCCGGCTGCTCTCTTTTGGTTGCGTTGTCTCGTTATCGCGCTCCACCAACTGAGCCCTATTTACAACATCTGAATACAAACACAGTTTATGAGAAACAAGATGTTGACGTATCTCCGGCTTCAAACCTCTTAAAAACATCCGCGTCATTCTTTCTTCATTATCCACCAGGTGGGACGCAAACCGGGATAACTCCGCAAATTTTGCCTCGTACTGCGACACGGTCATATTATTCTGCTCCAATTTGATGAACTCCACCTCCTTCATGTGACGAATACTCTCGGGAAAGTATTTGTCGTTAAACAGCTCTTGGAACTTCTCCCAGGACATCTTCAGTGCGGCAGGTTGAGTACGCTTTATCGATTCCCACCAGTAATCTGCCTCTCCTCGCAACATAAAGGCGGCAAAGGGAACCTTTTGCTCCTCGGAGCAACCCAAGACATCAAATATCTTGGTGATCTGCTTTATCCATGTTTCAGCTACAAGTGGTTTGGGTTCTCCCTTAAACTCCGGTGGTCCCAGCTCCTTAAACTGTTTAGCGGTGACCGCCAAGAGTTTCCAGTATTTCCACCTACGTTGTGGACAGGAGCCGCTTTCACCTGTTGTTGCATGAATTGCATAAAGCCTCTGAACATTTGATCATTCATCATTTGGTCAGTGTTGTTGTTTGCATGAGGATTGTCACCTTCCTGATGCACATTATCCTGATTATTGATATGTGGTGAATCAACAGTCGCCTGTGCTCCATTGCTATTCTCAACATTCTCAGATGCCATTTCCAGATACTGCCACAAAATAAAAATTAATTGATATGTCATATTTTATCCTTATATTATGACCGACCAATTAAATACCATGCAAATAAACTTAGGTAGGTCATACTAGCGAAGGAATTCCCCGTCTCTCCCCTCCTAGTTCTATTCTCACATCTTAGCCAGGGATCATATCCCTAAGCTCTGATACCAACTGTGACGCCCCCAAAATTAGGTATACATCACCCATCTTGGGTCGTCAGATACATAGTACAGAATACAAATACAACTTACTAATACAACTGTCGTGTACAATACGACAAAACATAAACTGTGAGTTTGAATACAAATATTATCTTCTAGAGAGTATTCATACTCAAAAGGAGTCCTCATTACATTTATTAACACACCATTACATAGAATAGTGAGGACTACTAACTAATACTATCATTCGGACCATCACTCCGTTCCCCGACTTGCCCCAGCTACGTTCTCATTTCCTGAAGAGAACAGTGAAAGAAAGGGTGAGCTCAACTAGCCCAGTAAGAAATATTATGACTAAGATAATGCAGAATAAATTATCATTAGCCTTCAACAATGTTAAACTGATAAAATATAATAGACATCAAGTTTAACTACAGCGGAACAAGCAATCCATTAAAAGAGTCAAGTAGAAAATAAACTCTACTATCTTTTATGATTTAAAAGATTTTCAACACTGTGATCGCTGAGACTCAGCTTAATAAAATAATCCACATCATCGAATCACCCCTGCACTACGGCCAAGGATATTCGTATATTCATTAATGGTCATGATCATGCCAACAACTGTCCATCAATGCACTACGGGCCAATGAGGACTTTTATCACATCATTTGTAACATTACGGTCATGATTATACCGAATAATCCCTGGTCATAATCATACCAAGTCCATCTATGCACTACAGGCCACAGATGACTTTCAACATTTTATAAACATGAGGATGATGACAATGATATAAGAATTCAATAAAACAAGTTCAAGAATTAATTTATCCAAGAATTAACAACGTCCAAATTGTCAACATGATACTGGATGAAACGCAATTATCAAGGATATTCCACAAATTTCATGGAGTATAGAAGTCAAAACTTAACCAACTGAGTATAATAAAGAATGGAATAACAAAAGAAATCACCATGCATGCGATAGACCGCACAGACAGGTTATTCCAACAGAATAATAAATAATGGAACCAGGTTCGGCGTAAACGCACGGACAGGATATTCCGACAGAATAATAAATAATGAAACTAGGTCCGGCGTAAAAGCACAGACAGGATATTCCGACAGAATAATAAATAATGGAACCAGGTCCGGTGTAAAACACACAGACAGGATGTTCCAACAGAATAATAACAAGACGGAACCAGGTCCGGTGTAAAACACACAGACAGGATGTTCCAACAGAATAATATTAAAAACGGAACCAGGTCCGGTGTAAAACACACAGACAGGATGTTCCAACAGAATAATAGAAGAATGTCACCAAGTATAGGGTAGACCGCGTATACAGGTTATTCCAACAGAATAATAAGAAATAGAATAACAATAGTTCTCTTCATGAATAAGAAAGAATAATACCCCTTACCGTTTTAAAGAAGAGCTGAAATAAGGAAGTAGTTAAGTAGCAGAATACTCTTCTTCTCTCTCTCTCTATAGTTTTTCTCTATAGTTTCTCTCTCTAGAGTTCAGTGAATTCGTAAGAAATAATGAAGGAATGAGCTGCTATTTATAGAAAAATAGAATGCATAGTAACTAATCCATGAACGGTCCAGATTGATTACTTCAATCTGACAGTCCATATTTAAAGAAAAATCTTTTAAATAAAATATATTATATTCTATTTATAGAATAACTTTAATAAAGTATTCTGTTTTATATAAAAAGATGTTTCTGTTTTATTACGTTAATAATACGAATAAAACAAAACGTCATTATCTCTAAATAATTCATATTTTTAACTGACAATAATTGAATCAAACTGAGTGACTTCTCACATAAGCATTAATAATCAATACCATGGGCTACTATGCAACCACACGTATTACTGTACTTTTACTACCGAGTAGTTCAACAGTAACAATGGTAAAACTTTCACCGTTATTTTTAATAAACTATTTTTGTCGTTTTCTCAATCCGACAATAATTTCGTTGTGGGGTCCACCAATGATTGTGCCGTCGTACGAATATTTCCCGATAAAAAGAATATTTCCCGACCAAACGAATATTTTAAAACAACTTGCTTACTTTGTAAAATTTATAAATATTAACCACAACTATAACATTATATCAAATTAACTCCATAATATTCAAAAATGATATTTATAGAAAATTCATCTTTATTTATAAAAGTTGGGGTCTTACATCCTCCTCGTCCGTCTCCACATCATCATCCTCATCTTCAACCACTGTGACCAACGGGGCTGACTCCCGTGGCAGTAGTTGTTCCCAAACTACCTGAATGTCGCGAGGCTCCTCCTCTATAGGCATTTGAGGTCCCTCCTCCCTAGTCTGACTGGATTCTCCGACATTAGTCATCCTGACAACAAAATTTTAAAGTTTTAGTTATTAATCATTCTACTCGACACTCGCGAGCACATAAGTTATAAACACATAAGCACATAAGTGTTTTATTACCTCCTCCTAAAAACTCGATAAGAGTTATCTCCACTATCTTTTCAAAGGTTACTTCCTAAGGCTTTTCCCCCCACCTAAGGTTCATAACCTAAGGCTTTGATACCAACCTGTGACACCCCCAAATCTCGGTACTACATTACCTCAAGATTTGGTGTTCACGTAATCAAAACATTCATTTATAACTACCCAATCATAAATAAAAAATTGATTAATAAACCTGCCCATACAGGAAATACATAAAATAATATCTCCCAGGTTATCTAACCTTTACATACAATCATTCATGCGAAAAATTTAAATAAACTTCATAACATTCTTTAAACCAAAGTCTGATAATAAAACTATCAAAACTATTACAAGTCTTCAGTACTTGTTCGTCTTTCCCTTTCCTTTATTGGTGCTGGGTACGTCACCCTTTTCATCTTTAGCTGTAAGGATTTTACAGGCAAGAGTGAGCAAACAAGGCTCACTTGAAATAACAATGAATAACTATTACATTCTCTGCCCATTCAGGGGCTCAATAGAACTGAATAATAAGTTCTATTAACATCTTAAACATTCCTTGCCCATTCAGGGGCTCAATAGAACTGAACAATAAGTTCTATTAATACTTTAAACATTCACTGAGGGTCTAATGACCACGAACCTTGTCCACAGTTATAAGTAATCTTTCAACTTAAACTTTTACGGTCATACGACCATAATGACTTTAAGGTACTTAGGGGGATCAACCCTTCGTACATGTATTGTATACAAACATTTTAGCGCAAAGTACAAAACTAAGCGTAACCCCTATAAATAAGGTTGTTCATCTCAGTGTTTTGAGTACAAGTTCGCCCCAAAGATAGTTTGGTTTGGACACACTTCAAGGTAATTTGGAGTTCAACGGACATCAACTAAGGATTAGTTGAATACAAGATAATAACACTATGTTATTGAATGATCATACTGAACAAACATTTCATTCTAAGTTCATGCTTTAGGAATAATCTAATAGCATAACAATTGAATAATTTATCATACCTTGCTTTGAACAACATTAAGCTAAGGTTACATCTTAGAATTTAATATCAAGCATGCACAACAAATAATAACTTGAACGATAAACTAAAGGTACTTGCATGCTAATATAACAAGCTTAGAGTTAAGAAAACTTGCACAATTATAAAAGTAGGGTTAGAGAACTTGCATACGTATAACATAACAGTGAAAAGTAACCTTGCTGAATAATAAACTAGCAAAGGTTAGGGAACTTGCCTCGTGTGTAGGTTAAACAATTACAATTCACGTTCACCCCAAGTCCTACACATACCATATGTATTGACAATACACATTAGTTACACTAACATTACCTTTATGAGCTACTTTATTACCCTTAGTATAGCTACTAACTAATTTTAAGTTTAAACAACATCACATCTTTCATGAACATTACTTTTTAGCTTTATTACAACTACTTAAATGATCATGTCATTGCACCACATATACATTAACAACTTGATACAACATCCTAATACATGTCCAACATGTTATCATTAAGTTATACTAATACCCAAAGGGTTGCACTTGCATTCGTGCATCCCGACGCCCTCCGATTGGCTCCAAATATACAATAGTCCTAAAGATGGCCATTTTTTCTACTGTTACAAACCTCAAATTAAATAACTTAAAGCATGAAACTTGTAGGTCTACTCATCCTCTTTCCGAATCATCTTGAATTACCTCAATCGGAGTTCGTATGAAAAAGTTATGGCCGTTTTACTACAGGAGGTCAAAACTGTCCAACTTGGACACTTTTTCGGCGCCGGGGCGCGGAACAGTGGCGCTGGGGCACGAGCTACTGGCCCATTTTGGCGCTGGGGCGCAAACCTTGGCGCCAGGGCGCAAAATTTGGAGCTGGGGCGTGAATTTTGACGCTGGGGCGCCGCAACTCACAGAACCAACCCAGACAGACAAAGCAAAGCTACTGTCTAATTTATTTTTAACAGTCAATGACATCCAACAACATGTATAACTTCATAAAAATTACACATAAAAGTTATGAAGCATTTGTGTACGAATTTTACACAACTAAACAACAATATCAGAGAACTAATTATTTGAAAACACTGTTTTCCTTTAAAATCAAACCTTTAAAAATTAAAACTCCATTGTTGATATCTAAAGTACAGTGAACGAAATTTTCACTGTTATCAACCAAATTTGATTCCTTTGAAATACAAGTATACCAACATCTAACAAATTAATATGCATAGTTCAATTAACATATACAAGGTTCAATTCGCGTATTAGTTCACAATTTTTATATAATCACATACTAATTTTGTTGTTTTGCAAAACATACGTTCAAACATGTTTTTAACTGTAAAACCAAGTTCCTCTTTTTTTAACACGTAATTGGTATACAGTCATGTATATATATATATATATATATATATATATATATATATATATATATATATATATTTATATAACAATAACAACTAAACGTACACATGCTTCTCCAACCAATTTTACAAACATAACTTTACAGAGAGTTTTGTAAAACTCTTATACACAGTCATATACCAGAAAACAGAGACTACCAAGTTCATAGAAAAATGGCTTAAAACATATCTACGTACATACGTTAAGGTTTTAGGAACCTACCTTTTTTTTGTTGCTTTAGAAAACTTGTAAATCACTGAAGAAAATCTTGACAATCTCTGAGCTTTCCTCTCTCTGTCTCTTTCTCAACTATCTCAGACAAACTCCAAATTTTGATTAGGCTTAAGCCAAATAGCATATACGTAATATTAACTAAAAACCAACGCTTACTTTTAAAACGTATAAAACTGACGCCACACTTATTACCCTAATAATATATATCGGTTACCACACACACACACACACACACACACACACACACACACACACACACACACATATATATATATATATATATATATATATATATATATATATATTTACTTAATAAATTAAATTCAAAAGAAATTCAAAAGCCATAAGGCTTTGTTTGGCAAACCATTTAAAAATAAAGGGTTAATATACTTACACCTTGTTTGGCGAAGCTAAATTAAAATTACTTTAATTTATTTTAATAACTCTTTATAACATAGTTATTTGTCACACTTTATTTAATAACAAGGAAGTCAACAAAAGTCTGGCTTCTGTGCATTCCACACAAGGAAGTCAACAACGAAAGGACCGGGGCTCTTTACTTATGGCTTGATATGACAATGATTGACTTTAGTGGTTTGGTTGCTTGAATTCGCATAACAGGTTGGTTAGGAATATGAAAGCTAACCACCTTACGAAAACCTTGATGAGTAGTTAACCAATTGATTCCTAAAATTACATCAAAGGTAAGTATTTTCAAAGACATAAGATCGACAGGTAACGTGAAAGTGTCGATTTGAATTAATAAGATTTATAAACAGTGGAGGTAACGAAGGATTCTGCTAACGAAGTTTCAACCAATAAGTCAAAGTCTAACTTCTCCTGACTTAAATTTAAACGCTAAGCGCAAGCAAGAGAGATAAAAGAATGGGTAGAATCGGTATCTAATAAGGTATAGACTTCGCAAGAATTTATAATTAACTAACCCGTGCTAACTTCGTTTGGGTTCCTCACTTGTTGGGAAGTCATGACAACTGCTCTCGCTTGAACTACTCGGCTTTGACTTGTCTGGGGCAGCATTTGGTGTCATCACTACCATTGGAATTGACATTTCTATAGGACATATTTCACCCTCAATTGCTTCGTCGTACTCCTATTTCGTGATCTGAATCATTAATCTTCGATCTATATCGAATTGGGGTTGACTGCAATGTATAGGGTAATTGAAAACTCGATGTTGGGTTCTCTCAATTGCTGTCCAAAATGAGAAATGCATATCATCTATTTTAGCCTTCTTAGATCGGACGTCTCTTTCCACAATATCAACGCGTCATGCGGCTTTTACCCATGCATCATTCATTCTCACTCGTTTAGTTGATTCTTCTTTCAGCTCAGATTCCAGCTTTATCATCTTATACTCTGCCAAAGAGTGCTTCTGTTTAAGCATCACATATCGGGTAACACAAGCTTGAATTATTACATCCTTTTGCTCCACGGCCGCCTGTCGTTCTTCAGCCTGCTCTTCTAACTCATGAATACGATTTTGCAATTCTAAATTTTGATCATAAAATTCTTCTAATAAATTCTCCTCAGGTTCCTCTTCTTTCACTTCTTCCTCTTTTTCCTCACTCTCGGCTGCTACCTCCGCAACTAGCTCGGGTACAACCATTAGTTCTTCACTCACCACGTAGATATCTCTAATTTCTTCTTTGTCTGACGTCACATTAACCTGATTAGTGATTAAAGGTGTCTCGACGATCTCATTCACTCCATTGTTAACATTTTCAGCTGCCATTTTCAAACACTGCCACAAAACAAGGGTTAATTAACATGTCACATATTATCCATATACTCTGACCGACCAATTAAATACCAAATAAACTTAGGTAGGTCATACTAGTGAAGGAATTCCCTATCTCTCCCCTCCTAGTTCTTGTCTCACGTCTCAGCCAGGGATCATATCCCTAAGCTTTAATACCAACTGTGACGCCCCCAAAATAGGTATACATCACCTATTCTTAGTCGCCAAATATATGGTACAGAATATAAATACAATCTTAAATATACAACATGAGCTGTGAGTTTTAATACAAATATTATCTTCTAGACAGTATTCAAACTCAAAATAAGTCCTCAATACATTTATTATCACACTATTTTATAGAATAGTGAGGACTACTAATGCTATCATCTGGACTGTCACTCCGTTCCCCGACTAGTCCCTACTACGTTCTCATTTCCTGAAGAGAACAATGAAAGTAAAAGGGTTAGCTAAACTAGTCTAGTAAGAAATATTATGACTAAGATAATGCAGAATAAATTATCGTTAGCCTTCAACAGTGTTAAACTGATACAATATAACAAACATCAAGTTTAACTGTAGCGGAACAAACAATCCATTAAAAGAGTCAAGTAGAGAATAAAATCTACTATCTTTTATGATTTAAAAGGTTTTTCATCACTTTTATCGCCGGGACTCAGCTTAATAAATAATCCATATCATCCCTGCACTATGGCTAAGGATATTCATTAGTATCACAACCACAAATTATCCATGCACTACGGGCCAAGGATATTCGTGTATTCATCAATGGTCATGATCATGCCAATAACTGTCCATCAATGTACTACGGGCCAATGATGACTTTTATCACATCATTTGTAACATTACGGTCATGATTATACCGAATAATCCCGGGTCATAATCATACCAAGTCCATCTATACACTACAGGCCACAGATGACTTTTAACATAATATAAACATGAGGATGATGACAATGATATAAGAATTCAATAAAATAAGTTCAAGAATTAATTTATCCAGGAACCAATAACGTCCAAATTGTCAACATGATACTGCTTTGTGGGGTAAAACTCAAGAATGCTCGGAAGAATATTTTCATGAAAAGATACTAGATGAAGTGCAAATATCAAGGATATTCCACTAATTTCATGGAGTATAAAAGCCAAAACTTTAACCAACTGAGTACATTAAAGAATGTAATAACAAAAGAAATCACCAGGCATGCGATAGACCGCACAGACAGGTTATTCCAACATAATAATAAATAACGGAACCAGGTCATGCTTAAACGCACAGACAGGATATTCCAACATAATAATAAAGAATAGAATAACAACAGAATTCACCATGCATGCGATAGACCGCACAAACATGTTATTCCAACAGAATAATAAATAATGGAACCAGGTCATGCGTAATATGCACAGACAGGATATTCCAACATAATAATAAAGAATGAAATAACAGAAGAATTTTACCATGTATGCGGTACTTCGCATATACAGGTTATTCTAACAGAATAATAAGGAATGGAATAACAGAAGAATTTCACCATGTATGCTGTACTTTGCATATACAGGTTATTCCAACATAATAATAAAGAATGGAATAACAGAAGAATTTCACCAAGTATAGGGTAGTCCACGTATACAGGTTATTCTAACATAATAATAAAGAATGAAATAACAGAAGTTCTCTTCATGAATACGAAAGAAATAATACCCCTTACCTTAGAAAAAATTGGATATAGGAGTAGTGAAATAGCAGAATACTTTTCTTCTTTCAGTCTATAGTTTCTCTCTCTAGAGTTTCAGTGAATTCGTAAGAAATAATGAAGGAATGAGCTTTTATTTATCGGAGAATGGACTGAATAGTAACTAATTCATGAACGGTCGAGATTGATTTACTTTTAAATGGACTGTCCATATTGATTTACTATGCAGTATTAATAAAATATTCTAATAAAACAAAATCTTTTAAATAAAATATAATATATGCTATTTATAATCTAATAAAACGAATAACTTTATAAAAGTATTCTGTTTTATATAAAAAGATTTTACTATATAAATACTATGCAGACACTATGCAAATACTATGCATAATAGAATATTATATATTCCATTTATAGTCTAATAAAATAAATAACTTTATAAAAGTATTCTGTTTTATATAAAAAGATTTCACTATGCAAATACTATGCAGACACTATGCAAATACTATGCATAATAGAATATCATATATTCTATTTATAGTCAAATAAAATAAATAACTTTATAAAAATATTCTGTTTTATATAAAAAGTTTCCTGTTTTATTATATTTTTAATAATAATAAAACAAAACTTATCACCTTTACTATAATTTACAATATTAATCGACCAGGTCGTTCCCAGGAAAGAGGGGGTTTTCTAATAAGGATTTCTCCCTATTGGCGTGTAATTAGGTGACCAAACCTCTCATTGGCAGAACATCTAGACAACGTTAATATTGCAAATAATAATATGAATAACTTTGCCGTTTCAATTATTGATTTAATAACATAACATATTATATAGATGCTACTGTGACAATAATTGAATCAATAATATGAGAGATATGATGTAGCAATTACTGTAGTAATAATTGAGTATAACTGAGTGACTTCTTACGTAAGCATCAATAATCAATATCGTGTGCTACTATGCAACCACGCGTATTACTGTACTTTTACTACTGAGTAGTTCAACAGCTTTAACGGTAACACTTTCGCCGTTATTTTTATAAAAAGATAATTCTGTCATTTTTTTACTACGACATTACTTCCGTTGTGGGGTCCACCAATGATTATGCCGTCGTACGGATATTCTCCGACAAAAATAATATTCCCCGACCAAACAAATATTATATAACAACTTGCATACTTTGCAAAATTTATAAATACTACCCACAACTATAACACTATCTCAAATCCACACCATAATATTAAAAAAATATTTCGAGAAAATTAAATTTTTATTCATAAAATTTGGGGTCTCACATTAATACTTTTTATTAATAAATGAATAAGATTATTATAAAGTATATGCTTTATCATCAAACTTGATTGGCTTGTGTGTATACTACTTTCAATAACAACATATAAATCTGATTAACCCTATCAAATTTACTTTAACAAATAGTATAACAATATTTCCTCAAGATTATATATCTTAAAGATAACAGCATATAAATCTGATTCAAGTTGACAACCCAGCGACTAAATAGTCATGAGATAAGAAAATACTAAGCAAAAAGGACAATCATCTCTAATCTCTTAATAGAAATTAAAAATTAGTAACAGGCATAAAGACAGCTATGCAATGCAATGCATCTCATCTATAGCATCATTCTTGAAATCACTTTAAAGGCAATCACATAGCCACCAAGGTCAGCATCAATGCTACAACTAAGGAAACTACCTCAGCTTGCCACACAGTTTAGCAACAAGTATCAGATTTTTAAATTTTAGTAACACGAATATGACTAATTGCAAGATTTTGCTTACCAGGGTGCTGAATCAATGCTTGAACTCCTCCATTCTTATCAAACATGGCAATCTTTAGGACAGGCCCAAAAGCAGAGAAAACCTAAACACAAACCATAAGAAAGAAAAAATTAGCATAAAGAGAAAAGTAGCCCACATAAAATGTTAAGACCTTTGCGTACTAGTCATGACGATACCATGTGTAAAACATCCAAGGTCATTGCATATTGCATATTTTCAATTGAAGCAAGAAGAACATTACTCTCAGGCTCTAGATTTTTTCCATCTAAACCCACACTGATCTGCAGTAACGACAATGAATGTCATCAGATATCTATCAAAAGAAACAAAACAAAAAACCTTCCCGTCAAGTGGTTCAGAGATAAAGCACTTATGCTTCTGCTGGTTTAAACAAGGACAACCAACAAAGTGCATGCTACATAAGAATTACATTCAAACCAACCTATTTCATGTGTTAGGTTAAGTATTTTTTTGCATTACTGAATTCTAGTTAAATTTCTCAGAAGCTTCTCACAATTAAAAAATCCAAAAGATATCACACAAATATATGATTCTTTGTTACAAGGGTGCCAGTTAGGAGAAAAAGAAAGATGAAACCCTATAACCCCAACCTACAACCAAATACATTTAGTCATGATAGGCCATATCTCAACATCATAGCTACCTCACACCCTAGTAGAAAAGAAAAATTAAATGTCAATTCCAGTATTTACCTGCCCACTAGCATCTATGACGGAGGGATTGATAGGAAGAAGAGGATTAGTGTAGTCCCTGGATCAAAAGGCAATATCATTAACATGTTAAATAGATTAATATTCGTAATAAAATAACTTTGACAGCTAAAGCAAACATATCAATCTAATACAAAGTTGTATTATAAGATCATGAACAATTATATAACAAATAAGAAGAAAAAGGAGAAAATACACCATACTACAATACAACAAAAGTGTTACAATATATTAATATATTAGTACTAGAGTATAGAAACTAAAATACCCAAAAAATGATCTTCAGATACCTACTGCGATTGTTCTGGAATTTTACACTCAAATCTGTGGGCAGAATACTACTTATACATAATTTCCACCAAATAATAATTAATACTAGAGGAAGCAAATACTAATTTACCTAAACCAATATAATATTGAGTTTGTTCACATATAGTCTTTCCCGACGAAAAGAGATCTCATCACTCGAAAGCTACGCAAATAGGAATAAAAACAAAATTATCACAGAAGAAGAAATTATCTTTGAGACTGATAACCTTCTTAAGGGGTTACATACCCAAATAGTTGTGATTATTAATTCATATAAGCAGAAATAGTTAACAGTTTTTAAGGGCTTACCTTTGCTTCATACACATCTCCTCTTCTCTCTACCGCGACGCCGAGGCTTGTCTGATCGCTAATTTGCCAAGGTTTTGACTCACTATATGGATATCAACAAGCCAATCTCAGAACTCATTGTTGATTCGTCGCTCGATGTGCGACCAGATCACCGGGATCTGCTTCTCAAGCTTCCGTTGAAGCATGGATGACGGCGTTCTATTGAAAAAATCAGTCTCTATAAATTCCAGACACTGCCGTGAAAAAGTTATTTTGCGAGATATGAAGATTTGCTCGAGAGCAAAGCTTCATTAATTGAACACAGATTCGGCAAATCTTCAAACCATAGGGCTTGAAGATTTGCCAGAGTTATGTTTAGGTATTTTTTTCGAGCTTCGACGAAGGAGTCGACAAAGGTTAACAGTTATGTATATCATTTAATTTTAAGTTTTCACTTCAACGCGATTTTTTGCTCGCTCTGTGTTTTTTACATCCATAACGTTTTTTTAAAAAAACGTTATCTAGTTAAAATCAAAAAATGCCCTTTTAAATAGATAACGTTTTTTTATATATATTTACAACGTTTTATTAAAAAGTGTTGTGAAAAAAAATACCACAATATTTTTTTATAAAAACGTTGTGGTTTAAGTGTTGTCTATTTACTACTTTGTACTAGTGTTAGTCTCAAAATAGACCAAAACTTATATATATAACAAAACTCAAATTCTTCATCATTCAACCTATTTTCATGAATTTGATTATTCTAAAACTTGAATTTTTGTTACTCAAATTTCACATACGAATGAAAATATCATATTATTCAACACTTGACATAACCCTAATTGATTTCTTCATCAATTCATACTTCCGTAATAACTAAAAAAAACCTCAAGAATCTAAAAACTAGAGATTTAGGCTAGATCATTAACTTTGATTTGCTATAAAGCTTGAATAATTTTCTTGTTTCTTCATTCTTTCTTTTCTTTCTTCTCTTTTCTCTTCTTCTCTCTTTTCCAACTTACGTAACTTAGAAAATATAACGTATAATATAATACGTATTAATATATAATATAATTATATGTATAACTGATGTCATTTATATCCTTTTTTAAAAAAAAATCAAAAACCATAAGGCTTGTTTGGCTAAACCACTTTAACAATTAATAACTTAAAGTTCTAATGCCTTGTTTGGTAAAACCTATTTAAATATAAGACTTAACATTCATTAAGTTTTGCTTGACAAAACTAAATTAAACTCCTTTAATTTATTTTAATAACTCATTTATAGTATAGTTTATGGTCACACTTTACTTAATCAAATTCTAATATTCAATTTAATTAAATCTAATAACAATTACCATCAAATATATTTATATTCATTCACCGTTTTAATAAAGTGAATTACTCTCATTATTTATGAAATTTTAATGCATACTAATTTCATTGCCATAAAGCATAATAATCGAATTATATTATTTCATAATATAATTTTCAACTTAATTAAATTAACTAATATTATTTAGCTAATTACCTTCCCATAATAATCACATTTAATTTCTTTAATAGTTAAATTAACTATTAAGCCTTATTTTCCAAACATATGCATCTCTTTTATATTCACACTTAATCTCTTCACACTAAATCACATATGTCAAGATAAATTACAAATATATATACTTACCCACACTCAAAACACATAATTCAAAATATATACATTTCATAATAAGAATTTAATTATTAAATTATTATTTTAATAACAAATAAAAATTCGGGTTGTCACATTTACCCCCAGAATGTGAAGTTGAATTTTTTATTGACCTTGAACCTGGTACAAAGCCCATTTTTATAACCCCATATCGAATGGCTCATATTGAACTTCAGGAGTAAAATGTCCAACTACAAGAGTTGTTAGACATCGATTTCATTCATCCTAGTACGTCTCCTTGGGGTGCTCCTGTTTTATTCGTAAAGAAGAAAGACGGGAGTATGCGACTTCAGAACTCGGTACGGGCATTATGAATTCTTAGTCATGTTTTTTGGATTGACTAATGCTCCTGCTGCTTTCATGAATATGATGAACCGTGTATTCAAGGAATATTTGGATCAGTTCGTTGTCGTCTTTATTGATGACATCCTCATCTATTTCAAAAGTCGTGAAGATCATGAGCACCATTTGAAGCTAGTACTTCAAAGGCTTCGCGATAACAAGCTATATGCCAAGCTGAAGAAATGCGAGTTCTGGCTTGAGGAAGTAGCATTCCTTGGGCATGTGGTGTCAAAACATGGAGTATCTGTTGACCCGACGAAGATTGAAGCAATACAAAGTTGGGAGCAACCGAAGTTGGCGACCGAAGTACGTAGCATTCTGGGCTTAGCTAGTTATTATCCGAGATTCGTGGAAGGATTTTCTCGGATCGCTACTCCTTTAACTCAGCTGACTCGGAAAGATACAAAATTCGTATGGAACGAAGAATGTGAGAAGAGTTTCCAAGAGCTTAAGAGGAGACTCATTTTGGCATCTGTTCTGATAATACCATCTAGTTCGGATGGATTTATTATCTACAACGATGCTTCAGGCAAAGGGTTAGGGTGTGTTCTGATGCAACATGGGAAAGTCATAGCCTATGCTTCGCGACAACTCAAAGAATATGAGAGGAATTATCCTACTCATGATCTAGAGTTGGCAGCAGTCGTTTTCGCATTGAAGATCTGGAGACACTACTTGTATGGAGAGAAAGCGGAGATCTATACAGATCATAAAAGTCTTAAATATTTCTTCACCCAAAAGGAACTCAACATGCGGCAACGACGTTGGCTCGAGCTGTTGAAAGATTACGACCATAACATTCAATATAATCCTGGAAAAGCAAACGTTGTAGCTGACGCATTGAGTAAAAGATCGTATGCAGGTACGAGTGCGATGTTGTTAACGCAAACACCCATTTTGTACGACTTACAAAGAATGGAGATAGAGTTAAAGGCTCCAAGTACCCACGTGATGATATCAAACATACGAGTAGAATCGACTTTAATCGATAAAGTTAAAGCTGCTCAAGCCACAGATCCGAAGCTGATGCGTATGAAGAAGAAAGTACAAGAAGGTGCTATTCCAAAAGCAAGAATCGATAAAGAAGGAATACTTCGAGTCAATTTCAGACTTTATGTTCCTAACGATTCTGACTTGAAGCATAGAATCATGATGGAGGCACACAACACACCATTTGCAATCTATCCTGGGAGTACCAAAATGTATCATGATCTTCGACATACATTTTGGTAGAGCAATTTGAAGAGAGAGATCGCGGAGTTTATCTCAAGGTGTTTAACTTGTCAATGTGTAAAGGCAGAGCATCAAGTGCTAAGGGGTCCATTGCAACCACTTGAGATTCTAAAAATGGAAATGGGAACACATTACTATAGATTTCGTTACGGGTTTTCCCAAGGTTTCTCAAGGCCTAGATGCGATTCGGGTTATTGTTGATAGATTAACCAAGTCTACACATTTATTGCCTATATAGGAGACTTATTCCCTTGAACGTCTTGCTCATATGTATGTGAGTGAGATTGTGAGATTGCATGGCATGCCAGTATCCATAGTTTCGGATCGTGACACAAGATTTACTTCACGATTTTGGGTTAGCTTGCAGAAAGCTATAGGCACGGATTTATGATTCAGTTCGACATACCATCCTCAAACAGACGGGCAATCAGAAAGAACTGTTCAAACTCTTGAAGATCTATTAAGACTCTGTGTCCTAGATTTCAAAGGGAGTTGGGATAAATACTTGCCATTGGTGGAATTTTTCTACAACAACAGTTATCAAGCAAGTATAGGCATGGCTCCATTCGAGGCGTTGTATGGACGAAAGTGTCGTTCTCCAATATGCTGGGACGAGGTGGGTGAAGCAACGTTGTTGGGACCAGAATTGGTACGCATAACTACAGAAAAGATCCAAATGATCCAACAATGTATACAAATGGCACAGGATCGACAAAAGAGTTATACGGATCTTCATCGAAAGGCCTGTAATTTAATATTGGGGATCATGTATTGTTACGTATTACTCCATGGAAGGGAGTTACAAGATTTGGGAAGAGAAGAAAACTCAATCCTAGATTTGTAGGTCCATTTGAGATTCTTGATCGAATAAGAAATGTGGCCTATAGACTCGCATTACCTCCAAGCATGTCTCGTGTTCATAATGTTTTTCACATATATGTGCTTCGTAAATATGTGGAAGACCCAAACCATATTATTGAGTTAGAACCAGATGAGATAGCCGAAGATTTAACATACGAGGAGGTACCTGTTAAGATCTTGGATAGGAAAGAGCATGTCCTACATACCAAGGTTATACCATAAGTTAAGGTTTTGTGGAGGAACCATGCTATTGAATAAATGACCTGAGAGTTGGAATCAGAAATGAAAACGAGGTATCCTCACCTTTTCGAAACACCAGGAACATACGTCAATTTCGAGGACGAAATTTCATAAGGAGGGGAGGTTGTAAGACCCCAACTTTTTTATAAATAAAATTAAATTTTCTCTAATTATTATTTTGAATAATAAGGTGTTAATTTGATATAATATTTTGGTTATGGGTGAAATGTGCAAATTTTATAAAATAAGCAAGATGTTATAAAATATTTATTGTTGTTAGGGAATTTTCATTTGGTAGTGGAATATTCTTGCTATCGAGGAATATTCGTACGATGGCGCAGCCATTTGTGGGCCCCATAATGAAAAATGGTAGGTTGAAGAAAATGAAAAGTTTGAGTTTTTATAAATAACGACGTAGTTGTTACCGTTAACAATGTTGGAATACCTGGTTGTTAAAGTACAGTAATACGCGTGGCTGCACAATAGCACACGGTATTACACAATATTTTTGAATTATTGATTCTTACGTAAGAAGGCACTACTCAATAATTGTTACAGTAATTACTGTTCAATATTTTATTTTATTGGTTCAATAATTGCTACGTTGATATTTTATATTATTGTTGTTTCAATAATTATCACTGCACAGTATTTTCTATTATCAGATCAATAATTCATATTATTTGAATAATATTATTAGATAGCATTATTGACAATGTCTAAGGAAGTTCTATATAAGGAGAGGTTTGGTCACCTAATTGTGCGCCAGTAAGAAGAAATCCTTATCGGAAAGCCCCCTTTTTTTCCTGGGAACGACCTGTTTGTCAAAATTGTGATTCTATAATATTATTTATGAATAATTAATTATTAATTTATATGATAAGAAAATATTTATTTTTATGTGGATTTAAATGAAGGAATTAATGCTGAGGTGTTTTATCAGTATTTTGTCGGAATGGAGGTATTAAAAATCGTTCGCATGTGGATTTCGGGCATTCTCTGTTCAGAATTTGGAAAAACTTTCTTCTACAAAGTTGTAGAGAATTAAATTTCCTATAAAATAGACATGAGATTTGAATTTTTCTGATAAAATGGTTATTTATTATGAATTATTGAAGTTGCTGATTATTTAAAATATTTTAGAAATTTTCTAGAATGGGTGGGCCCACTTTTGGTTGGTGAGAAATGTGCTAAAATTTTATTTCAAATGTGATGGGCGTGAATAGTAACAGGTAAAGCTATCAGGTAGTAGGTTGGTCTGTTTTGGCATTCTAAGCATTTTCCTATAAATTGGGTGCTTGGTTAGAATTGAAAATCACACTAGAATCATAAGCTTTCTCTCTCTATATTATCGAGCGTATTTTTGTGAGTATTGAGATACTTTGAGAGTTGCTATTCAGTACAAGTTTCCTTCAGCCTTATACCTGATATTTCAGCCGAAAGTACTGTCTTTTGAGGTAAAGGATGTTATTTTTTTCGTAAATGATATTATTTTCTTCAATATCATTATGCCGAAATATTGGTATGAATATTATTGTGAAATTTTTACCTTTTTGTGTCGGGATTACTATTCATATATACGGCACTATTTACGTATACGACACTATTCACGAATACAATACTATTCACTGAAAAAAAATGAAATTTTCTCTTTTGGTCCTAGATGTCTATTTTTGTTACTATCTTTGATTGTATCCATGTTTTGATCTTCATTCTTAAGTTTTACTCCACTATGATTTATTATGGAGCGTTTTTGAACTGGGATTATCTAAAGTACGAATCCCTAATCTTTGTTCTTTTGTCTCACTGAATTCGATTTCTTTAAGATATTTTTCACCATTCTCAGTCCTAAATGATGATATTACTGAATATCTTTGGCCTGTAGTGCAAAGATGAATGATTAACTGATGAATGTCTTTGACCCGCAGTGCAAAGATGAACAGATGTTGAGATGAACATGACCAACTGGTGATACAAATGAATATCTTTGGCCCGTAGTGAAAAGATGAATATTTGATTCAAGATGTATATTGATTGATGTTACAGGGATAAAATATTGATGATGGACTTTTAAATCTTAGAAGACAGTAGAATTCATTCTCTACTTGACTCTTCTAATGGATTTTTGTTCCCGCTGCAGTTGTTGATCTAAAACATGTTGTCTATTATATTCTATCAGATTTTTCCCTGTTGAAGACTACTGATGATTTGTTGTATATTATCTTAGTCATAATATTCTTTACTGGGCTAGTTGAGCTCACCATTTTTCCTTTTTGTTCCATTTTCTCAACAGGCGAGAATATAGCGGGAACTAGTCGAGGTGTGGAGTGATGTTTCCAATCAGTTGTGTTAGCAGTCCTCACTATTTTATAAAATAGTGCGATAATAATTGTAATAAGGACTCCTTTTGAGTTTGAATACTGTCTATTAGACAATATTTGTATTTAAACTCACAGTATATGTGTTGTCGTATTTTGCACGACAATTATAATAATGAAGTGTAGTAGTTTCTGTATAATGTATTTGGCAACTCAGAATGGGTGATGTATACATATTTTGGGGGCGTCACAAACTCCATGTATGAAAACCAAGTATGGACTTTAGTTTCACCACCTAAAGGCATTAAGCCTCTTAGGTGTAAATGGGTCTTTAAAAGAAAGACTGGAGCAGACGGTAAGGTAGAAACCTATAAGGCTCGACTGGTCGCAAAAGGTTTCAAAAAAAGACAAGGAGTTGACTATGACGAAACTTTCTCACTTGTAGCAATGCTCAAGTCGACTCGAATTTTGCTTGCAGCTTACCATAACTACGAAATTCGACAGATGGACGTGAAAACAGCCTTCCTCAATAGGAAACTTGAGGAGGATGTGTATATGACACAGCTAGAGGGATTTGTTTCAAAGGTTAGGACAAATCAAGTCTGTAAGTTACAACGATCCATTTATGGATTGAAGCAAGCTTCTCGTAGGTGGAACATCTGTTTTGATGAGACAATCAAAGAGTTTGATTTTATCAAAAATGACGATGAACCATGTGTGTACAAGAAGGTTAGTGGGAGCACTATTTCATTCCTTGTATTATATGTTGATGATATATTACTAATAGGGAATGATATTCTTATGCTATAATCAATTAAAATATGGTTATCTAAACACTTCTTCGTGAAGGACTTGGGAGAAACATCCTATATTTTGGGGATAAAGATCTCTAGAGATAGATCTAAAAGGATGCTTGGGTTATCCCAAGAAACGTACATTGACTCAATGCTAAAGAGGTTTAGCATGGAAGATTCCAAAAGAGATCTCATGCCGATGAGCCATTGAATACATCTCTCCAAGAAACAGGCCCCAAAGACACCTGAGAAGAGAGACCGTATGAGTAAGATTCCTTATGCTTCAACAATACGATCTATCATGTATGATATGATATGATATGTTTTAGACCGGATGTCACTCATGTACTTAGTGTAACAAGCAGATATCAGTCGAATCCAGGAATGAATACTAGAAGGCAGTTAAAAATATCGTAAAGTACTTAAGAAGAACTAAGGATGTGTTTCTTGTCTACAGTGGGTCTGAATTGAAACTAGAGGGCTTTACAGACTCAAGTTTTCAAACTAACCAAAATGACAGTAAATCCATTTTGGGGTACGTGTTTACCTTAAACGTTGGCACAGTGAGTTAGAAGAGTTCTAAACAGCAAACAGTTGCTGATTCAGTGACAGAGGCAGAGTACATAGCTGCAAGTGAAGTTGCAAAGGAGGCTGTTTGGATGAAGAAGTTCATAATCGAACTTGATGTGGTTCCTAGCATTAGAGGACCAGTACCTTTTTTATGTGACAACATCGGAGCTGTTGTGCAGGCTAAGGAACCTGTTATGTTTGTAAGATTCATGAATGCAATCAAATTGCACAAAATAAGCGAAAATATGGTAAAATAGAGTTTTAAAATTTTACAAACCGTATACCTAGATCATCATTTATGCACAATTATTAATTAAATGAAAAGATGTAGAACAAGAATTTCACCCTTTAAAATGCAAGCTTCTTCAGGTACAAGTTCACCTCCAAATCCTTTTCGCGTTCAACTTGAATCCATCGGGTTTGATTCCTTCCTTTGATAACTGTTAGCCACCCAAGTGTTTGGCCTTTAGAGGTGATCCACCAAGAAAGAAGAAAGATTTAAGAAGATGGATGTTTGGCGAAACCCTAGTTTTTCTATCTCTCATAGAAAAAGGTGTACTCTTCCAACTCTTGGAATTACATCTGTTGTGAAAGCGTCAACAACCTTTATCCATAATAAGACTCCTCTTATTTATAGATGCAAGCAACCCTCCATAATAATTAAGAAATTGGGTTTTATTTTAATTAATTAAACTCTTTTAATTAATTAAGCTCCTAATCTTATTAGGAATAATTAATTAAACTCTTTTAATTAATTGTCCTCCTAATACTATTAGGAATATATGAGAGTACTTCTATTAATTAATTTTTAAACTCCTTTAGGAATTAAATAATAATAATAAGACTCCTTTCATTAATTTATATTTAATATTTTCAAAATATTAAATAATAAATATTAAGCTATTTAATTTATTCTATCACCATAGATTAAATTAAATATACTTAACTTATTATTACGATTATGACATTAACTTCTTAAATAATTATTCTTCCTTTTATGGTGTGACCCTTTAGGTTCTCCATATTAAACCGATTGTGAATAAATCAATTAGAACAATTCTAATCCAATTTTAATAAATAAATTAAATTATTAACTTATTTAAATAAATAATATTTATTTTACAATAGGGATAAGCCTTTGTAGTAATTAACGACTTTCCATATAATATAGATTTCAACATTAATCATAAAAAGAACCTTTGAGTAAATAGTTACCGTACAATTCAATCCTTCCACTATACAATGTCCCAATTAAATATAAGACATGAAATTATTGTCAAGTCTTATTTTATTTAATTATATATATTTCGATTCTCAAATGCACAACTCCAAATAATACAAATTAGAAACTTCTTTCTAATTACATTCTGTCTTGGCCAAGGACTACTGGGTTTTCATTTATCGAATCACGTAAGATATTTTTCTTCTTTTACTAAAAGCGGTAGATTCTTTATTGATCATACATTATCTCCATGTACAACTTATTATACCCAAGCATACCCTTTGATATACCCTAAGGGTCTTAAGGAATAAGTCAAAGTATAACTCATTATACACAAAATACTATGATGATCTCAAGTCCAAGGATCACTTGTACTACTATCATTACAGGAATTCCTATTGACAGACAAGTAAAACTCCCTTAGGTATTCCTTAGCAAGCCACGTTCAGTGAACTTATTCTCCAATAAGCACCTACATACTTGCTTTAGTGTCTCCACATAAATGATCGTGAGATCAATTATCCTCATCCAATAAGAAAGTAACGTATGTACCAATCTATCCGAATTTACTAATCTCCAATTTAGTAATCCAAAGATTGGGAACTATTTTAGTTTTAATCTTTGTAAGAATTTAGATTTCATTAGAATGATCATCATCATTATTCCAAAATTATTGCTTAAAACTATGGGTTTATCACATATTATAAAGAAGCATCATGTAGATAATTAAAAGCCTTTAATAAATTAATAATTTTTAATAATAAATGAATAAGATTGTTAAAAAGTATATGTTTTATCAACAAATATGATTGGCTTGTGTGCATACTACTTTCAGTCTCCCACTTGCACTAGAGTCAGTCGCCATGGTATCTCATACCCTTCTTCTCTAAGTGACGATTATCCTGTTGTTGGATAAGCTTTATTTAATGGATATGTAATGTTGTTCTTGAGAGTCAACTATCTCTATAGTGACTTCTCCTCCTCTTTCAATGATTCTTTATTCAAATGAAAGTACCGCAACACATGTTTAGATCCAAGATGAGACTTAGGAACTATTCCTAGTTCTATAATGAACTTTTCATCCAAACAATTAACTTGCAGCTTCATTTACAACTATATACTTTGTCTTTATCATAAAACCAACAACTCTTTGCTGTTTGGAACCTTTCCAATTCACTGCACCTCCGTTCAAGGTAATGATTTACCCTAAAATGGATTTGTTGTCATCTTGGTCAGTCTGAAAAACTTGAGTCTGTTAAGCCCTCTAGTTTTAATTCAGACCTATCATGAATATGATCACATCCTTAGTGCAGGTAAAGTACTTTAAGATGTTTTTCACCGTCTTACAGTGATCTTCTCCAGAATATGACTGATCAACATCAGGTCTCGTACATTTCATTGCATACATGACAGTAGTCCTTTGGAGTTTTCCATGCTAAACTACTTTAGCATCAAATGAATATACATTTCTTGGGTTAAGTCGAGCATCCTTTTAAATCTATCTATATAGATTTGTATCTCCAATTAAGATACTTTTCCCAAATCATTCATGAAGGAATATTTAGATAACTTTATCTTTACTGATTATAGCATTGGTATGTCATTCCTTATCCATAGTATATCAACATATAATACTAGGAATGTCGCGACGCTCCCACTGACCCTTTTGTACACACTAGGTTTATTCTTGTTTTTGATAAAATCAAACTCTTTTAATTATCTCATCAAAACGAATGTTCCATATTTGAGAAGCTTGCTTCAATCTATTTCTCTGAGTGTTTACAACTCTTACCTCATCGTATGTAACTGGATCATCAACTTCTATGATGCTTACCTCATCATCATCATCCATGATGAATCCATACTTCCTAGGTATCTTTGGTACTATTCCAGATTTACGATTCGGTTGTGGTATAATAGGTTTATCCACAGGTTACTCTTATTTGACTTATAGTTTTTGTGGCTCTTGAACTCTTCAAGATCTATTATCCTCCCACTAGCCCCTTCAATGATAAACACCATTATCTTAGAAGGCAACGTGTTTTGCAACAAACTCCTTTTGCTAAGTATGATTGAAATTCAGATAAGGCACACTTATAAGGGGGGTTGAATAAGTGTGGGAACAATTTATGACCAATTTTTAAACTTTAAACCAAACTACTGAATTCAGCCTAATATATTGATGAATGCAGCTTGCTGAATTAATATGGCCTATCGAATTAACTGTTTGTTTTTAAGAAAATATCCTGCTGAATTTATAACTTAGTGAAAATATTTGGTGTTAATGAATTATCTTAAGATAATTCAAATATTCAAATTTTAATTATTAAGATAATTAACTAACTTTTGTGAGTAATAAAAGTAAAGCAAGTAATAAAATTAACACCAAGATTTTTTACGTGGTTCAACTATTACCCTCTATAATAATAGCCTAGTCCACGTCCAATACCAACTAGTATTGGAGACTCACTTTATTTCTTTAAAAAGCGACTCTTGTTACAAAACATATTCTATCAAATCTTGAATTACAATAACTCACTTGAGCACTTTTGTTCCTTGTGCACCAACGTACCCCTTAAGCATCTATACTTCCTTGAACCTGTTTGTAAACAACGTCCACAAGGATTAACTTCCATTAGACAACACTTAGTCTAAAAAATAAGATTACAAATATAGAGGTCTAATGATCAAAGCAAATAAGCAATTTAACAATGCAAGGCTCAACTAATGAATGCAATGATCAAAGAGTAAAAGAAATATCACCAATTTGTAGATCACGAAAATTAGCTTAAAATAGTACCAATATAATTGCACAACAGCTTGTAAGATTGCACCGAAAATGATAGAATATCTTCCAAGTATATTAGTGCAAAGATTAATTCAAGTTTTGTATATTAACACACATATCTCAGTAGAATTTATAGCCCAATTATTACCATTGCATTCCCAAAAGATAAAATAGTTCCGTTAAAATCAATTAACAATATATTCCCATTAGAACTATACTGATGAACAATCCAATATATCTTCGGTTATAACAAATATTTGTTGGACTCTTTCAAATGTAATCCATTAAGAATGTTCCGAGTATATCTCAGTAACTGCCGCCTCATTAGAAGATAAAACAAGTGATAGATGTTGAGTGAGATAACACTGCCTTTTTAAAACAAACTTAAAAGATATAATGGAGTGTTAGTTTTGTAAATAATAGAAAGTGTAACATAAACCAATTTTCCAGGATAATCATTATCTTTGAGTTCCAAGAATTGTGCTCATTTGACTTCTTAAAACTGATCCACTATAAAGTAAGAGAAGAGCAATCATGACTCTTTAACAACTACCGCCACATATATATTATACTACCTTTTGAATAACCTAACATAATAGATATGTTAATTCCGTAAAACATGTAAAAGGTTAATCAAAGTAATTGTGATAGCTATTTTCAAGGATAAGCATGCATGTCAATATATAAATACTAACCACTTAAAATCGGACATTAAAAAAAATAGTTAGCATTATATTATAAAAACTCTAATCATGCACAACATATTAATCAATTTTAATTTAATGCACACATAAAATGTCTTAGAGCTTTGTATTGAAAAATCAAATATTTGCAATGACCTTACATTAATTTCTTAGGACACAAATCTCCAAAGTCTTTCATCAAAGATCCTTTTATCAACTTCCTGAAATTTCACAATAAACAATTTAGTACAAAAGATCAGGTCATCATCAAAACAATAAGGTTAGAATATTAACAAGTTAACATTCTCCCCCTTTTTTGATGATGACAACACCAAAAATTATAACCAAAAAAATATTTAAAATTTCAAGATAGAACCAAAAAAAATATTCAGTAATCAAAACTGATTATCATCATGCCTTTTGTTTAGGCATTATTCAACATGCAAAATTGTTAGTTTTGACAATTACTAGATAATCAAAGACTTAACCAAAAACATTGAAATATCAAATTATGCAATTTTGGTGCCAACCAATCGTTCAAGAACATACCAAAAATAGATACTTAAAAAGTGTCAATGTCAACCAATCGTTTTAAACAAACCCTAACAAATATTAAAAAAAATAGTCTTCACAGCAAGTCATCTTCACAACAAATCTCAAAAATCCACCAAAAATCCCATGTCATTCACAACGCTTTCTCCCCTTTTGTCATCATCCAAAAAGATTTTCAATCAATATCTTCAACATGCACTATGTTTGGAGGACGAGTAGTGAAATAGGGGCGATGTAAAATACGATGAAGTTTTTCTTCTAGAGACAAATCATGAGCAAAACGAGGAGGGCGAGGGATAAAGGTAGGATTTAGAAGAGGCAGGTCCATAAAGTCACCAACGTATTCGGCCATCCAATTACATCGTTGCCATTCAGGGATTGGCGAATACATTCTATCCAGATGCAATTTGTTACCAACATCATTTAGACGTACAACTATAAAATCAGCAAATTCTTTAATTTGATAACTAACAAACTTAAGCTCTTGACTCAACTGATAAGAGTTCCTATTAATCTTTCTTTGAAGAGCTTCAACCATTGCTACCGTTTGCAACTCAAAACCAGCCTATAGATCGATAAACTCATCTTTTACTTGTGAAAAACATTGTTTAAAATCATCAGCCCGAATGGGCAATTTTCCTTTCTCCAAAATAGTAAGCCTTTGTTTAACATCAATGATATCATCACGCATAGACTCTTGGTTCTTAAGAATTTGAGTCAATAAATTGACCACTTCAGGAGATGAAACTTAGGAACTTAGAAGAGTTGATGAAGTAGGAGTATCATATGGTAAATCAGATAAAACAGAACTTGGTGGAATAGGAGAAGGATCATGGACAATACGGACAAACAAACCATCAACAAACGAAATATGGGACTGTTTTAGATTTGTAGAATCAATAAACTCATTATGTGAAACCACAATTTCATCATCAAGAAAAATTTTAAAATGTTGAAACATTTTAGTAAGAAATAAACCATAAGGAAGACATTTTTTAACCTGACGAATGCAACTGAGCATATATGATAACATCATGAGAGAATAATTAAAAGAGACACCTTTCAAAATTATTGCCACAACTATAAGGTCTTGATACGTAAAATCTGCTCCACCACCAACTTGTGGAAATAGATTATATCGTATCAACTTGTGCATAACACAAGCAATTGGACACACATCAACAGTCTTAGGAGTGAACATAGTAGACAAAGAAGGATCATTTATAACAGTACGAAGTTGCTTAAGAGGAGGAAAAGGAATATTAGTAGCACCTTTTAAGGTAAAAGGACAAGGACCATTAGATGGAATATTGAAAATACTTCCAAAATCAACAACTATGAAAAATAAAGATTTTCCCTTCACAAAAGATGTCTAAAAATCCCCATTACATTTCAGATTTGTGTAAAATTGTTGTACCAACCGAGGATATGCTTTAGTTGGGGGAAAAGCATAGCAGACATACCACAAGAAGTTAAAAAGATTTTCTAAAGAGGAATTTTTGAAAAAGAATAAATCCATGATTTTTTCATTGACAAATTATTTTGTACCAATTGAAGTTTTGAAGCGGGCTTCAAAACTCTGACCTCTAAAGAAATTGACGGATAGATCAGAAGAAGAGAAAAGGTTTACCAGAGTAGATGGTGATTCTGGTTGAGAGGAGGGAGGTTCGGCATCTGGAGATGGCTTTGGCCTCTCTTTTGGAATAGATTCTAAAAACTTCAGGAAGGAAAAACTCAAATCGGACCCATCAGACAAAGTTACATAGTCAAATGAAACATGCACAGATGCCTGACGATTCTATCGTTTGGACTTCTTTGACGATCTCACAATGTAAGGGGATCGAGATTGTTGGCCTTTTTTTAATGGTGATACCAGATGATCTTTGTTGGCTCGGGTCTTCATTTTCTTTTCAAAGATTAGAACGCTCAGGAACGATGAAAAGAGAAAGGGTCTCTGAGTATATGAGAGAAAGTGTGAAATCAGTGCTTAATAGGGCAGAGTTGGGCACCGAAGAGACTTTTTGAGAAAATAATAATCTTCAGTTCTTGTCTTTTTAATTTTCAAAACTCATAATTATATCTACCATAAATTGTGCCACCAAAAACAGATACATCTCTCAGAGTAAATAGCCGTCGGTTATCATCAGATACATGAACAGATAATGTATATCAATCAGATGTATTTAAATTAATAACATGCAGATATACTGTAGATTCGAAATATTTTATGCATGAAATATTTTCGTACGTGAACATTATTTATACCATGCATATTCCAAGTTCTCTCCTTAACAAACAAAATATTTCTTCACTTAAGGATTTCGTAAAAATATCACCTAATTATTTTTCTGTTGGAATAAAAATTAATTTGATTAAAGCTTTTGAAACATTATCCCTTAAAAAATGATGTCTAGCCTCTATATGTTTTGTACGTGAATGCAAAATAGGATTCTTTGATATGTCAGTAGTGCTAGAATTATCACAATAAATAGGCACATTATCACATAAAATATCAAAATCATATAAGGTTTGTCTCATCCATAATATTTGAGAGCAACAACTCCCTGCAGCTAAATATTCACCCTCAGTGCTTGATAAAGCAACTAAAGTTTGCTTTTTACTATGCCACGTCATAAGTCCGTGACCTAAAAATATGCAAGCACCACTGGTACTTTTTTTTTATCAATTTGGCATTCTGCATAGTCAGCATATGAATAACCCATTAATTTAAAGTGATTGCAAATCGGATAAAATAATCCAAAATTAATAGTACCACTTAAATACTTAAAAAATCCTTTTAACAGCTAGTAAATGGGATTCCTTAGGTTTTGCTTGAAAACGTGCACACAGACATACACTGTACATTATATTAGGTCTAGATGTAGTTAAAAATAATAGACAACCAATCATACCTCGATATTTGGTTAATTCCACATCTATACCTTTTTTCATCAGACATAAGTTTTATTGAAGTGCTCATTGGTGTAGCCTTTGAATTGGATCCCTCAAAACCAAACCTTTTAAGTAGCTCTTTTGTATATTTGGTTTGATGGATATAGATACCTTCCTTTGTTTACTTGATTTGAAGTCCTAAAAAGTAGTTAAGTTCTCCCATTAAACTCATATCGAACTCCTTATGCATACACTTAGAAAACCACTCACAAAGAAAATCATTAATAGCACCAAAAATTATATCATCTACATATATTTGTACAATAATAATATCTTTATTTTCATTCTTAATAAATAATGTAGAATCAATTTTACCTCTAATAAAACTATTTGAAAGTAAATACTTACTCAACCTCTCATACCAGGCCCTTGGAGCTTGTTTGAGACCATAGAGAGTTTTCTTGAGCTTATAGACATGGTTTGGATACTTTTCATGTTCGAATCCAGGAGGTTGTTTTACATATACCTCTTTATTGATGTATCCATTGAGGAAGGCGTTCTTCACGTCCATTTGATAAAGCTTGAACTTCTTGTAACAAGCAAATGCTATAAAAATTCGGATAGACTCTAGTTTTACAACTGGAGCATAAGTTTATTCGTAGTCGATCCCTTCTTGTTGGTTGTATTCTTCACCTACTAGTCTTGCCTTGTTACGAGTAATTGTGCCATGCTCATCCAGTTTATTTTTAAACACCCATTTTGTTCTAATGATGGAAACACCTTCAGGTGGGGACATAAGTTCCCAGACTTGGCGTTGTTCAAATTGCTGAAGTTCCTCTTGCACTGCCATTAGCTAGCTTTCATCAAGGATAGCTTCCTTAGCATTCTTTGGCTAGACTTGTGATAAGAATACAGAGAATGCACATTAATTTTGCAATCCTCTTCTTGTAGTGATTCCTTTGTTTATATCACCAATGATGTTTTCAGGTAGATGATTCTTGAGATATCTCACAGTCTTTGGCATTTGTACATCATGTATAACCTCTTCTTGTTGGGAGAAATCTACTTCAAGCTCTTGTGTTGTTCCTTGGTCCACTCCTTGCGAGTTTTCCAATTCAGCTTGCTGAATTTGTTCATTCGGCTTGTTGAATAGACTTTTTCGGTTTGCTGGATTCATTGAGATCTCCAAATTTCCTACATCCTCATCTCTTTCTTTTGGAAGATCATTGTGAGTTTCATTAAATGTAATATGAACAGATTCTTCAACACATAGCTTGTTAATATTAAATACACAATATACTTTACTATTTTGAGAATAACCAATGAAATTCCTTCATAAGATTCAGCATCAAATTTTCCCAAGTTATCACTAGTATTTAGAATAAAATATTTAGATCCAAAAACTTTGAAATAGACTATATTAGGAATCTTATTATTTAAGAGTTCATAAGGAGTTTTCAAAATAATTGGACGAATAAGTACTCTATTCAACACATAACAAAAGGTTTTTACAGCTTCGGCCCAAAACTTTTTAGGAAGTTTACTTTCTTGTAGCAAAGTTCTAGTTATTTCTTGTAATATACTATTCTTTCTTTTCACTACTCCATTTTGTTGAGGGGTTCTTGGGGATGAAAATTTATGGCTAATTCCTTTTTTATCACAAAATATTATAAAGTCGTTTTGAAATTCAGTACCATGATCACTTCTTTTTTTTATAAGTTTGAGACTATATTTTGTTTCTAAATTTCTTATCAATTTCTCAAATTCTTTAAATGCTTCATCTTTAGTTCTCAAAAATAATACCCACGTATATCTAGAGAAATCATCTACTATTACAAATGCATAAAACTTACCATTTATACTAGCATGTCTTTCTAGTCCAAATAGATCAAGATGAAGTAGTTGCAAATGAGAAGAAGTTGATACCATGTTCTTTGCTGTAAATGATGTTTTTACTTGTTTCTCGAGTTGACAAGGAACAAATATTCCCTTCTTTTCATACTTTATTTTTGGCAATCCTTTGACGAGATTCTCTGAGAACAATTTCTTGATTAAATCCATGTGAACATGTTACATCCTCTTATGCCATAAATTAGCCTCATCTTGCACAGATGCAAGACATAGTTCTTCATCCTGTTGCTCAAAATCAATAGTATATATATTTTCTTCCCTTTGTGTAACTAGAGTAGTATTGTTAGTACCATGAGAAATTGTACATTTTTCTTTTTCAAAACTAACTTGATGACCATTATCCATTAATTAACTAACACTTATAAGATTAAATTTAAGTCTGCTAACAAGATGTACATTATCAATATTAACCTTACCATTGCCTATTTTACCTTTTTCGATTATTTTACAAGTTCGATTATCTCCAAATATAACCGTACCATTTTTCTTCTTGATTTTTAGCTCCACGAACTTTGATTTGTCACCAGTCATGTGATGAGAGCATCCACTATCAAGAATCCATTTTTGAGATGGAACCCTTGCCTTAAGACATACCTGTAAAGAAAAGATAATTCATCCTTTTGGTATCCACATCTTTTTGGGTCCATTAATTTTAGTTGCACGTAAATAATCCTTTTTAACCCATACCTTTTTCATCTTATTTTTCTTAAAACAGTTTATGTATGAGTAACATTTAATACCACAATTTCTACACGTTGTGAAAGGATAGAATAATTTAATCTAAAATATGATTTTGATTTTAGCATTTTCATATCACCCTTCTTATGTATAGAATTATAACCAATTCCTTGTCTTTCAAAGTTAGGTCTTTGTTTTCCTAATATGACATTTAAATTTTTTCTCCTTGAACAAATCTAGCAAGAGATAATTTTAGTGAATCTATTTCCTTTTGAAGTTCATTATTAGGAAAGGTTTTATCAAGAGATTTATCATTAAATGCATCAATACATACATCTCTCATTTTTAGTTCATTAGTTAATTTTTGGACTTCATTATTCAAATAATTTACCTTATTGAAAAGTATTTTGTTATAATTATCTAGATAATCAATCTTAGCAATCAAAATATTTTCTTCTTTACATGGATTCTTTTTCAATATCTTTCTTTTCGTCTATTAAAGAATCAACCTCACTCATTAATATATTTACCAAATCTTTCAAATATGCATTCTTTTCTTTTAATTTTACATTTTCTTGTTTCAAAGAATTAAACTCATAACTTGTTACCTCATTTGATTCACCTTCTATTCCCATGAACCATACTTGAGCTATTTCATCCTTGGCATCGACCTCAACTTTGGACTCCTCTTCATCACTCCAAGTGACAAGTGCCTTATTTCTTTTATTATCCTTGAAGCTTGTTTTTCCTTTGTTCTTTAGTTGAAAGCAGTCCTTTTTGAAGTGCCCTGGACGTCCGCATTCAAAACATGTCACCTCGATTTGCTTTCCTTTAGCTTTATTTGAGTTGAAGGTATTTTTCCTTTTATTCTTCTTTTGTAGTAATCCTTTGAGCCTCCTTGACATCATGGCTATCTCTTCATCCGAATCATCATCAAGCTCTTCTTCATTTCATGCATTAAGAGCTAAAACCTTTCTTTGAGGAATTTCCTCCTCATCATCACATTTCTTTAACTAATGTTCAAATTCCTCAAGTTCACCAAAAAGAGTTAGTGTATCCATAGTAGAAATAGTAGATGAATCTTGAAGAGTGGTAATTTTAGAAGCAAACCTCTTGGGCATAGCCCGAAGTAACTTATGGTTAATCTCACTTTAGGGAATGGATTTGTCAAGTAGCTTTAAAGAGTTCAGAAGAACAAGGAACCTTGCTTGGGCCATTTTTATGGTTTCGTCTTTCTCAAGCTTGAACATTTCATAGTCGTGCATGAGCATGCTTAGTTTAACTTCACGAACCTTGGATGTTCCTTCATAGTCACCACTAGAGTGTCCCAAATTTCCTTAGCTGTGTTGCATGAGGAAACTTTATCGATCTCGGATTGTACCATGCCGCTAAGTAATGTGTTCATGGCCCTTGAGTCATAGGAAACCATGAAAGTCTCAGTTGAGTCCATCTCTAGCAACGTCTTTGGAGTACCGTCATCTTTCCTTGGAATAACCGGTCCTTTCTCCACGCCCCACCATTCCCAAGAATCTCTTTTAAGGTAGATCCTCATTCAGAATTTCTAGAAGTTGTAGTTTTATGTTCCATGCAGCAGAGGAGGTCTATTGGTTGATTGACCTTGTAGACACTCGAAATTTTGCATTCCTATTACTAACTTCGTAGGAGGGAAAAATTGTCTTCCAAAGATAACCCTGGAAGTTAAATAAGTTCAATCTCAGAGACAACCCCGGAATTCTCAGTTTTCAATCTAAGAGACAACTCCAGGATATTTAGTTCCAACCTCGGAGATAATCTCGAGGGATTTAGCTTCAATTCCGGAGATAACCCCAGAAAAGTCAATTCCAACCTTGGAGATAACCTCGAGGCACTCAGTTCCAAACCCGGAGATAACCCCGAGAGGTCAGGCACACCTCAAAGACAACCCTGAGGACGTTCAATACCCACAGTAGCCCAATCTCAGAGATAATCCTGAGCAACGACTACTACATCTATACAAAGCCAAAGATAACCCTGGTGAGGGGCAAAATCATCATTTTGCCACCTCACTACTACATTCAAGCCGTTTAAACATTATTTTAACCCACATTTCATACGAAGTGTCCCACAAGAACCATAGCTAAAAATCCTGAGTGACTACTACGTAAGACAGCACACCGGATAGAATTTGAAGACTTGAAGATCTGGTCATGGACCCATCTTCCCGGTTTCGTACAACCTCTTATCCCATGTCATTGTGTAGCTCTCGACAATAGCATTCCGGAAAGGTATAACACGCCTCAATCGAATGCCCAAATTGGAAGTTATGAAGGTTCGAGCGGACAGCACATTGCATGAGTGCATGTACTTCGAGACGGCGGGACCCACAGAGCCCGGGGCATCCCGGGCAGCCGCAGGTGGACCCGCGGCTACCACGGTTAGACCCGCGGCTCCCCCCTCTATAAATAGAGGGCTTGGGGTGGCCATTTTAAGAAAAAAGAAGAGCGAGGAAACCCTGCCCATTTCACTCTGTACACATCTCTATTGTTCTCCAAATTGAGTGCTTCCTTTTTCTAAACACTAGTGAGCTCGTATTTTACCACATATTGACATTTAATTGGTGGAAACCAAGTATTCATTCATCAAAAGCTATCTGAAGTCTTCGTTGGCAGCCCACTTTAAGATATTTTAGATTTTTAAACTTTTTCTCACTTCTATACCTACATATCTATTCATGTTGAGAGTCGTGTTGTGTGGGTATGCCCGGATCGTCGATTCGTAGCTTTTTATTGCTTATATATATATATATATATATATATATATATATATATATATATATATATATATATATATTTATCTTGTCATCAAACTCTATTTGATTGAGCTTGGATTTAAATCCGGAGCGTTTACTGCTTTTGTATATATATAAATACTTATATATATGCTTATTTCCATCAAACTCTGTTTGATTGAGCCTGGATTTATATCTGGTGCGTTTACCGCTTATATATATATATATATATATATATATATATATATATATATATATATATATATATATATATAGAGAGAGAGAGAGAGAGAGAGAAAGAGAGAGATAGAACAAGGATCAAGAGCATTCTCCTTATCTAGCATTCCTCCTTAAATAATATTTCTCTATTAAAACTACGTCGTTTTGGAGATTTTTAAAAGAGAGTGGTCCCACTTATTTTTTTTTTATTTACAAAAATACCACCCGCGGCCCTACTTGTTTATTAAAAGAAACTCCAAAATGACATAATTTTAATAAATGAGTGCTATTTTAAGGAGGAGTGCTAGATAAGATAAATGCTCTTGATCCTTGTTATATATATATATATATATTTCAGTCAGGCCTAGAGATCACTTCGTGGACATTTACCACTTTTATATATATATATATATATTTACACTTTTATCTGGCCTGGAGTTCACTTCGTGGCGTTTTACTGCTTATATATATATATATATATATATATATATATATATATATATAACTATTTCTCAGCCTGCGGGTTAGATTTGCCTAAATCTGGCTATTCTCACTTTAACAGGTTCATGGTGGCTAAATTGGAACCGTTGAAGCTGGAATGCATAGATTTATTCAAATCTAATTCATTTTCTAGCTTTTGCTACGGGCTAGATTTGTCTCAGTCTGGCTATTTCACACTTTAACCGGTTCATGGTGACTAAACTAAACCGATGAAGCTGAAATAGTTTAGATTTCTTCAAATCTAGTTCTTGTTTTAGCTTTTTGTACATATTGCTTTATCATGTGAGCCTAGGAATCATGTGATCACAGATTCAGTTCCTGAATCTAGATTCGGTTCCCGTGATGGACATTTTCAGCTATAGCCAGCTTGTAAATTATTCAGGGTGTCTGAATTTCCTTAAATTTTCATGCCCACAAGGAATTAGGCATTGCTATGTATCTTATTTTCTCGAAGATGCTTCGCATCTCGAAAATAATAAAAGCAATCAAGTTGAAGGCATAATAAAATGAAAGTATCAAAGGCCTCAATTACTATTGAGCATAAGGGTTTGAAAAAACTTGTTTTACAAAACATCACTGTCATATCTCGTTAAAATTGAACTTTTATACAAAAGTCAAACTCTTTGTATATAGGTGCGAACGAGGCATATCACTACTTCCAAACAAGTATATATAGACCTACACACACACATTCAGATAAAAGTTTAAATTAAAAAGTGGCGATAACAGTGTCATCACGGAAGTCGGGGGGTGCCTAATCAAGCCCCCAGACCCTAAAGAATTTTAGGTTTTGCAGATCAGTTAATAGTGTCACATCACTAGGTCTTTGTGCAAACCTTTTCTTGGTTGAGTTGATACAACCATTTAAAAATACAAACTGGCGACTCTTATAGTCAAATCGTCGACATATACATGTCAGACTTTTTCAAACTTGTTTTTTTAAACAAATCTCACCAAACATGAGAACACTAACAAATAAGAACAAAAAGGGACAAATAAAAATTCCGACGTCGACAGACCTTCTTGATTGTTGTTCCCGAATTGTGCCATATCAGAATCTTTCCCTACAAGTCACCTTTAAGACCAAGATAAGTAGAGCCAGGCACTAATATCAAATGAAATTCAGATAAGGCACACTTAGAAGGGGCGGTTGAATAAGTGTGGGAACAATCTATGACCAATTTTTAAACTTTAAACCAAACTACTGAATTTAGCCTAATATATTGATAAATCCAGCTTGCTGAATTACTATGGCCTACCGAATTGGCTGTTTGTTTTTAAGAAAATATCCTGCTGAATTTATAACTTAGTGAAAATACTTGGTGTTAATGAATTATCTTAAGATTCAAATTTTAATTATTAAGATAATTAACTAACTTTTGTGAGTAATTAAAGTAAAACAAGTAATAAAATTAACACCAAGATTTTTTACGTGGTTCAGCTATTACCCTCTATAATAATAGCCTAGTCCACGTCCAATGCCAACTAGTATTAGAGACTAACTTTATTTCTTTAAAAAACGACTCTTGTTACAAAACAGATTCTATCAAATCTTGAATTACAATAATTCACTTGAGCACTTTTGCTCCTTGTGCACCAACGCACCACTTAAGCACATATGCTTCCTTGAACCTGTTTCTAAACAACGTCCACAAGGATTAAATTCCTTTAGGCAACACTTAGTCTAAAAAATAAGATTACAAATATAGAGGTCTAATGATCAAAGCAAATAAGCAATTTAATAATGCAAGGCTCAACTAATGAATGTAATGATCAAAGAGTAAAAGAAATATCACCAATTTGTAGCTCACGAAAATTAGCTAAAAATAGTACCAATATAATTGCACAACAGCTTGTAAGATTTCACCGAAAATAATAGAACATCTTTCAAGTATATTAGTGCAAAGATTAATTCAAGGGTTGTGTATTAACATAAATATCTCAGTAGAATTTATAGCCCAATTATTATCGTTGCATTCCCAAAAGATAAAATTGTTCCGTTGAAATCAATTTACAATATATTCCCGTTAGAACTATACAGATGAATAATCCAATATATCTTCGGTTATAACAAATATTTGTGGACTCTGTCAAAGGTAGTCCATTAAGAATGTTTCGAGTATATCTCAGTAACTGCCACCTCATTAAAAGATAAAACAAGTGATAGATGTTGAGTGAGATAACAGTGCCTTTTTTAAACAAACTTGATATAATGGAGTGTTAGTTTTGTAAATAATAGAAAGTGTAACATAAACCAATTTTCCAGGATAATCATTATCTTTGAGTTCCAAGAATTGTGCTCATTTGACTTCTTAAAACTGATCCACTAAAGTAAGAGAAGGGCAATCATGACTCTTTAACAACTACCACCACGTATATATTATACTGCCTTTTGAATAACCCAACATAATAGATATGTCAATTTCGTAAAACATGTAAAAGATTAATCAAAATAATTATGATAGTTATTTTCAAGGATAAGAATGCATGACATTATATAAATACTAAACACTGAAAATCGGACATTAAAAAAATAGTTAGCATTATATTATAAAAACTCTAATCATGCACAAAATATTAATCAATTTTAATGCACACATAAAATGTACTAGAGCCTTGTATTGAAAAATCAAATATTTGCAATGACCTTACATTAATTTCTTAGGACACAAATCTTCAAAGTCTTTCATCAAAGATCCTTTTATCAACTTCCTAAAATTTCACAATAAACAATTTAGTACAAAATATCAAGCCATCATCAAAACATTAAGGTTAGAATATTAGCAAGTTAACAAGGATTATAGAACACATACCCTAAACTTACTTTAGGATGTCTCACAAATCTGCACTTGTCAAATCTTGTCCCAAGCTTATCCTTTTGAATCCTTTTCACATAAGCTGGACAACCCCTTATTTTAACATACTTAAGATTAAGAATCATCCATGTCCATAACTTTTATGGAGTCTTGTGGCCGGATTTTGAGGTTACCTTTTCGTAGATATACAACTATTTCTAGGACATTACCCAAGAAGGATACTAAAAAATCAGTAAAATCATTATGGACTGCATCATGTCCAACAAGGTACGATTTTTCCTTTCAGATACATCAATCAATTATTGCGTATCAGGAGGCATCCATTGTGAGAAAACCATTTAAGATGATCTAGAAACTTATTGCACAAGTATTCCTTCCTCGATCTAATCAAAGAATCTTAATACTTTTCAAATTAGTTTCACTTATGAATTCTTTGAACCTTTCAAATAATTCATACTTGTATTTCATCAAATTCAAACATTCAACTCTTTGAATGATCATCTCCTTTTCTTATATTAGTTTGTTCAATTTGCAAAATAATTTTTTATGAAAGTCAAGTACACAAAGTCCAATAAGTAATATATCAGTTCTATAAAACCATTATTATTATAAATAGAACAACAATTGTTCTTAAATATAATACCAAAGATTTCATTGTCCAACAACAAAATGAAAATAATGTTTCTAACGAGAACTCAAATACAATAATAACTTATTGACTTAATAGACTTTCCTATAGGCAATGCTAAATAATAAAGTTCATATGGCTAATGCAGTAACCTTTGCTTCATTTCCCATACATAGGATTCCTTATCAATTACTTAGCTTTCTAATTCTGCTTGGTCTCTTCATAAATCTATATTTATGATAACCAAAACTAGTATCCAATACCCAAATAGAAACTTTACTTACTGAAAGATTTATTTCAATCATGAACAAAACTTTATTTGTAACTGAAGCTTCACTAAGCTTGTTTGTTCTTATTATCCTTTACTTTTGTCTTTTCTATTTACCTTCTTAGAATCGTTCTTCTTTTTAGAAGATCATTTGACCCCTACCAGTAAGACTTGGTCTTTCTTGGTTGGAAAGTGACTCTCAACATTTTTCAACATGTTAAGTAAATCAGCGAAACAGATATCTAGCTTGTTCATATAAAAAATTCACAACAATTGTAAAAGGAGTCCGGGAGTAAGTGCAAGATCAAATCTTGGCACAACTCTCCATCCGTGACAAAACCTGTTGTCCTAATTATTCAATCAAATTGATAATGTTATGGACTTTTGTCTATATTGTAGTGTCATCGGTCATTCTATATCGGAAGAGCTCCTTAGATATCTGATATCTATCAGTCCTACTTTCCTCACCATCAACTACTTGATGTGCATGAATATAGTAGGAGCATCCATAGTTTCATGTTGACGCTGAAGCACGTTACTCATGGATGCGAGAATGATGCATTGAGCTAATTGTGCATCATCTTGTCACTTTCTAAAAGTAGCAATCTCTTCCTCAAAAGCATTGTCTGCAACTATTGCAGGGATAGGCGTATTAAGAACATAAGATCGCTTTTCAGCCATGAGAACTATTCTCAAATTCCTTAACCAATCCATTTAATTCGGTCCGATTAATTTAGCATCTAATATGCTATACAGTGATAGTACTTTTAGAAATTGTAAAACTCTGTAAATAAATTTGTAATTTAACAACATTATATCATACATTCTTTTATTAATTGCCAAAATAATTTAGGTCTTGTTTTAAATTGGTATCTCCCACTATTTTCGTCAAACAATATTACCCTCACTTATATAGTTCGGCAAAATCTAATTAAAAATTTACTAGTGAGAATAAGGATCCCATTTCAAATGTATATAGCCTTGTGGTGACACAACAAACTATATATAAATAAATAGGTAGACAACTCTTGTCAATTACATAATCATGTAACTCTTTTTATTTTGCCTCTTAGATTATTTTGATCAAGTGTTGGTTGATGATTGGGTAATATACCCATGAATTGGATATATTTGGACTTAAATTATTGTATTCTCAAGTTCTTTAGAAGCATTTTTATTGTGTTTAGTTGTTGTTTTGCAGATTCGGGAGCTGCAGGGGCATTTTTGGGAATTTCAAGCTTTAATGGCATTATGGTAATTCTTTCAACCTTCAGCGCCGGGGCGCTCTATCCTGTGTTAATCCCAGCGCCGGGGCACTGGGTCGTGAGTCTTGTTGACCGAAGATGTGCGTTGACCAATGGTTTGACTGCTCAATTGAAGATTAGCGAATTTGATTTGGACTAGGATTTGTGGGAGGATATATAAAGCGTATGTTGCTGCATTCTAGGGGACCTTATCAATTATTCAGCTTATCATTCATTCATTGGAGGCTACACAAAGGATTACTTGAAGACTAAGGATTGGCTACAGAGTTTTCTTCTTCTTCTCCTTACTTTCAATTTGTAATTCTTTAAGGATAATTTGCGAACGATTATTGGTTTTTATTTCCGTTATGAACTAATTCTTTAATTAAGATTTCAATTGAACCTTTATGGCTATAAATTAGTTATTCAGTTTATTCCAATTATTTATGTTGAAGTGAATTGTTTATCATGCCTTACATCTATTGATTAATTATTTGGCCAATAATTACCTTGTTACTCTAGAAGGAATTGAAAGAGAAATTCTAGGGTTAGAACTGGGTTTGATAACGTGTGACTTGGTTATTTACACAGTGAATAATTAGGTTTGTGAATTGAATGGAAATATCTGTTCACCACATGTAACACATAAGAAATTGGAATTGAAGGAGTTTAATTCAATTATTTTGCATAGGAATATAGCAAGATTAATCTAGATTAAATAGAAGTCAATTGCTCACTTCGAAAAGGCCTTTTGACATTTGAGAATTCCTGTTAGCAATTCAGTAGACATAATAAGTGGGATAATTAGATAATTGATTTATAGTTCATAATTGGGGATATTGAAGTCTTAATCCTTATTTATCGGAAATCATTCATTTAAATCTTAGTTTATTTATTTGTTTATTCTTTAATAATATCTTTAATTGTTTAATTTAGTTTTAATATTTTAGAAAATCATAATTTATCATTGTTTAAATAAAATTGGGTTGATATAGTGCTAGAATTTATAAATTAAGAATTCTCTGTGGGATCGACACTCTATTTTATCACTTTATTACTTGTTGACCGTGTATACTTACACGTTTTCTTTGATTGCGAAATCGATCAACAAGTTTTTGGCGCCACTGTCGGGAAATTTTTATTAATATTAATTTCATATTAGTTATGATCAATTCGTTCTTAATTTAAACGCTACTTATTATTATTATTTTTTTCTTGGATTGGCAGGAATTCTTGTGAGTGTATGCACACTCGATCGAAAGCTAAAAAGGAACTTTTTCCGTATACAGACGACATCAAAAAGAAGTTCCAGAAATTGTGGTTGAATAGTGAGGTTATACATTTGGAAGAAGAACTGGCAGATCAGGAAATACCCGTGAACATGGCAGGGAACGAGCAGAAGTCACTTAGGGATTACGCCATGCCGAATGTCATGGATATACAGTCGAGTATTAGGAGGCCGACAATCAATGCAAACAGTTTCGAGATAAAACCGGGAACAATTCAGATGCTACAGAATATATGTCAGTTTGGGGGTAATTCGATAGATGATCCTAATGAGCATATCTTGAGTTTCTTGGAAGTTTGCGACACCTTTAAATTTAACAATGTATCGGAAGATGCTACAAGGTTGAGGATGTTCCCGTTTACTTTGAAAGATAAAGCGCGAAGTTGGTTACACTCTTTGCCTCCTGGCTCAATCACTGATTGGGACGACTTAGCTCAAAAAATTTTAGCTAAGTTCTTCCCACCAGCGAAGTCGGCAAAACTACGGAACGATATTCACACTTTCGCACAATTTGATTCAGAGTCGTTATATGAGGCGTGGGAAAGGTTCAAGGATATGCTCCGTAAGTGCCCTCATCATGGAATTCCGCAGTGGATGCAATTAGGGATATTTTGTGATGGTTTGCACGCGTCCACGAGGACTAGTATTGATGCAGCAGCAGGAGGAGCGATCATGTCTAAGAGTTTTGATGAGGCATACCAGTTGTTAGAGACAATGGCCACCAATAACTATCAGTGGCCTATAACGAGGTCTAATCAGCCGAAAGCATCGGGAAAGTATGAAGTGGATGCGTTGACAGCATTAACAGCACAAGTGGCCGCAATGGCTAAGAACATGGAATTATGGTGTCCACAATCCACACAGCAGGTAGCAATGGTTTGTGAGTTATGTGTTAGGGATCATACTACGGATTAATGTGCCATAAATTCTAAATCAGCTCAGTTCGTAGGAAGCTACAATCGATCAACTCAACCGTATCCGACTCAGAATACATATAATTCGGGTTGGAGAAATCATCCGGGATTTTCATGGAGTAACAATCAAGATTCAGCTCAAGCACTAGACAACAAAACACCTCCGGATTTCAAAATCAGACTCAACAACCACCAGAGAGGAAACCAAGTTGGGAAGAAGCACTAGAAAAATTCATTAGAGCGTCTGACAAAAGGAACGAGGAACAAGATAAGAAAATGAATCAAGTAGAGCTGACTTTGCGAAGCCAAGGGGCATCGCTTAAGAATTTGGAAAATCAAGTGGGGCAAATAATACATGCATTGAATAACTGTCCACTAGGAACACTCCCGAGTGATACAGAAATAAGTCCGGGCAGAAACGAGCATTGCAAGGCGGTAACTTTACGCAGTGGGAAAGATTTGCACGAAACAGTTAAGGATAAAGAAAAGGGGGATAACTCAACAGCTGAAATAGAAGAAGTTGTGGAAACCGGGAAAAATAAAGAGGAAATCGTAGAGCAGAATGCACCGGAACCAACTATCACAATGCTGCCCATACCGTATCCGCAGAGATTTCAAAAATCCAAATTAGATAAGAAGTTTCAAGATTTTTAGATATTTTCAAAAAATTGCATATCAACATCCCATTTGCCGAAGATTTAGAACAAATGCCGAGCTACGCTAAATTCATGAAGGATGTGTTGTCCAAGAAAAGAAAACTGGGTGATTTTGAAACAGTAGTGCTAACCGAAGAATGCAGCGTAATTATCCAGAACAAGTTACCTCTGAAGTTGAAAGATTCAGGTAGTTTTATTATACCGTGCGACATTGGTAATCAATTTTCGGGGAGAGCACTGTGTGATTTGGGAGCCAGTATTAATTTGATGCCATTATTAGTCTACAGTCAGTTCTGGCTTAAGGCACCAAAACTGACAAATATCAGTTTATTGTTGGCAGACCGATCAGTTACATATCCACGAGGTATCGTTGAAGACGTATTAGTAAGAGTGGATAAATTCATCTTCCCAGCCGATTTCGTTATCTTGGATTGTGAAGCAGATAAGGAAATCCCCATCATTCTCGGGCGACCATTTTTAGCAACGGGGAGAACATTGATCGACGTACAGAAAGGAGAATTGACGATGTGAGTTAAAGATCAGCAGGTCACTTTTAATGTGTTTAAATCAATGTCTTATCTTAAGGAAAAAGGTTAGTGTTTGCGGGTGGATTTAATGGATGAGTTCGTTAATCACAAGTTCTGCGGCAACTACTTAGAGGACCCGATAGAAGCCATGTTGTTTGGCATAGACGACTACAATATTGAAGAGGACATCGAGCATGTCAAATGGCTAAATACAGCATCGTTCTTCTGAAAAAACAATCAACCATTCGACACCCTTGATAGGCCCGCAACGGAAGGTAAAAAGTGCAAACCCTCGATAGAAGAGCCACCGGTGTTGGAATTAAAGCCACTTCCCTCTCATCTTGAGTATGCTTATCTGGGGAAGGATTCGACTTTACCCGTTATTGTTTCTATGGAGTTAACTAACACGCAAAAGGAAAAATTGCTACGGGTTCTGCGAGAGTTCAAAACATCAATTGGGTGGACTATAGCTGATATTCGAGGTATTAGCCCTTCATTTTGTATGCACAATATTTTAATGGAAGAGGGGTCAAAACCAACCATTGAGATGCAAAGAAGGTTAAACCCCATTATGAAAGATGTGGTGAAGAAGGAGATTATAAAATGGTTGGATGCCGGTATTATTTACCCAATCTCAGACAGTTCGTGGGTAAGTCCTGTGCAGTGCGTACCGAAGAAAGGGGGTATGATAGTGGTGAAGAATGAAGTTAAGGAGCTCATCCCGACTAGAATTGTTACAGGCTGGAGAGTATGTATGGATTACCGTAAGTTGAATAAAGCCACAAGCAAGGATAACTTTCCCTTGCCGTTCATTGATCAGATGTTGGACAGGTTAGCGAGACATCAATTCTACTGTCTGCTGGATGGATATTCCGGGTATAATCAAATTGCCATAACTCTGGAAGATCAAGAAAAGACCACGTTCACATGTCCATATGGTACGTTTGCATTCCGGCGTATGTCTTTTGGTTTATGTAATGCGCCGGTGACCTTTCAACGATGTATGATGGCAATCTTCTCCGACTTGGTCGAATAGAATTTGGAAGTCTTTATGGATGACTTCTCCGTGTTCGGTGATAGTTTCGACTTGTGTTTGAAGAATATGATCTTGCTGCTAAAAAGATGTGTGGAAACTAACCTGGTGCTTAACTGGGAAAAATGTCACTTTATGGTACAAGAAGGGATTATTCTGGGACATAAGGTTTCCGTGGCCGGATTAGAGGTAGATAGAACAAAGATAGAAACAATTGAGAAATTACCTCCTCCATTATCTGTGAAGGGAATACGAAGCTTCTTAGGACATGCGGGTTTCTATAGACGCTTCATTAAATATTTTTCAAAGATTTCAAAACCCTTATGTTCACTCTTAGAGAAAGATGTGCTTTTCAAGATGGATCAGTCATGTATCGAGGCATTCGAGCTATTGAAAAAGAAATTGGTATCTGCGCCAATTATTATGGCGCCCGATTGGTCTTTACCGTTCGAACTGATGTGCGACGCCAGTGATTACGCGGTCGGAGCAGTATTGGTCAACGTCACGATAATATTTTTCAAACTATCTATTACTCTAGGAAGACATTGACGGACGCTTAGTTGAACTACACAACCATCGAAAAGGAGTTACTTGCAATCGTGTTTGCCTTCGACAAATTCAGATCATACCTTATTGGCACCAAGGTAATTGTCTACACTGATCATTCTGCCATTAAATATCTGATTAAGAAGAAAGATGCAAAATCGCGGTTAATACGGTGGGTACTATTGTTACAAGAATTTGATCTAGAGATCCGGGACAGAAAAGGTACCAAAAATCAAGTGGCGGATCATCTGTCTTGGTTAGAAAACGCAGAGGTACAGAAAGAAGACAACTTATTGATTAATGAAAAATTTCTAGATGAACAGTTGTTCCGGGTAATCACAATATTGCTTTGGTATGCTGACTATGTGAACTACGTGGTTGCCAAAGTGTTACCACCGGATTTGACTTCACAATAACGAAAGAAGTTCCTCCACGATGTGAAGCAATACTATTGGGACGAACCGTTTCTGTTTAAGGCATGTGCAGATCAAATGATTAGACGTTGTGTGCCTCATGAAGAAATGGACAGTATATTAGGCCATTGCCACTCCTCAGATTACGGAGGTCATTAGTCCGGTGATCGAACAACAGTAAAAGTGCTACAATCAGGATTTTTCTGGCCTTCTTTATTCAAGGATGCTTACCTCTTTGTGTTGAAGTGTGATCGATGCCAACGCGTGGGAAATATCTCCAAGCGCAATGAAATGCCACTCAACACCATTTTAGAGGTTGAACTATTTGATGTGTGGGGAATCGACTTTATGGGACCGTTCCCATCATCTTTCAATAATCAGTACATTTTGTTGGCGGTCGATTATGTTTCAAAATGGGTAGAAGCCGCAGCGTTACCCACGAATGATGCCAACGATGTTCTCTAATTTTTAAAGAAAAACATCTTCACCCGATTTGGGACGCCGAGAGCAATAAAAAGTGATGAGGGGACTCACTTCTGCAATAAACAATTCACAAAGTTGCTTGTAAAGTATGGGGTTCGTTAAAAAATTGCTGCTGCTTATCATCCCCAAACCAATGGTCAAGCGGAGGTCTCGAATAGGGAGGTCAAGCGAATTCTGGAAAAAGTGGTAAATTCGTCACGAAAAGATTGGTCATTGCGTCTTGACGATGCTCTATGGGCATATCGAACAGCGTACAAAAATCTAATCGGCATGTCACCTTACAGAATGGTATTTAGAAAGGCGTGTCACCTTCCAGTCGAGCTAGAACACAGTGCACACTGGGCCATTCGGAAACTGAACTTTGATCTAGAAGCGGCGGGTGAGAAAAGGTTACTGCAGTTAAACGAGATGGACGAATTTAGGTTCAATGCCTACGAGAACGCAAAGCTTTACAAAGAGAAAGTCAAAGCCTGGCATGGTAAGAAAATTCTCGATCGAACATTTGAACCGGGCCAACAAGTATTACTGTTCAACTCCCGCTTGCGTCTATTTCCTGGAAAATTAAAAACCCGGTGGTCCGGCCCATTCGTGATTATATCTGTCGCTCCACATGGGAACATTGAGGTAGAAGAACCGAACTCAAAGCGTACGTTCAAGGTAAATGGTCAATGACTCAAACATTACTGGAATGGACTTGTCGAACGTCAAGCCACGGCCATGTACCTCTCCGAACCGGCGATCATCTGAGCAACGCCGAAAAGTCGGGCTGACGACTATAAACCAAGCGCTATAGGGAGGCAACTCAAATTTTTAGTTTAGCTTATTTTACGTCATTCACCATATTTGTCTTTTAATATTATTCATTTTTAGTTGTAGTTGCTAGTTTATATTCACACATGACAATTTTTATTTTTGGACTTCTCACTTTCAAGTAGGATGCACACAGAAGTACTAGTGCCCCGGCGCCCAATATGTACTTGAATCAAGAGCCCCGGCGCTAGGCACCAGAATGTGAAAAAAGAACCCAACGCCCCAACGCTGGTTTCCAGTGCATTATCAGCGCCCCGACGCTAGACCACTCCAACAGCTTTTGCTTCTTAGCGCCCCGACGCTTGAACTCAAGGCAATCTCAGCGCCCCGGCGCTGGAACTTGTTAACACCTTCTGATGGACAGAGCCTCGGCTCTATGGTCCCCATACAACTTAGCGCCCCGGCGCTGAGTATTGTCACTACTTACTGACCAACAGCGCCCCAGCGCTCTTATAAGGTTAACATATCAGTGCCCCGGCACTGGGGTGCGAATCAGACTCCTAATTTAGTCCAGCTTCTCAGTTCCTACTTCATGCTCTCCACCTTCCACACGCATTTCCATTACACTCATGGTAACAGATTTTAAACCTTGCATATAACTTCCCAATCCAAACACAACTCTACATAGAAAATTGGGAATTCCGTTCACAAAATAATTTTCATCTATCTTCTCTATTGCAAAGGTACGTATGTAATTTCATTCCAGTTGGGCGAGAACTACATTCGGTGAAAACTGATTTCCACGATAAGTACGATTGATTTTCACACTTTACATCTTAAGTGCAGACTTTCATCCCCTTTGTTTTTGTTCTCTTAAATTGATTGCATGTAAATCATGAACGTTTATGCACAAGTGTTGAAAGGAATATCCTACATATGTGTGATTTCTTACAAGGGGCTTGAATTGATAGAAAATTAGAATGATTCCAAGCAAAGTATACACTACACACAAATGGTTTGATGTTTTGTCTGACTCAACGTCAATGCATAAGATGTTGTTACATAGTGTACTTATTTGCAAATTGCACCAAGGGTTGTAACACACCCCCAATAATGTACATCAAATGCACATAACATGAAGTGTGGGGGTGTGTTCGTAGTCCTTGTATACATATTCGAGTTATATTTAATACTAATTCATGTGAATGCGACCTCTTTTGCAAAAATTTCTCAATGACTTCAAAACGACAACGTGGAGATGGTTCCGATTCCACCTCGGCTCCTCCGAGATTTGATAGCCGACGATTTGTCTCCGCCGAGGCACAAGAATGCTATAATCGCATGGCTACCCGCTCTCTCGTCCCCGAACGTGGTTTACGGCCCGACCAAACCAAAGATGGGGAAATAGCGGTAATGATTACTGAAAGAAATTAGTTCTCCCTTACCGACCAACCTGACCCAGCAGTGATTGCAATTGTCAAGGAATTCTATGATAATGTTTCAGAGCACGATCACTATGGAGTGTTTGTGAGGGGAAAGACAGTAGAAATTGGCACTGAAGATATCAATGGGTGCTATCAACTAAATTTGGAAGATCTTAACGACGAGTATGCCGGGCTTCTGAGCCAAGGTCCAGATTATGAGAAGATAATTCGAGAGCTGTGTCAACCGGACACCACATGGACAGTGCATGAACGGGGTAGCATGACCTTCCCCCATTCTAACCTCAGTCTATATGGGAAGGCGTGGTATGCCTTCATCTGTGCCAAACTCATGCAATGCACGCATGTGAGCCATGTCACCAAAGAAAGAGCGGTGTTGCTATACGCAATTATTCAAGGCTTATAAATAGATGTCGGTCACGTGATCCAGCAGTCCATTCTCCAAGCATCTCGAGGTGGAACCACAGGAGGTTTACCCCATCCTTCGTTGATATGTGTTCTATGTGCCAAGTTTGGGGTGAAATGGAAATCAGATGAGATGATTCAAACGCCTATGCCAGTTTTGGACCACAAGCTGATCAGCCTGTATAAAGTGTGGACGGGTGGGGCAAATCACCCTAGGGGATTAGGTTTCATAATTCCCCAAGTTACACCTACACAAGCCCCACCAACTCAGGCTCCACCTACTTATGGTCCATCTACAGCAGCTCATCGTGGTGTGGTCCCCGAAGCAGTCCAGTGGGAGATAGACGGCTGGTTCTATAACATGGAGTCCCAGAATGTACGCTTGTCGGAACGTCAAGATGTGATTTTCAAATTTTTAGTTGACCAATATGCTGCACAGAATGCACTGACCGTCCAATCACATCTGGGCGTTCAACTTAGCCATTTCCCAGCTGCTCCAGTTCTGCCAGTATTTCCCCCTTTCGATCAAGAGATGAGCGAGGACGATGATGCTCCACTCGAGGAATAAGCTCGTCAGGGAAGTCCTCTATTTTATTTTGCCTTATTTTTCACATGAGGACATTGCTCTGGATTAGTTTGGGGGTAGTTAATTTTTATTTCTAAGTGTAGTTTATTATTAGTTTGTGGATTTAGATTGTAATTGTTAGTTAAACATTGCATTTAGGATTCCATGATGATTCCAGCGTTTGATAGTGCGTTTATTTGGGGGCCCATGATGAAATTAGAATTGCATGAACAAGTCTAGTAAGGATTGTTGAGTCAATGATATGATTTTCCTGACATGATTTGAATCTATATCTGTTTGACACTAATATTATAGGATAGCACTTTGAAAAATGATCATGTTGGCTTTGATAGTTTAAATGGTTAGATAATAGAGTTCTAAAGGATGATTGCTACTGAAATGAATGGGACAATTTGAATAGCTAGTGAAGACTGAATGTATACATAAACTCGAGTTTGGGGGAAAAATATTAGGAATATATAAGTGAAAAAAAAAGAAAAAAAAGGGGTATACATGGGGCCTTTGTTTCTTGAGCAAGTACGCCCGAGGGGATTGTCTTTATAACTAGCGCCCTAAGGTCTTTTATGGTCTGGGAGTCGTTGGTCGAAAGCTCGCTAAGGGGTAACACTATTAGCCTAATGGTATGAGACATTGCACAGTCATTTATGTATATATAAAAAAAAGGTAAAAATACAAATAAAGCGGGAAAAGTGCAAAAAGCCCCCGTTATATAAAAAAAAGCAAAGAAAAGCATAAGTATTCCATTTTGACACTTGGATTCGGGTGATTGTTTGATTTCAGTTGAAACAAGTATATTTGATGTGTTCTCAAGTTACACTGTATGAAACTTACTAAGAAATTTATTATCTTTCATATTTTTGCCTTTCATGGGTTACCATGGTTGTTGAACACACACACTCACAATATCAGTAATAACAGATTCAGATTCGTTGATTGTTGGGATATCATTGATCTGTGTTCACATGATGTATTAGCATGTTTTTATGATTTTTCTGAGGCCTATGGATATACGTGAGCTATTGAATGCTGGAATTACGTTCATTTAGTTGTTGCATTTGCATGAGTTGTCGTTTTTCATATTGTTAGTATTATTTTGTGTTTGTTGCTTGAGGACACGCAACGGTTTAAGTTTGGGGGTATTTAATGATTGGGTAATATACCCATGAATTGGATATATTTGGACTTAAATTATTGTATTCTCAAGTTCTTTAGAAGCATTTTTATTGTGTTTAGTTGTTGTTTTGTAGATTCGGGAGCTGCAGAGGCATTTATGGGAATTTCAAGCTTTAATGGCATTATGGTAAATCTTTCAACCTTTAGCACCGGGGCGCTCTATCCTGTGTTAATCCCAGCGCCAGGGCGCTGGGTCGTGAGTCTTGTTGACCGAAGATGTGTGTTGACCAATGGTTTGACTGCTCAATTGAAGATTAGCGAATTTGATTTAGACTAGGATTTGTGGGAGGATATATAAAGCTTATGTTGCTGCATTCTAGGGGACCTTATCAATTATTCAGCTTATCATTCATTCATTGGAGGCTACACAAAGGATTACTTGAAGACTAAGGATTGGCTACAGAGTTTTCTTCTTCTTCTCCTTACTTTCAATTTGTAATTCTTTAAGGATAATTTGCGAACGATTATTGGTTTTTATTTCCATTATGAACTAATTCTTTAATTAAGATTTCAATTGAACCTTTATGGCTATAAATTAGTTATTCAGTTTATTCCAATTATTTATGTTGAAGTGAATTATTTATCATGCCTTGCATCTATTGATTAATTATTTGGCCAATAATTACCTTGTTACTCTAGAAGGAATTGAAAGAGGAATTCTAGGGTTAGAACTGGGTTTGATAACGTGTGACTTGGTTATTTACACAGTGAATAATTAGATTTTTTAATTGAATGGAAATATATGTTCACCACATGTAACACATAAGGAATTAGAATTGAAGGAGTTTAATTCAATTGTTTTGCATAGGAATGTAGCAAGATTAATCTGGATTAAACAGAAGTTAATTGCTCACTTAGAAAAGGCCTTTTGACATTTGAGAATTCCTGTTAACAATTCAATAGACATAATAAGTGGATAATTGGATAATTGATTTATAGTTCATAATTGGGGATATTGAAGTCTTAATCCTTATTTATCGAAAATCATTCATTTAAATCTTAGTTTATTTATTTGTTTATTCTTTAATAATATCTTTAATTGTTTAATTTAGTTTTAATATTTCAGAAAATCATAATTTATCATTGTTTAAATAAAATTGGGTTGATATAGTGCTAGTAGTTGGAATTTATTAATTAAGAATTCTTTGTGGGATCGACACTCTATTTTATCACTTTATTACTTGTTGACCGTGTATACTTGCACGTATTCTTTGATTGCGAAATCGATCAACAGTGGCACATCCGAATAAAACTTATCTAAGTTAAGTCCAACCTAGCACTCCATATATTTAAAAAAGAAAAACATTGTCCTTGTGGTGACACAACAAAATAACATTGTTCAATTTTCTTTATAAGCATCAAATGTGATAAAATTAACATCTCAAAAAATTAAGATAAGCCTTATGGTGACACAACAAACTTATAGTAATTAATTGATACTCTATTATTTTTTATCATGCTAGAAGGCGACGTTCGATATTTCAAATATCTTTGAACGCTTAGTACTTAATATAAAACATTTGAGGGGTTTGTTATTAATTTGTCTCATCCTTATTTACCGTGCACACACACACACACACACACACACACACACACATATATATATATATATATATATATATATATATATATAGTATAAACATGCACATATAGAATATTATATTCTACCCGAATTAATTATGGGCTTTATTCTAGTTTGGTTCACTAGAGCCACCAAGTGAACCAAAAGGTCAAACATAGGGTGCAAGAATTAAATTTAAATATAACTATTACATTTAAATCACGGACTCCATTACAAACTGGTCTTCAAGCGCTCCTTGATCTCCAATTCTTCAAAATTAATTCTAATTATTCCTATTACGAAACTATTTAAAATAAATAGAAACCTTGATCAGCAGTCAAGGGGAAGTACATAGGAGGGAGATAAAATTTACATTAAGAAAAAATTAGAAAAGACGAGGTACGCAAATCCCATTTAATAAAACTCATACATTCATGCATCCAACTAAAATAAAATTCAATCACATTGGTCAATAGTCCATAATCAATCACATTTATTATCATACATATCAACATATGCATCAATAAATAATATTCATCTCATGAATAATAAACATTCAATATATGAAATGATATCTATTTAATGGAAAATTTTAATTAGCATAAAATCCAATTTTGAAACAAAATAAACTATTTTTTAATCAAAATCATAATAAGCTTCTTTATTTTATTTTATCCAATTTTGAATACAAATATACTACTTTATTTTTAATCAAATTCCAAATTAAAATAAACTCCTTTAATTTAATTAACAATGAATCCAGTTTCAAGTACAAAATAAACTCATTTATTTTAACTTAAAATTGCTGGAAAATAAAATATGTTGAATCTTATTCCTTATTAAAATTAAACACTTTTCATTTTAGTAAACAATGAATCATATTCTATATGTGAATAAACTCATTTATTCTAGGAAACATAGAATCATATTCCATACGTGAATGAACTCTTTTATTCAAACAGACGTGGAATCCAATTACAAGTTAATATAAAACTTTTGAATAAACTCTTTTATTCAAACAAACTTGAAATTCAATTCCAATTAAAATAAACAACTTTATTTTAATCCAATTCCAAATCAAAACAAATTCTATTTTTTTAATTTAGAATTATTGAAAAAATATTTAATTTAATTTTAATTAAAACAAACCTTTTATTTTAATAAAAATCAAAATAAAAAATATTTTTTTAGTTCGCGAATTGTGCAGTTTTTCTCCAAAAACATGATTTTATACCAATAAGTATGACCAAAAAATTTGTTCTCAACACATATCAACATACATATCGAATCTGAACAATTAATAACATGCATAAAGGTTTGGCTCTGATACCACTGTTAGGTTTGTAAGATTTATGGATACAATCAAATTGCACAAAGTAAGCAAAAACGTGATAAAATAGAGTTTTAAAATTTTACAAACCATATACTCGGATCATTCTTTATGCACAATTATTAATTAAACAAAAAAATGAAGAACCAGAATTATACCCTTGAAGATTCGAGATTCCTCAGGTATAAGTTCACCTCCAAATCCTTTTCGCGTTCGACTTGAATACACCGTGTTTATGTAACGACCCCAAAATTCATACAATTTAATTCTCGACTTCGGTCGTTAACAATACATTCAACCTCTAATTTTACATCATTAAATGGTAATACAACCATTGAAATTTGCGGAATAATTAAAATTTTATATTACAAACTATTCTCGTTCCCAAAACTTTTAACCTTTACATCTAAATATCTCAGAATCATTTTAATACTACAAGAGTTTATATCGCCAAATGATATTACAATTCAACATTAATACATTATTCGAAACCTTAAACATGGGTCATAACTCTTTGCTCCGAAGTCGGAATTAGTCCGTTCCAGAATCTATGGAAAGCTTATTCAATGTAATATAACATACCAAAAGCCCAGAATTTTCTAAACAATTTAGCTAACCCCCAATTTTTGTTTTTGGATCAGTAGTTCACTTGTTTTTTGTACTTCTCATTTTGACATTCAAAGCTCGCTTCGACTCGTTCCAACCCAACTTTCTTTACAAATAAGTCTTATTTAACATAGTCAAATTCGTCTAAGGTCTCGGCTCCCTATGTCTAATTATAATCATTAGAACTAATTTACATAATCAATTTCAAGCCAAAATAAACATAGTAAACTAACTAGTTTACTAACAAAACTAACTAAACTTCCAAAATTCAAACTTTAACTAATAAACTAAATACAATATTTAGAATAATAACATTACCAAAAATTAAATAAGAAACATACCCGAAAATACGATTTCGACAAACTGACTACGCATTTCCACGCCAAAATTTAATTAAGGAGGTCTTTATAAAAATTCCTCCCACAACAAAGCCTTTCTCAAAATTGGAGGCCTTATTGTTGGTGAATGAAACAAAGGGTCAAGCCCTTCTATTTATAGGTTTAGTAAAGGGGTAAAGTTCTTAATTTAGTCGATGTGGGACTTGGTTTATAATAATTTTTCATATTTTTAACATGCTATGTGTATTCATTCATCACGAATTCGTTTCTTAACCGATTCGAACCGTTCAAGTTGCGTTGTTTTCATTTTATAGAGGAGAACAACGTTGTTTTTATTTTATAGAGGAGAACAACAATCATCCATCAATTTAAAGTTTCAATCACGAATTCATCATCGATCTTAGTTTCAAAGTACACCAAAACACACATTACCATCAAAATCCAAATTTCTCTTTAGCATAAATACATGAATTTAATTTCTGAAAAATCATTTTTAGATGACCATTATGAAATTATAAAATTTAATAACATATATAATATCATAACCCACAAATTTATTAACCAAAACCCCAATTTTAAAAGAAACTCAAGAACACATAAACTAGAAATATAAACTAGATTATGTACCTTAAATTCCTTAAGAAAAAAAATTAACCTTATCAGTAAAATTATAATTTCTATTCAACCATTATAATCATAACATTATCTAATAAATTCTCACTCCTCTAATTTAATTATTTAATTAAATTAGAATATTACCATTATACTCGCGTAATAAAATACGTATAAATCCCATCTATTTTATCACACTTACATAAATTATCCCATAATAATTTTCATCAAATATTTATTTAATACCATAAATATTCATTTTATTCCATAAAGTTTCCAACTAAAATATTTAATGTACTTAATAAATATTTTACTTGCATTATACTAACATTTACATTTTCATGCAATATATTACCTTCTCACTTTATTAAATCAATTATACTTGCATTAATTCACTATTTTAATTAAGTGAATTATTCACACTATTTATGAAACTTAACTCATAATAATTTCTATTGCCCACAAGGCATAACAATTAAAATTATATTATCTCATAACATAATTTCAACTTAATTAAATTAACTAATATTATTTAATTTCTTTAATAGTTTAATTAACTATTAAATCTCACATTCTCCAATATATGAATATATAATTCTCTTTACACCAAATCACATAATTCAAAATATATACACCTCATAATAAGAATTTTAATTATTAAATTCTTATTTTAATAACTTATGAAAATTCGGGTTGTCACATCCTTCCCTCCTTATAAGGATTCCGTCTTCGAAATCAAAGAAACCTCCCTTACTCGGTTTTTCACCAAATATCTTTTAAGAATTTATCGTTGAATATCTTCAACACATTACCTTAATATAGGTTTTATATTTCCTACTACATTCATTTCTTCAACAAATTCTAGGTTTTTATTTCATAACTTTCACTTGAACTCAATTATATTTTGAGTATTATATATTCTTTAACATATTTATTTCCTTTTCTAAGGATCGTTATCATAAACACTCGGGATATTACATTCACCCTTTCTTCTAAGAATTTCGTCCTCGAAATTTTTTCTATTAATCTTTATTCGTTCAATCTACCAAAATAGATTTTACGTTAATACTTTATTCATTCATTGGGTTCTATAACCACTTTCTTTCCACAAAGATCTTTCTACAATTATTAACTTTTCTATTAAAAGTTTTACATTATTCTTTGATAACTCATTTCCTTCTCATTTCAAAATTTCTTTTCTCACTTATTCAGTATATTCATCATTCATTGTCGCATTCTACGACTTAGTTCTTTCTACGGAATATCATCCTTACTACATTCGCCTTTTAGAATAACAAGAATCTTCCATAATTGCTCAATAATTAGGAAGCAGTATGAATAACTCAGGAATTTAAAAGATTTCAAATCAGGTTGAGGGGTCATAAGATCTTGAACTACGTCCACGGTTATAAGTACTCTTTCAACTTAAACCTTAACAGTCGTTAGACTATAGGGACTCCCATACTTAGGGAGTTAAGCCCTTCGTACGATGTATTGTGCACAAACATCTAAACGCACCGCGTAAAAATAATTCCCCCCCATAATATGGTTGTTCTTCTCAGTTTTTAGAGATGTAACTGAGGGTCACAAGACCACGAACTATGTCCACGGTTACAAGTAATCTTTCAACTTTAACCTTAACAGTAATACTGTAGGGACTCCCCGTACTTAGGGTGATCAGCCCTTCGTACTATGTATTGTGCACAACCATCTAAACGCTTCTGCGTACTCCCCTATAAAAGGGTTGTTAATCTTAACTTTTCAACATCTGAATCCGCACCAAAATAATTTGGTTCGGCATAAGCTCTCAAAGAATACTTTGAATTTCATAAACATTTGTCTAGCTGAATCAAATAGCTTAGACTCATACCAATAATTCGAATATCAATCAAAATATGTCTGGTCAAATTCAATTAGCAATAATTTATCTTTAAAATTCTGAAAATTATTTTATGACGTCATGATACCGCACTGTATTTACAGTCCGTTTGAGGATTCCGTTATTTTGTGACTTTGTCATACTACATCATACCATAGTGGGCTGATGATCCTTAGATCACATCCAACACTAAGTAATTCTGCATTGATGACTCTATCGTTTTTATCATCTTTGCATCAGGTTACATGATGCATTAATGATATAAAATACATTTTGATATTTTCAAATTATTTTCGTCTAGCCAAAGCAATTAGCATAGACTCTTCTTTAAACAGTTCAAAACCATTGAAAATCAGTTTGAGTGTTATCATGTCGTAACAGATAAACGAGATGTTAGTGGTTCACAGTCCACATACACACCCTTGTCACCGTATGATGCTGATAACAAAAATTCATTTGTATTTTTAAAGGCACATCAGTGCGAATTTAGCTTGATGTCAAAAATTTCGAAGTCTAGCATAGCTAGAAGATTTGGAAAACCTATGTCTCTACCATCAACTCCACTTTCTATAATGATACATTGCTTAATCAGTCTATCTATTCCTATCATCCTCAATACTCCATTCACACTTATCTATACCCCAGTTCATCAAACTTACCACACTTTGGAAGTTCAAGAATTTGTCACAATAATATGAGTTTAAGAACTTATCCTAGTCAGGCCATAGGCGTCCATTCGCTGAGGGGTTCAAAAATATACCATATTATTATGAGTCACAAACTTACCATATGCATTAGTTTTAAGAACCGTACCTAATCTTAATATCGTCTATCCTAACCTTAAAAGTCTCTAATTATCAAATATACACATGAGAAAAGAATCACCTTTCCACCACATATACATTGATAGTGCGACACCGACATTCCAATGATTATCAATGTGATAAACCAAGTACATGCACCAAATCTCTGCCCATACAAAGGTTTGTACAACTTAGTCACCATATGAGTCCTCAATTGAAATCCCACCTAACATTACCTTACTCTTAACTTATTCTTAACTTGCCCTTAACTTGCTCAATACGAATTTCTCGTTTCACATTATCTATAACTCCTCGTGAGTTTATCTCGTACTATATCATAGTACATTATCTTCATAGCATCAAGCTATAATTATTCAAACATTACAAACAATCTTTCTTTTATAACTTAAACAGATCACATCGTGGTCTTATTCTATAATCATCTCCCTTAAAAAATTTCTTAACTCTTGATCATTTTGTTTTACGATCCCCTTTCTTTCCCTTTTCATCATTTACGACATTATTCGTTATCTTGGCTATTGGAGTTTGGTAACTCCCATTTCTTATCTTTATATCTCTTCAAGATTCTTCTTTGAATTTTCTTGTTTATATAACAATTCTTCCTTTAAGAATTTCTAACTTCATTTACATTGCTCAACATTACATTCGAGTTCCACATTTTCATCATACGTATCCATTTTCTATACTTGGTACACATCTAGTCTCTAACAGTTTCAATATGGTACGCTAAGGGGTTTCCCACAAACAGCCAATAAATTAGGTTCTGAGTTACTAGTTCGTATATACCTCTGCTCTATGAGCCCAGATACCATACATCAACTATTAAAGAGTACGATTGTACCATACTTAGATATAACTTTTTATTCTTAACTTCTTTATCATTCTCTTTTTATAGACATTGTCTATTTATTAACACCGTACATCCTTATTATTGGAGTTGGGTAACCCCACATTCATATTCCTTATAACTCTGCGAGATTCTTCTTTGAATCCTCTAACGGATGTTTTAATCCCTTTCTTTATAAATTTCTTAAATTACTTCTTATTATTCAAACTCTATTTGAGTTTATTCGTTCATTATCTTCACCTCTCTTTTCTAAGGTTATAGCCTAAGGTACTCTTACCTAAGGTTTCTAACCTATCAACTTTGATACCAACTGTAATGACCCCAAAATTCATATAATTTAATTCTCAACTTTGGTCGTTAACAATACATTCAACCTCTAATTTTACATCATAAAACGATAATACAACCATTGAAATTTGCGAAATAATTAATATTTTCTATTACAAACTATTCTCGTTCCCAAAACTTTTAACATTTACATCTAAATATCTTAGAATCATTTTAATACTACAAGAGTTTACATCGCAAAACGATATTACAATTCAACATTAATACATTATTCGGAACCTTAAACATGGTTCAAATAATAATAACTCAGTCAAAGTATATAAATCTTCAAGTATCACATCTGATTCATATCTTTCAAGTATCACATAACTTTACCTTAAATCTTTAACCTGCAAAAGTGGTTATTTGCAAGGTTGAGCTTACAGCCCAGCAAATACTAATAGTTTTCATGCATCACATAGCACATAATAACATGCTCGATATACATCTCATAAATATTGGACTAACATAACATACATGTTGTAGTTCATATAACAAGTATAAAGATTTCAAACAGTTCATCATCAAATTCACATAGCAAATAGGAACTGAAAGACTTGTCTTGATCGTTGTTTACCAATAATAGTTTAACAACTTATAGTTATCTGCACTTCACGTGCCCTACACAATTATATAATCATACACATCAACTTTTAGTCACACAGCAACGTATAGTAGTTGTAATGTAAACTTTACTCTATATCTCATAAGTCCGATGACATCCAACTTTGGATATGCTTTAAACATCATATTAACCTATTTTTAAAAGTTATTGGACATCCATTTCGAATAAGATAGACAGTCCAAAACAGTGTTCAAAAAGGGGCATTCAAAACTATTTTTCATTCTTTCCCAACTTTACCCTCTCTCGCTAAAACAGTCATAACTTTTCCGTTTCAAAATATTTTTGAGCGATTCTTGAACCCACGCGAAGTTAACTTCTGGGACTACAACTTTTATTCTTTGACCTTTTCCAAATTCTAAACACAAAATTCTAGAAAATTAGTTCAAAGTAACTGCCCAGAGTTGGTTAGACAGTTTGACTCTACTACTTTGAGTGGTCATAACTCTTTGCTCTGAAGTCAGAATTAGTCCGTTCCAGAGTTTATGGAAAGCTTATTCAGTTTAATATAACATACCAAAAGTAAATAATTTTCTAAATAATCTAGCTAAACCCAAATTTTCGTTTTTGGATCAGCAGTTCACTAGTTTTTCTGACTTCTCGTTTTGACATTAAAAACTCGCTTCGACTCGTTCCAACCTAACTTTCTTTACAAATAAGTTTTATTTAACATAGTCAAACTCGTTTAAGGTCTCGACTCCCTATTTCTAATTATAATCATAAGAACTCATTTACATAATCAATTCCAAGCCAAAATAAACATAGTAAACTAACTAGTTTACTAACAAAACTAACTAAACTTCCAAAATTCAAACTTTAACTAACAAACTAAATACAATATTTAAAATAATAACATTACCAAAAATTAAATAAGAAACATACTCGAAAATACGAATTCCACAAACTGACTATGCACTTCCACGCCAAAATTTAACTAAGGAGGTCTTTATAAAAAGTCCTCCCACAACAAAGTCTTTCTCAAAATTGGAGGCCTTATTGTTGGTGAATGAAACAAAGGGTCAAGCCCTTCTATTTATAGGTTTAGCAAAGGGGTAAAGTTCTCAATTTAGTCGATGTGGGACTTGGTTTATAGTAATTCTAATTGGTTTATACTAATTTTTTATATTTTTAACATGCTATGTGTATTCATTCATCACGAATTCGTTTCTTAACCGATTCGATCCGTTCAAGTTGCATTGTTTTAATTTTATAGAGGAGAACAACAATCATCCATCAATATAAAGTTTCAATCATGAATTCATCATCAATTTTAGTCTCAAAGTACACCAAAACACACATTACCATCAGAACCCAAATTCCTCTTCTTTAGCATAAATATATGAATTTGATTTTTAAAAAATCGTTTTTAGATGACCATTATGAAATTATAAAATCTAATAACATCATAACCCACACATTCATTAACCAAAACCCCAATTTTAAAAGGAACTCAAGAACACATAAACTAGAAATATAAACTAGATTATGTACCTTTAATTCCTTAAGAAATAAAATTAACCTTATCAGTAAAATTATAATTTCTATTCAACCATTATAATCATAACATTATATAACAAATTCTCACTCCTCTAATTTAATTATTTAATTAAATTAGAATATCACCGTTATACTCGCGTAATAAAATACGTATAAATCCCATCCATTTTATCACACTTAAATAAATTATCCCATAACAATTTTCATCAAATATTTATTTAATACCATAAATATTCATTTTATTCCATAAAGTTTCCAACTAAAATATTTAATGTACTTAATAAATATTTTACTCGCATTATACTAACATTTACATTTTCGTGCAATATATTACCTTTTCACTTTATTAAATCAATTATACTTGTATTAATTTACTATTTTAATTAAGTTAATTATTCACACTATTTATGAAACTTAACTCATAATAATTTTCATTGCCCACAAGGCATAATAATTAAAATTTTATTATCTCATAACATAATTTCAACTTAATAAAATTAACTAATATTATTTAATTTCTTTTATAGTTTAATTAACTATTAAATCTCACATTCTCCAACATATGAATATATAATTCTCTTTACACTAAATCACATAATTCAAAATATATACACCTCATAATAAGAATTTTAATTATTAAATTCTTATTTTAAAAACTTATGAAAATTCGGGTTGTCACAGTTTGATTCCTTCCTTTGATCACTGTTAACCACTCAAGTGTTTGGCCTCTAGAGGTTATCCACCAAGGAAGAAGAAAGACTCAAGAAGATGGGTGTTTGGCAAAACTCTAATTTTTCTATCTCTCATAAAAAAAGGTGTACTCTGTTGTGAAAGCGTCAACAACCTTCACCCATAATAAGAATTCTCTTGTTTATAGATGTAGGCAACCCTCCTTAACTGTGACGCCCCTAAAATAGGTATGCACAACCCATTCTGAGTCGTCAAATATAAGGTACATAATTTAAATACAAACTTAATTTACACAATTATTGATTATCGTGCAGAATACGACAAAACATAAGCTGAGAGTTTTAACACGAATATTGTCTTGTAGACAATATCTCAACTCAAATGGAGTCCTCATTATAATTATTATCACACTATTTTATACAATAGTGAGGACTACTATAGCCACCATCTTGGACCACCACTCCATTCTCCGACTAGTCCCAACTATATTCTCATTTCTTGAGAACAATGAAAGAAAAGGGTGAGCTCAACTAGCCCAATAAATAATATTATGACTAAGATAATGTAGAATAAATTATCCTTAATCTTCAACAATATAAAAATTGATAGAATACAATACACAACAAGTTTAAATGCAGCGGAACAAACAATCCATTGGAAGAGTCAGGTAGAGATTGATGTCTACTATCTTCTATGATTTAAAAGTTCATCATCAATGTTTTATCTTTGCAACACAATTCAGTAAATAATCCACATCACCGAATTATTCATGCACTATGGGCCAAGTATACTCGTTAGTATCACATCCACGAATTATCCATGCACTACGGGCCAAGGATATTCGTTATTATCACATCCATGAATTATCTATGCACTACGGGCCAAGGATATTTGTTATTATCACCAGTTATCATGATCATGCCAAACAACTATCCATCAATGCACTACGGGCCAATGAGGACTTTCACCATATCATTTGTCTGTAACATTACAGGTCATGATTATACCGATACATAATTTCTAGTCATAACCATACCAATCAATAGTTTATTTATTCACTACGGGCCAAAGATGACTTTCACCATAATATAAACATAAGGATAATGACAATGATATAAGAAATCAATCAAGTGAGATTAAGGATAAATATTAAAGATTTATTATTCAATTTATACAGAGTTCAAGAATGTCCAAATTGTCAACATGATAACTACTTTGTGGAGTAAAATTCAAGAATGATATTCATGTATCTAAAATAATTTGGACATAAAAGAAACTAATTTTTGTCATGAATAGTACCCGAGTGAATAGTACTTCGTAAATAGTACCCCGTGAATAGTGTCGTATGTATGAATAGTATCTTATGTATAAATAGTACTCCAGTATGAAAAACTTAAAATTTAACAAGAAACTTCAGAAAAATATTTTCATGAAATGATACTAGATGAAGCGTAAAATTCAAGGATATTCTACTAATTTCAAGGAGTATAGAAGCAATACTTATCAAAATAAGTGTAGATTTAAGAATATGAAACGAAATAATATTACTTACATACTATAGAGCATGGAAGAAAATAATATTTCTTACGAATATTGAAAGAAAATAATATCCCTTACGAATATTGAACAAAAATAATATTCATTATGAATATTGAACGAAGACAATATCTCTTACGAATATTGAACGAAAATAATATTCCTTATGAATATTGAAAGAAAATAATATTCCATACGAAAACGAAAAACAATATCTCTTATGAATATGAAATAAATAATACCCTTTACTTTAAAAGGAGAGTACTTCTGGCTCGTGTAGTGGAGATATTCTTGAAGAAAACTTGCACTATTTGTTACACCTAAAGTTTCCTTAAACTCAAAAGAAATACGCTTAATATTATAGAAGAAGAATTCTCTGATTCTGGCTTGATTTTCATTTCTAAACTAAGCATCCTATTTATAGGAGAATGGCAGGGTACTATTTAAATTTAAAAATCACGGGTGAACAAAGATGCTTTCAAGGACGAATTCGGTGAAAAAATTGATTTTACTATGTTGTACTATGCATCACTATGCAACACTATGCAAATACTATGAAACACTATGCAGTACTATGCAACACTATGTAGCACTATGCAATAAAAAACAAAAATTGAGATAATTTTCTACCGACGATTTTGAAAAATGAGTAAGTAGGGGTCCATGTAATAATCCAAATTTACGACAAATACTTCATAAAAACCCCCTCTATTTATCACAAATCACTTGACTTTAATAAACACATTTTTGATCAATAATTATTTATCATTAATATTATAACTCATAATATTAACAACCAGATCATTTCCAGGAAAGAGGGAGCTTTTCGATAAGGACTTCTTCTTTTGATATGACAGTGATTGACTTTAGTGATTTGGTTGCTTGAATTCGCATAACAGGTTGGTTAGGAATATGAAAACTAACAACTTTACGAAAATAATCAATTTTAGCATGATGAGTGGTTAACCAATCAATCCCTAAAATCACATCAAATGCAAGTATTTTCAAACAAATAAGATCGACAGGTAATGTGATGGTACCAACTTGGATCAAACAAGATTTATAAATAGTGGATGTAACGAAAGTTTCTCCTAACGGAGTTTCAACAGATAAGTCAAAGTCTAATTTCTCCAGAGTCAAGTTCAAACGTTGAGCACAAGCAGGAGAAATAAAAGAATGGGTAGAACCGGTATCTAATAAGATATAAACTTCGCAAGAGTTTATGATTAGCTTATCCGTGATCACCTCGTTTGGTTCCTTGCTTTTTGGGAAGTTACGAAAAGCGCTCTCACTTAAACCACCGATTTTGACTTGTTTGGGACAGCCTTTGGTGTCATCATTACCGCTAGAATTGACTTTCGCTATAGGGAATATTCCACCCTCAACTGTTTCGTCGTACTCCTGTTTCATATGATCTGAATCATTAATCTTCGATCCATATCGAATTGGGGTTGACCGCAATGTACGAGGTAATTCAAAACTCGATGTTGGGTTCTCCCAATTACTATCCAAAAAGAGAAATACATTGGATAGGACTTCTCTTTCCGCAATATCAATGTGTCGTGCAGCTTTTACCCATGCATCCTTCACTCTCATTCGTTCAGTTATTTCTTCTTTCAGCTGATCCTTGACATTTGAATTCTCAGATACTAGCTTTATCATCTTATACTCTGTCAAAGAGTGCTTCTGTTCAAGCATCACATATCGGGTAACACAAGCTTGAATTGTTGCATCCTTTTGCTCCACGACCACCTGCCATTCTTCAGCCTGCTCTTCTTACTCATGCATACGATTTTACAATTATACATTTTGATCATAAAGTTCTCCTAATAAATTCTCCTCAAGTTCCTCTTCTTCCTCACTCTCAGCTACTACCTCTGCGACTAGCTCGGGTGCAACTATTAATTCTTTACTCACCACATGGATATCTCTAATTTTTTCTTTGCCTGACATCCCATTATTCATCGTTTGATTGGTGGTGTTGTTTATAGGAGGAACATTGCCGTCATGTTGCACGTTATCCTGGTTGGTGATTAAAGGTGTCTCCACGGTCTCATTCACTCCATTGTTAACATTCTCAGCTGCCATTCTCAAATACTGCCATAAAACAAGGGTTAATTAAAGAAATTGACATACCACATAATACCCCTATATTCTGACCGACCAACAAATAAGCTTAGGTAGGACACACTAGCGAAGGATTTACTCGTCTCTCCCCTCCTAGTTCTATTCCCTGATCTCCGCCAGAGACCATATCCCTAAGCTCTGATACCAACTGTGACGCTCCCAAAATAGGTATACATCACCCATTCTGAGTCGCCAAATACATGGTACAGAAATAAATACACTTCATTATTACAATTGTCGTGCAAAATACGACAACACATATACTGTGAGTTTAAATACAAATATTGTCTAATAAACAGTATTCAAACTCAAAAGGAGTCCTTATTACAATTATTATCACACTATTTTATAAAATAGTGAGGACTGCTAACACAACTGACTGGAAATATCACTCCACACCCTGACTAGTTCCCGCTATATTCTAGCTTCTTGAGAAAAATGGAACAAAAAGAAAAAAGGGTGAGCTCAACCAGCCTAGTAAAGAATATTATAACTAAGATAATATACAACAAATCATCATTAGTCTTCAATAGGGAAAAATCTGATAGGATATAATAGACAACAAGTTTTAGATCAATAACTGCAGCGGAAATAACAATCCATTAGAAGAGTCAAGTAGAGAATGAATTCTACTATCTTCTAAGATTTAAAAGTTCATCATCAATATTTTATCCCTGTAACATCAATCAAAATACATCTTGAATCAAATATTCATCTTTACACTACAAGCCAAAGATATTCATTTGTTTCACCAGTTTGTCATGTTCATCTCAACACCTGTTCATTTTTGCACTATGGGCCAAAGATATTCATCAGTTAATCATTCATCTTTGCATTAAAGCCCAAAGATATTCAGTAATATCATCATTTAGGACTGAGGATGATGAAAAATATCTTTAAAAAATGAATTCAATGAGACAAAAGAACAAAGATTAGGGATTCATACTTTAGATAATCTCAGTTCAAAAATGCTCCATAATAAACTATAGTGGAGTAAAATTCAAGAATGAAGATTAAAACATGGATACAATCAAAGATAGTAACAAAAATAGACATCTAGGACAAAAAGAGAAAATTTTATTTTTCGATGAATAGTACCATATACGTGATTAGTAACCCCAACACAAAAAGGTAGAAATTTCACATTAATATTCATACCAATATTTCGGCATAATGATATTGAAAAAAATAATATCATTTACGAAGAAAATAACATCCCTTACCTCAAAAGACAGTACTTTCGGTTGAAATATCAATATAAGGCTGAAGAAAACTTGTACTGAATAGCAACTCTCAAAGTATTTAAATACTCATAAAAATACGCACTATAATATAGAGAGAGAAAGCTTATGATTCTGGTGTGATTTTCAATTCTAACTAAGCACCCTATTTATAGAAAAATACTTAGAACGCCAAGGCAGACTAACCTACTACCTGATAGCTTTACCTGCTACTATTCACGCTCACCACTTTTGAAATAAAATTTTAGCATATTTCTCACCAACCAAAAGTGGGGCCCACCGATTCTAGAAATTTTTTAAAATATTTTAAATAATCAGCAACTTCAATAATTCATAATAAATAACCCTTTTATCAGAAAAATTCGAATCTAATGCCTATTCCATAGGAAATTTAATTCTCTATAACTTTATAGAAGAAAGTTTTTCCAAATTCTAAACAGAAAATGCCCGAAATCCACATACGGACGATTTTTAATACCTCCATTCCGATAAAATACTGATAAAATACCTCAGCATTAATTCTTTCATTTAAATCTACATAAAAATAAATATTTCCTTATCATATAAATTAATAATTAATTATTCACAAATAATATTACAGAATCACAATTATGACAACCAGGTCGTTCTTAGGAAAGAGGGGGCTTTTCGATAAGGATTTCTCCTTACTGGTGCGCAATTAGGTGACCAAACCTCTCCTTAGACATAACTTCCTTAGACATTGCCAATAATGCTATCTAATAATATTATTAAAATAATATAAATTATTGATCTGATAATGGAAAATACTGTACAGTGACAATTATTGAAACAATAATAATATAAAATATCAATATAGCAATTATTGAACTAATAAAATAAAATATTGACCGGTAATTACTGTAATAATTATTGAGTAGTGCCTTCTTGTAGACACTCGAAATTTTCTCCACACCTGTTACTGACATTACAGGAGGGCAGATTCGTCTTTCAGAGATAACCCTGGAAGACAGCTCACATTCAGTCCGGATACTACTAGAAGTTCAGTTTCAACCCCGGAACACACACCGGGAGTATCAGTTCCAACCTCGGAGATAATCCCGAGGCCTGCAGTTCCAATACCAGAAATTCCACTGGAGAAGGCCGATTCATCTCGGAGATAACCTCGAGATATTCAGTCTCAGTCCCGACACCGGGAATAGTAGCGCCAACCTTGGAGGTAACCCCAAGGAATGCAGTTGCAGTTTCGAAGATAACCCTGAAAATGCTTGTTTCAAAGCCATGCAAATAGATTCAGAACACTAGGTCCTCACACCGAGGCACTCAATACAAGACCTGGAGATAACACCGGGAAGATAGGCACACCTCAGAGATGACAATGAGTACCTTCAACACTTACAGCAGTCTAATCTCACAGATAACCCTGAGCAACGTCTTCTTTATCAGCCCAAACTGGAGATAACCCCAGTGAGGGGCAAAGTCGTCATCTTGCCACCTTGACGCCACATCGCGCAGTCTCAACATCTCATACATACATTTCTACACAATAATGTCCCACAAGAACCAAGGAAATCAAATTTCGAGTGACTATTGCGCAAGGTAACGGATAGAATTTGAAGCTTGAAGACCGGAGGGCATGGTCCCATCTTCCTGACTTCGTACAACCTCTAATCCCATGTCATTGCGTAACTCACGACAACGGCGGTCCGAAATAAGTCTTATACACCTCAGTCGGATGCCCGAATTGAAGTTCTAAAAGTTTGAGCAGACACCACATTGCATGCGTGCACGTACTTCGAGACGGCGGGACCCGCAGAGCCCAGGGCAGCCACAGGTTCACCTGCGGCTCCCCCCTCTATAAGTAGAGGGCTTGGGGTGGCAATTTGTAAGGAGAAAAAGGCGACGAAGCCCTATCCAATTTGCTCTGTACACACCCTAAACTGAGTACTTTCTCATTTTAAACACTTATAAGCTCATATATAGCTACTTTTTACCGGCGGGAGCTGAGTGTTTATCCACTTAAAGCTATAGAAGTCTTCTTTGGCATCCCATTGTAAGCCTTCTTACACACTTTAAAGCCTTTCTCTTCATCTTTGCACACACTATTCTTCACGTTGAGAGTCGTGTTGCGTGTGTATGCCCGGACTTCGGTCCGTGGTTTCATTTCAGTTTATATATATATATAGCCGATCCTGTCCGGACTCCCGGACAGGACTAAAATGCGGAACCCAAAATTTTATTTTATTTTGCTTTTTTTTAAAACAACTTAAAAAAAATTATGGAACTTAAATTTTTACATAATACAATATTTTGGGTGTATTTTGGATACATATAACAAAACATATCTGTACAGACTGTGCAAAAACACTGTAGTATGTAAAAATTCAAGTTTCATAAATTTTTTTTTAATTTCTTTTAACAAAAAAGCAAAAAAAAAAAGGTCTGAATTTGATCAGGTCCGGGAGTCCGGACCTGATCATATATATATATATATATACATTTAGTCCCGCCTGGAGTTTACTTCGTGGCGGTTGACTGTTTTTACTGCTTTTTGTACATTTCGTCCCACCTGGAGTTTCCTCCGTGGCGGTTGATCGCTTTTATAGCTTTATTTACATTTCTGATCCCCCATGGAGATGCTTCGTGGTGGTTGATCATGTCAATATATATATATATATATATATATATATATATATATATATATATACCGCTTTTATATATTTATATTTTTGATCCCCCATGGAGGTGCATCGTGGTGGTTGATCATGTCTGTATATATATATATATATATATATATATATATAGTTTTTATATATATACCTGCTTACAGTTTTCAGATAAACTGCGGTATCATATGAGCCTAGGAATCATGTGATCACAAATTCAGTTTACTAAATCTAGATTCGGTTCCCATGATGGACATTTTTAGCTGTAAGCAACTTATAAATTTATTCACGGTGTTTGGATTTCCTCATATGATTTTCATGCCCACGAGGAGTTCGGCACTATTTTGTACATTATTTTCTCGAAGATGCTTCGCATCTCGAAAATAAAATCAATCAAGCCGAACATTTAATAAAAGGGAATTGTAAAAGGTTTCAATTACTATTGAGCATTAGGGTTTGAAAAGCCTCTTTTATAAAACTTTACTGCTAAATCTTATTTAAAACTGAATTTTACACAAATTCAAACCCTGTGTATATAGGTGCGAATGAGGCCTCGCACTACTTCTAAATAACTGCACATTGATCCACACACACACACATTCATATAACAGTTTCTTGAATAGTGGCGGTCACCGTGGCAACACGGATGTCGGGGGGTGCCTAACACCTTCCCTCCGCATAAGCAAGTCCCCGGACCCTAATGAATCTCGGTTTCACAGACCCGTTTAGCAGTGTCACATCACCGGGTCAATGTGTAAATCTTTTCTCGGTTGTGTTGGTACAACCAATTAAAAAACTAACTAGCGACTCTTACAGTCCAATCGTCGACATATACATGTCGGACCTTTTTCACTTGTTTTTTCAAACAAATCTCACCTAAAATGAGAACACAAAAGAACAAGAATAGAAAAGGGACAAATAAAAATCCCGATATCGACAGGTGGCGACTCCGCTGGGGACTAAACCAGTAAGAGGACTTAAGTCCCTAATACAAGCTTTTCAAAACTGTTATATGCTTGTGTGTGGATGTTGCATTTACATTTATGATGAATGTGTACAAATGCATCTTTTACTGCACTGCAATATATCTGTCTGTGATATTAGTGCTTCGCGCATGTCATCATTTTCATAAACGGTGAGACACGTTGTATGTGAATGTATGTTGTGTGGTTCCTCCACCAGGAGGTTATCCTGTCGGTGTTTGATTACTCGACTCGTAGGAAGACTAATTCCAACGAGGCTCAGGAAATGCACCACCCAAATTCACTCCAGTTGAATGACCGGATTAACTTCCCATTGATTTGGGAACTTTCATGCCAAAAAGTCGCGAGAGTAACCTAAGATAGGTCAGACTCTAATAAACTAAACGCAGAGGAAAGTCTCTTCATGCTTTCTCATTTGAAATTACTCGTAAAGTCAATTACTTGTAATTTCATTCCATATTCATCTCCATGTAATGAGAAATATAATGAAATATGTGCACCTGCATATTTTTAATTAACATGTTATCCTGTATTACAAACAACTAACATCTGTTTTGCAGGATAATAATCCTAAAATGGACACATCACATAGCATGTTAACATTTACACAATCCCTAAGACTAAACTATGCAAGTTTTATCACAGGGAAGCAATCAGACCTATTACCCGGTCAAAGTCTAAAAAGGCCGCAGGCCTACAGCCAATCATGGGTTCATCTGACCAGTCTAATCCAGTTTCTCGTGAATAATTTGACGGATTAAGTAAACAAATCACAGATTTGGCTGTTCTGCTTAAAGAATTACATCAATCTACTCAGGGTACGAAGACACCCGTACATGCTGAATCCTCTACACAAGGAGGAAACCAAGGTTCTGATAAAGCCATTACAGTACCTGAACTCCAGTTAGATACAACCAACAAAATTCATGATTCCACCCGTCTCAAAGGAGATCTAGGCACCGGTGACATCAGGAAAAAGGTCCTTTAAATGGAAGAAACCTTTCGTTCTATCAAAGGAATTGGAGCACACAGAAGTGTCTCATATGCTGACCTTTGTATATTCCCTGGTGTTCATTATCCAGAGAAGTTCAAAACTCCTGACTTCGAAAAGTACGGCGGGTTAAGAGATCCTTACATATATTTAAGTGTCTCAGAATGCAGCTGTTCCAAAAGAGTCTGACTGGAGAAGCCCGTTCGTGGTATACCAGACTAGACAATTCAAAGATCCATAGTTGGGAAGAACTAGCTCATTCCTTCCTCACACAATACAACTTCCAGTCTCAGATGGCTCCTGACCGGTATCAAATTACCAAGGCCAAGAAACAGTCCAATAAGTCTTTCAGAGAGTATGCTCAAAGGTGGAGGCGCCTTACTGCTCAAGTGATTCCTTCTATGGCAGAGTCAAAAATTGTCATGACCTTTATCGACATATAAGAAGATCCTTTCTATGAGAGAGTTTTAGCCGGCGTTGGTAAACTATTTTCTAAAATGATTAAACATGGAGAGATGGTTGAGATGGGGTTGAAGTCAGGAAAGATTCAAGACCTAGCCGCTCTTAAAGTTGTTGCTGAACACATCCAATTTGGAACTTATAGAAACAACCCCCGGAGGGTCCATAAAAAGAAAGAGGAGGATGTTTCCTTGATACTCCAAGGTCAAAAGGGCAATCAGAATATGCCTATTCAGATCAGGAGAAATTATACTCCCTTTAAAACACAATCTTTAAACCCTCCATTGCCTAAAGGTGGAGAAGTCAAACGCCCTCAAGTGTTCACACCCCTAGGGGATTCACTCGAGAACATTCTCAATCTTCTGACCATACAGAAGAAATTTACACATCTTCTTCCACCAGCCAACCCTAATGGGAAGGGTTTCAATGCTGCTAGGAAATGTGCTTATCATGCCGGGGCACCTGGACATGATACTCAAGATTTCTGGGCCTTGAAACATAAAATCCAAGATTTGATAGACAACGGCGAGATCGTGGTCACCATGCCAGATCAATCTCACATACAAGACAACCCTCTTCCTCAACACAAAGAGGAAGAGGTCAACATGATTAATTGGAGCAATGGACAGAGTTTTGATTTTAATTGTGAATCATCTCAGACCATCAAAGACGGTGTTAACAAATGGGATTATGCAAAGTTCCAGTTTATAATGGAACGAAAGATGAAAGCTCTGTGTAACCAGATTGAGCAATTGGCAGAATTGGTGACCTATCAGCATCAAATCACACGCCAATTAGTCAGTCAGGAGCATGCTAGTCTCCATCCATTGGTTATGAATACTCCCTCGTCACCTTCAAAATATGAAACAATGGAGGACAAAGTGACGAAGAGAGCAATTGCCAAAGCTCGTCGGGATTTTTCTAATAGAAGGGAATTTACATACCTGGGCCAACCTATGGAGGAGATACTTCAGATGCTAATCAATGAAGGAAGGATCACTTCCCTCCTACATCCAATCAATCCCCATTTGGGAGAGTTTAATTCTGATGGAGTATGTCAGTATCACTCCCATTCTCACGGTCACAGCACGGAAGAATACTGGGCACTCTGCCACCTTATTCAGAATCTAATTGATAGCGGTTTCTTGTAATTGGCAGACAACGATACTGTGCTATTTGAGAGTGAAAATACTTGTCCTACTAAATGGAAGGGATTGGTAGTAGTTATATCTGTTGAGGCTGATGGGACTATCAAACCATTCATAATACAAGCAATTCAACTCAAAGGAATTGACAATCCTTTAAAAGTGGTTGCTCTAGAGCCAATTGCCTTACCGCTCAGACCACAATATCCTGTTATCAGCTTACAAAAAGTCCCCTGGAATTATGGAGAAGCTGAAGGATCCACCTCTTATATAACTGCTACAGTGTCGAGGGAAAATCCACTGTGTCTTCCCCAATGGGTGATGAAGCATACCATCAAGTCTAAGGGGAAAATTCCCATGGAGAAGATTGAAAAATTCCTCCATACTATGGGTCATAGTGAAGCCAAGGTGGTTTTAAGCTTAAGAGAAGCTCCACATCAAATTTTAATATTGGACTTGGTTTTAACTTTCGAGGATCATAGGAAGATTCTACTAAAGGTTTTGGAAGAAGCCTACTTGCCGAAATTAGTGGATGTGGAAAAATTTTAACATCTGGTCGATCACATTTTCAACAACAATGTGATATCTTTCACTTATGATGACATACTACCTGAAGGGACCAGTCATTGCAAGCCGTTATACATTAAGATTTTGTCCTCCGGATACATACTAGCTGGAGTTTTGGTAGATAGAGGTCTATCCCTGAATATCTGTCCTTATGCTACGTTGGTGAAGATGAACGTTAATCTCAAACGGGTCCGAAGCAGCCATACGATTATTAAGGCTTTTGATGGATCCCACCGGAATTCAATCGGAGAGATTGAGCTGCCAATTGAGATCGGTCCCCATACATTATGTGTATCTTTTCACGTGCTCAAAATAGATATAGGATATAACCTACTTCTAGGGAGACCATGGATTCACATGGCCGGGGCAGTCCCTTCCACTCTTCATCAGCAACTTAAATACAGTATCAACAATAGCTAGTTATAGTCAACGCTGAACCTGAATGTCCACAACATGGTGACATGCCAATCATCAGTTTTAATTTCGATGTTGAACCAGTCAGTTTTCATGCTTTAGAAGTGAGCAACACTCAATACCATTCCATTGGGACGCCATTTCCCGTTCCCAAGATTTCTGCCGAAGTGATGGCAGCTACTCAAAAAATGATGTCATTAGGACACCATTCGGGACAAGGGCTAGGTAAAAATCATCAGGGTATTAAGCACCCGATTCAAGTGTCCAGTAAAATTGGGACAGCCGGACTAGGCTATTCTCAGTTCCAGTTATAGGAATCCGCATAAGCATAAGCATAAGCAGATTCCTTCAGCTTCAGCCACACGGCGATTATCTCCACCGGTAAATCCAGAGTCTACACAAACTCCAGTAAAGGTGTCAGCCAATGTAATGACTATGTTATTTTCCAAACCGATACCGGTAAAGGAGAAAGAAGTCTTTGTTCAAGATCCCAAAGTGGAAGAAGAGGAGCGAAGAATTAAACAAGACATCATTCGAATGATGTCAGGCATACGCATCATTGTTCATGATGAACGTACAAATAGATACACCCCAGACGATGATTTCCCAGACGTAATGGTCATCATTCGAGAGAAGGAGGACGATGACAGTCCCCCCATCACTGCAGTCCACCAGGACTTTACCCTTGCCAATTGGAGAAGCACTCCTTACATTGGTCGAGAAGGGTAAAACGGGCAGAACTTCTTTATGCCCTGTAGATATCATAACTGCTTACTTTTATGTACAGTATTAGCAGTTATTTTGTCCGTACATGCTAACACTTTGTATAATTAAACAGTTTCATATATATTAAGTGAAAGCATATTTTGTTTCATGACTCTAAACATAGATGTGGCTGTACTTGCTGATAAGATGCCTCTTCTCCACAAGGATTGTAACTTTGATGAAAAGTTGGACTCAGACTTGATGGAAATACAAGAGGACATTGAGGTGCCTCAGGAGATCAAAGAATGGGTCGAAGATAAACCTAAACCCAACCTTGATCAAACCACCTCCTTCAATCTTGGAACATTAGAAAGCCCTAAGTTAATCCAGATGGGTTCAGACCTTACCCCAAACCAGAGGAATGACATGGTTACACTACTAACCCAATTCCAGGATGTGTTTGCATGGTCTCATGAAGACATGGTGGGTTTGTCCATTGACATCGTCCTTCATCGCCATCCCATTAAAGAGGGATTTAAATCAGTCAAACAAAAACTCAGGCGATTAAAACCTGAGTGGAGTTTAAAGGTGAAAGAGGAAATTGTAAAATAATTTCAAGCTGGTATTATCATGGTGTCCACATATCCTGAATAGATATCCAACATCGTTCTCGTGCCTAAGCCTGGAGGAAAGGTGCGAATTTGCGTGGATTATCAGGATCTGAATAAAGCTTGCCTTAAAGATAGCTTTCCCATGCCATTTATCCACATTCTCATTGACAATACTGCTCAATACGACATGTACTCCTTTCCTGATTGCTTTGTGAGGGTACCACCAGATCATGGTTGCTGAGGAGGATCGTGAGAAAATTTCTTTCATCACGCCTTGGGGAACCTTTTGCTACAGACGGTTGTCTTTCGGCCTCATCAATGCCGGAGCCACCTATCAGCTATCCATGATGGCTCTTTTCCACGACTTAATGCATAAAGAAATAGAGATCTATGTGGATGACATCATTGTCAAGTCCCGAAGGGAGGAAGACCACATAGACCATCTCAGAAAACTTTTCAACAGGTTGCGTAAGTACAACTTGAAGTTGAATCCAGCCAAGTACGCCTTTGGCGTTAAATCAGGCAAGTTGCTAGGATTTCTAGTTAGCCACAAAGGGATTGAGCTGGATCCCACCAAAATTTAGGCCATTACTGAAATGCCCAATCCTCAGACAGAGAAGGAAATACGGGGATTTTTGGAAAGAATCGACTTCATTAGTAGGTTCATTTCTTAACTCACAGCAACCTGTAAGCCTATCTTAAAGCTATTAAGGAAGAACTCCTCCATGAAATGGAATGATGATTGCCAGAAGGCCTTCCTTACAATCAAAGAGCAGCTAGTCAAAGCTCCTATTTTGGTGCCACCCAGGGATGATGTTCCCCTATTCATGTACCTGTCTATAAGTAACAATGCCATGGGCTGCATGCTGGGTCAGAAAGATGATAGAGGCCGAGAACGAGTTATCTATTACATCAGCAAAAGATTCAGCAGCAGTGAACACAAGTACATTCTAATTGAGGAGACTTATTGTGCTTTAGCATGGGCTGCCATGAGGTTACAAGTATGTGTTCAGCAAGCCCATATTGAATTGCTGACTGTCCAGATGGCAGTTAATTCTGCAACAATTTGACATCGTTTACATGACGCAGAAGTCCATTAAAGGTCAAGGAATTGCGGATCAACTGGCCGCCGCACCTTCGGGGGATTTCAAACCCTTAAAAACATACTTCCCCGATGAAGGGGTAATGACAATTTAGCAACTCCATCAGTACGAAACACGCCAAACATGGAACATGTATTTCGATGGAGCTGTTAATATGGAAGGTTCTGGAGCTGGAGCAGTTCTAGTATCCGATACGGGGGAGCAGTATCCCGTCGCCGTCAAATTATAGTTTGTCAGCACCAACAACACAACTGAGTATGAAGGCTGTATCATGGGGCTAAAACTTGCTCGTTCAATGGGTATCAAGCGGTTAACTTTCTTTGGGGATTCAGAGTTGGTAGTCAAACAATCCACGGGAATCTATCAAATCAAAGAGCTACATTTGTTGCCTTACCATCGACAAGTTTTACAGACGGCTTCAGAGTTTGAAGAGATGTCCATTCTACACATTCCTCGTAATAGGAATGACTTCGCAGAAGCATTAGCAACTTTGGTCTCCTTGATTCACATACCTGACAAGGAACATATGCCAAGCATCACATTGGCCCTGCAAAAGGCACCAGCCTATGGGAACTATGTTAGAGAAGTATCGGATGAGCTACCTCTCATCCAACAGCCTTGGTATCAACGTATCAAGGAATACTTATGAGATGGATCTACACCCGCTGAGGCGAGCCTGACTGAGCAAAGGCGGATTCATCGACTTGCTATGAAATTTTACCTGAGCGGAGATGCACTCTACAAGAGAGATATAGGACTAGGTCTCCTCAGATGCCTGGACAAGGATTAAGCTCAGAGACTCATGGATGAGGTCCATGGTGGAGTATTTGGCCCACATATGAGCGGCCCTCTACTTATAAAGAAGATAGTCAGAACGGGACATTACTGGCTCTCTCTCAAAGCTGACTGCAATGACCATGTCAGGAGATGTTATCAATGCCAAATTTATAGGAATGTTATCCACGCCCCTCCACGGGAGCTCCACAATATGAGTTCACCTTGGCCCTTCTCAATATGAGGAATGGACGTGATCGGGCCCATCAAGCCTAAAGCCAATAATGGATATCACTTTATCTTTACCATGATCGACTACTTCACCAAGTAGGTAGAAGTAGCCTCCTTCCCCAAGGTTACCAAAGAAGTCATCATTGCTTTCATCAGAAACAATGCCATTTGTCAATATGGACAACCAGAGGTAATTGTATCAGACAATGCTAAGAACCTCAATAACAGAATGATGGAGGAGTTATGTAGTAAATTCCACATCAAACATCTTAACTCCGTCATCTACCGTCCAAAGATGAATGGTGCTGTGGAAGCGGTTAACAAAAACATTAAGAAGGTCATGCAAAAGATGTCCGCCAACCACAAAGGCTGGCCGGACCTATTGCCTCTTACTCTGTTAGCCTTCAGAACATCAATGCGTACTTCAACTAGGGCAACCCCCTATGCATTAACCTATAGGATGGAAGCAGTACTCTCCATAGAGGTAGAAATGGAATCCCTCAGAGTGTTGATAGACGCTCAGCTAGATAAAGACCAATAGGTACAAGACAGGTATCATCAATTGTCTCTAATAGACGAAAGGTGAACTGCGGCTATCTTCTATGGTCAGTTATATCAAGAAAGGATCGCCAGATCCTACAACAGAAAAGTCTGGCTACGACAGTTTAAACAACATGACTTGGCACTACTAAAAAATAGTAAATAGACAACACTTAAACCACAACATTTTTATAAAAAACGTTGTGATTTTTTTTCACAACGTTTTTAAAAAAAACGTTGTAGATATATATGCAAAAACGTTATCTATTTAAAAGGACATTTTTTTGTTTTAACTAGATAACGTTTTTTTTAAAAACGTTGTCTATGGAGAAAAAACACGGAGCTAAAAATCTTTATCAATTTAAAGAGTTTACTTTTCTTTTCTTTTTCTCGCTCTATCAGACCTCGCCTCTCTTCCTTCTTTCTCATCCCTCCATCCTGTCTCATAAATTCCTCCAGCTTTCCAGATTCAAAATCATTCTCTCCCTCTTCATTTTCATGGCAGATTTTACAGCTCCGTCGTTCTGTTTAGGGCTCGATTTTGACCTAGATTCGGAACACCAAATCACTGTCAGAAAAGATTCGTCACCTAAACCAGCTCGACAACCTTCAACCTCCGAAAATTTGCTCCCTACAGTCGACGAATTTGGTAATGATGATTTTGAATCACCCACAGTAAGTCCGGGTCCAGAAGTTTCGGACCCTCCTCGAACACTCAAGCACCTTCGTTGGGGGCCCACACCAGTTGCCCAGAAGCCAGAGCCAGTGGTGTCTTGGTGTAAGGTAGATGATGAGATTAAAGAGTTCTCTTCTCAGGAGGATAAGTGTAGAGGTAAATTTTAGTGGGAACTTGTTATTGTTTTGTTTTTGTGCTCTAAATTTGGTCTTGTTGTTTGTTTGGTCCAAAAATTTCGATGAAGAAGAAGAACCAGTCACCGAAGAGTCGAGAATACGTGACGAAAAAGAGAAAATGGAGAACCTACTCCGTCGACTCACGCCGGAGAGAGTTCCGCTGCGAGTCCACGACGTTTTAATTAAGGGAAACACCAAGATGAAGGACCAACTCATCTAAGCCCTAAAAATTGATCGTTGCGAGTCCGCTCCTAGGTATGTTTTAATTGATTTGTATTTCTCTATTGTAAATTTTTTTAATTTTGTTTGTTTATCATTTCCTTCCTGTATGCTGGTCGATCACTAAATTGAAAACTTCTTTTTTTTCCATTAGGAATTTAAACATCAACTTGTTCAAGAGCTCTTCTTCAGAGCACACCTTGTGAGTTTCTTTTTCTAATTGCTTCTCTGAAATTTTTATGTTTAAATTTTGTTACTGAAATGTGAGGGAGAATTTTTCTTCAACAGAAAGGGAATTCTTCCTTATGAGAAACATTTCATCTGTCCTAAATCTAAGTTTATTCATGAACTTTGAAAGTCTTTACATGAATGACCGAGAGATGATAATATTAACAAATGTATTAGATGCTTAGCCGGTAAATTATTTTATACCTATTATGAAACACCGTCATCAATTATTGTTTGCCTGCCTAAATTACCTTGGTGTTGGCATGTCTTCATATGTAGATCACTCATGAACTTGGTGTAAAAATTTTCATAAACCCTAATTTATTCTATAGGTTATCAATATTAGTGGGTTGACTGATTTAAGGAGTGTACTCCCAAGTGCAAACTTTACTCGATTAATGTCTCAAGTGCAAACTTTACTCAATATTAATGGGTTGACTGCTTTTCTTGTGTTTACACAAATGATGCTTGACTATCATATTGGTGCAGCTAGCATAGCACGAAGTTTGTCAAGTTATGTAATTACAGTATTTGAGCTCATTCCCTTCCTCGGGGATAATATTCCAAGTTGGGTTGGACATGGTAGTGAAGAAATGTTTGGGGCTCTATCTTTCAACATATTAGCTCCAATTCTCCTAGTTCTTTTGACAGTAATCCTATGTCAAGGTGTGGGTGAATCTTCTATATTGAATTCACTCATGACTGTTACAAAGGTAAACTTTCGATCTACTTTTTATCTTTCAATTATAATTGATTAAATTTGAGCCTGATTCTCTATGGTATTTTTTTTTACCAAAAACAGTTGAGTTTAATTTATGCCTTGTGGTTGGTTATAATATAAATTGTTTGTCTCACTACTTTTTCTGTCTGCTTGCTAGACACTTCAATTTTATGATTGCTAAATAATATTTCCTCAATGTACCTGTTCTGCCATTAATTAGTAATGACTGAAACTCAACGTAAATGTAGGAATTGACAACCTCTTAGGCTGATGGGCAGGTAGTCATTGTTATTTTTGTAATCATTGTCGATGCTTTTAAAGTTGATGTTTCAAATTAGACTCCATTTGCTCCAAATGGTTTTAGGGCAGTTTTGACAGGAGCAACTGTTGTATTTTTCGCATATGTTTGGATTTGATGCAGTTGCTAACTCAGCTGAAGAATCCAAAAGACCACAAGTAAGTCGTAGGATAATAAATGGATTCCCTTGTTGCACTAGTGTACAATGCATTAGGCATCATGTTTATGAAGAAGATTCTTATTTTGAATGTCTGTTAGTATTTAATTTTAATTTTTTTTGTCTTCAATGTGAAATTTTAGCGGGACTTACCATTAGGCATAATCGGAATCCTTCTTATCTGTATTGTATTATACATTGATGTTTGCTTAGTGATAATTGGAATGGTACCTTACACATCTCTTGGAGAAGATGCTCCTTTGGCCGAAGCTTTCACATCTAAGGGCTTAAACTACGTATCTGTGTTAATCAGTGTTGGTGCTATTGCTGGTCTCACCACAACCCTTCTAGTTGGTCTGTATGTTTAGGTAACTTATGCCAGAGTTTCAGAGTCTTCACATCTTTAATCACATTATGTTTCCAGAGACATGATTGGATGTTACTGATTTGCAGTCTCGGTTATATCTTGGGCTGGGAAGGGATGGTTTACTACCTTCGATATTTGCTAAAGTACACCCAACACGCCACACCCCAATTCATTCCCAGGTCTGGGTTGGTATCATTGCTATTGTCCTGGCGGGGTTGTTCAATGTGCAAGTGCTTTCCCACATCCTCTCAGTTCGCTCACTGGTATGTCCGTTTCAAACTCTCATAATTCAAACTTGGTTCCAAAACTAGTAATTTGAACTTGATGAATGTCTTTTTTTTTATTTAGGCAAAGTAGAGTGAATATTTTTGCTTACTTTCTTACAAAATTGATGTCATTATTAATTTTGTACTCTAGAACTCTTTGTGCTGAGAAGAAAAAATCTGCTAAAGGTTCCGTTATATGTTCTGTTTTGATGGGTGATTTAAGGATCATATAATATTTATGAAAGATGATTTGTCTATATCAAACATTCTATTCCTTGAGCATTCTACTCATGTTTGGAATTGGGTTGTGTATCACTAAGATGAACAATTATGTTTGTTTTAGACAGGCTATTCAGTTGTAGCAGCATGTGTGATAACCCTCCGCTGGCCAGATAAGACTGCAAGTCAAGTTTCTGTGAGGTGGCGCTCAAATAGGATGGAAGGTGTCTTGTGCCTTATTATAATTTCCTTTAGTGGTTTCGCTGCTGGACTCCTCTACCGTTTCAGTGCTTCATTTGCATCTCTTATCATAGTCATATTTATTGCAGTCCTCGCTATTGCTGGTCTTTATTTTCGTCAAGTAAGTAAAAGTCAATATTTTGCATACAGGAGATTGTAAATTGATTTGCTAAAGATGGATGTGGCAATTTTATTATCGGTTACTACATGTGTTATATACTTGAAGTGGAACAGAAAAGTGAACTTTGAATGTTTTAATGTCTTGTGCTCGTGAATGGCCCTCCGATTTCTGGCGTTGATCGCAACATGGCATTGCAGCTTCCTGACAAGTGCACTGCTAATTTTCAACCATGTAATGAAGACTGAACTTGTTCTTTATGTTTTGATAGACACACTCTTTCTTTTATATTTATTTATTACTATATATTATTTATATAAGTCTGGCCTGATAATTTGATTGCTCTTGTTGCAGGTGAAATTCTGAAGTAAAAGGATGTTATTTTTGCACATGCTTAGGTAGTAGCTTAATTTTATGAATAGTTTGGTTTATTGTGGTTTATTTTATGGATTAAAAAGTGAATTTGAGATGTATATATGGATATTTTGGCATATATTTTATGGATGTAGTAATTTGAAACTGTAAACGAATAGTATTATTGGGATGTATTTTGAATGGTTGATACATTTTGGCTATATATCATGGCATTAACATATTGCAGGTGCATTGGTACTATAGGTGAACCACATCTTTTTTTTTCTTTTATCTTTTTTATCTACAATGTTTAAAAAATGTTGTCTGATATACTAAACAACAACATTTTTATCCAAAAAACGTTGTGGAATCATACCTTCTATAACGTTTTTAAGCATCTGCTAATTTTTGGAAAATAAATTTACAACGTTTTTTCCTAAAAAACGTTGTGTATTGTGCTTAACTACAACGTTTTAAAAACGTTGTGTAAGGGTGTCAAATAGACAACACCCTTAACCACGGCATTTTTCTGACTAAAACCACAACGTTTTTTCCGCGTTGTCTATTTACTGTTTTGTAGTAGTGTTGTTTTGAAGAAGATCATCGACAACCAAGATCAGTCTAAAGGAAAATTCGCCCTTAACTGGGAAGGCCCGTTTATTTTCAAGGAGGTATTGACAGGAGGTGCTCTCAGATTGAAAGAAATGGACGGCGATGAATTTCATCAACTCATCAACTCGGACACCATGAAACGGTACTATGTCTGAAGTTACCATCAAGCAAACATCCTGGTGTTAGATCATCAGATCACCAGTCATTCCGGTTCTTTAACACTTCATTACATACAACTCTTTTTTCCACACTGCGCCCCTCAAGGAAACACACCTTTCAAGCTAGCAGCCTGGTTTTCAGATCATCAGATCCCTTCCTCTTCACTCAGTTTTTTAACCCTTACTCAACTTTGGTTATCCCACTAGGGATTGAACCTTTCACACTCGCAATTTGTCCCCAAACATGGGATCAAACTTTTCACACCTGAAGTTTATCCTGAACTTATGATCAAACTTTCTTTCTCCCCGCAGTATGACCTGCACATGGGATCGAGCTTCTCAACTCATCCTGAGGGGTGAACTACGTCGACCTAATCTCCCTGATACACGGGAGTATGTAGGCAACCATTTTATATGGCCCAGTCGCAATAAAACAAAACAACAAAAACACTTCTACACCCTTATCCTTACAAAAACGAAAACAACAAAAATATTCCTACATCCTTTCTGCCACATACAACGTTGAACCTCTTACACCAGGTTCGAACTATGCATACCTGATCTCCTCTTCAATAAGAGTACGTAGGCAGCCATTTATGATTCGATCTAACCCCTTACCAAAACATAAATACTTGTCAACGGTATTGGGATCAAACTTCAATCCACCACATTTCATTGGCTTCAGACCAAATGGATGGAATTACCTGACCTCCCCATGTAAACGGGAGACTCGGCGACCATCTAAGTTGCGGTTGTACCTTGAAGAGCAACACCAATCCATAAGATATGGAATTAGCTAGGCTCCTCCTAAATAGGAGTACTGGCGACCAGCTGTGGTGCGGTCAATCTTAGAGAGGAAAGCCACACTCCTCTCCACATTTCTATACAGAAACCAGTCCCAAAACATTAAAGATGGTAGGGATACACACAGATCAATGATCCATTCTGAACTGTCCAGAGACAACTCAATGTTCATCCAACAAGGAGGAATACAGAATACATCAAGATCACAAGCCTTGAAGAATCAGGAAAATATCAAGCAAGTATTCTGGCATATCTAAAAGGGAAGTGATCAAAAATATATTTCCCTGCTATATATAATACTATTTGATATACACAATGTAAACTGTACATGACAAAATGGCTAAGCTAGTCTGTGCAGAAAAATACAAGACTATCTACAGATCGGTATACATGCGGGCTAACAGATCTAACATAGCATCTCTATCTGAAGAAGGAGGTAACACTGTGGTCTCCTATACAAGGATATCCACACGAGCCAACAGATCTACAGCCATCTACCTGGTGACGCAGTGCTCATCGATGTACGTGTTCATCTCTACAATCATGCAAGTGGTAAGGGACCTCACTATAGTATTATCTGTGACGGCTACATCCCGGGTAGATATGAAACTATCCAGCTTAACTATCACTGCATCTCTGGCTGATCTGGCCTCATCCCGCTCGACAACAGCGGCATCTCTATGAGCTAATGCCTCGTCTCTCTCTAACAGAGCTGCGTCTCTCCCATCAAGAATTGTCAACATCAGTGCTCTAGCTTGATCTTTCTCAAAGGTCATCAAATGAAGACTCTGCTCGAAGTACTATGCTGAATACTAGAGCACAACAGTACTAGTACTGGGAGAATCTAAGAGAGCTACTGGCAACCTAGTAAATGGCTCCTCTTCGGTGTGAGAATCAATGTCCTCCATGGGCTCTCCAGCACTGTGGATACTACCACAGCCGATGAAGTCTCTGTCTCCATCCATGCGGAATACTTTGCAGAACAACCCGGATGGCTAACAGAAAAAGTAGCTATCTCACGCTGATCCCAACAAGCATACACTCGGGATCGGTCCTCTGATGATAAGTGGCGAGAAGCTAAGCGCTGACTTAATGCCCCATTAAAAGGATGGAAATCCTGGAACTGGTCAAACTGTGACATCACCGCCAACGGGTGGTAGGTAGTTATGCCCCTCAAAGTAGGCAGAAGGAGATAATCCATACCCAGAGCATGAGTAATGAAACTGTAGGGCGAACTGAGCCCTGTACATGGCAAGATAGCAAACGAATTTCCAATCCCAGCTAGGAAAACGGACCAAGATGCAGGATCTGTACACTCCGTAGGCTGGAAGGAATACGACATAGCTATCTCGTGGGTGAAACAATACCCATGTCGTCTGAATGTGCCAATCGGTCTCAGGTGTGACATAAACCACACGTATAGCATGACTGAACTACCTGTGAATACCCATGTAGGGTAAGTCCTACAGAATGTGGCCGACCACAATGTCTCTGCCATGATCATTGGAATAATGGTACGACCCTCCTTGAGAGCTCTCACTGCCATGACGACACCGATGTTCAACTCATCCATGTATCGTGGCATGTATACGTATGATAATACACACAGCAGCAATGCATCCACTCTGGCCAAATGCCACTGGTCCTCTGGTATGGTGAAATCCCCAAAATACCGAGCATAACTGTCCTCAGAGCCAAATCTGTCAATCACGTGGCCGGATGTGATCTTATCCTATACAACTCTCCGCCTCAGCCCGGTGAGAGTCATAAACTGACGGCTCATGTCACCAATGGCCATATGCACACAAGGTCTGTCAAGTGGCAGCATCATCAAACGTGCATACTCCTCTAGAGTCAGAGTCAGAGTCAACTCCAAGGTCCCAAGCTGAAAAACCTTCCTCTCCGGTACCCAGTGCTCCAGTATGCCCTCCACAAATCCTATAGGAACCTGAAACATCAAAAGGGTCATGGTATGCTGCAACAGCTGATCTACAGTCACCCTATCTAGGGGTGACATACTATTATACCAATATCTCAGACGGGATGCTACCAATACTGGTGGGGTATGATATATGCGGCTGACTATCCAAAAAGACATCTGTGTGGGCAGTATCATAATACCATCCAGGGGTCAATGCTGAATATCTCTGGACATACATACCTATGCATAGCATGATACATGCATAACAGATAATATATGGCAATATGATGCAGGGAATAGAAGATAGTACATACATTCCTAAATACATCATCATCTATATACATCATCTCTGTACAGCTAAAAATACAGGGAAATGGGGCACAGCCACCCAATATCTAACAAAAGGCCTATCAAAAGAGATAACAAGAATACACATCAGAAGAAGACAATAGCTTCGATATCTACATCATCAAACTTGTCCACCTGATGTAACTCCTCCTGAGTCACTAGATCTCTATCAACAGAGATGTCAGGCCTATATAAAGGAGGATCTACGCCAATAAAGCCAAATGGGTCATCTGAGGGGCCAGCTCCTGCGCTGGAAGGATCAAATGAATCTGCCTCTACTGGATCTCTGCCCAAATACTGGATAAAGAAATATGCCCGGTCTAGTCGCTCGGTCAAGCTATCAATATGTGTCACGTGAGTCGGATGTCGGGTACAGGCCAGCCAATTAGTCATCATCACAGATGCTGGAACCATATCCCCCATGAACTGAGTGGCGCGGGTCTGGGCTCCAATGGTACGAGGGATCCACCAATGTTGGAATACATCCTGAGTGTAAGGACCCTCTGACAATGTAAAATTATCAACACCCAATAATGGGATATCAACGACGGGTGACTGCGACACAGGCCAATAACGCCTGACATGTGGCAAGATCGATATACGGATCTCTCCTGTGGTGCTCCTAATAGCACACTCTCCTAAATAGAGCTCTCATCCTCCATCTGTGAAGAGAGGAATTCTACAGGTGGAAATCACGTACTCGACACCAATCGGGTACCCATCCTCAAATCCAGTGGCCAAGTGCTCCCCAAAATAGGGAATCCATGTGATGACATCAGTTGTCAATAACTCCAGCTGTAGGCGACAATGAGTGAAACCCTCAGCTACAGGGACCTCCGGCTAGTATGGAATGATGCCATCACCGTCCTCGTGGATAGGTATCCAATCCTAATACACTCACAGGACGTAAGCATGGGAGCCTCTCATAGGCCCAAAATTGCCAACACAAAGGCAAACATCTACTGTCAGTTAACACTCTTAACCTGTACATGGTAAATTATAAGAGAAATACTTACCAGTAGAAATGGGTAAAATCCTAACTAAGCCTCGGTTAAACCCTATGAGCGCATCTACATACCCCTGAGGAAATAGGCAAAGGTGTAGGAGCCCCAATTATACTCTCCAATACGATCCATATATTGTGTGGCACTGATCAAAGCGAACGACACCGTAGAAGAGTTATCTGCTACGAAGCAGCCCCTAATGATCATCAGGAATAATCGCGAAAGAATGCAATCCCTGACTCTGACATCAGCTGGTATGGGCTCACTCAACAGTCCACTCATAGCATCTACGCTCAAAGGACCCGTGCGAACAGTCCTGCCCTTGAGCGCCTCCGTCGAAACTCCTAACAAGGATCTGACAGTAGTCGGGGTAATATCCATCATGCAAGGCACTGGTGCCCCTCTAAACTCTATACTTGTGATAAACCGCTAATCCATAGGCATCATCATCACCTCATAGTCTAGCAAATGGAGTGACTGAGTTTGGTAAAATCAGTGCTCAGATAATGCCCTGAGGTAACTCCAGGGATAGCGACAGGGAAGGATGGAAAAGAACGCCCCAAATCCCCAGTCATGCACAATCGCTCTATAGTCAGGATGCAGACTGGTACATGGAGTGAATGATGAACCAATTCCCTCGAGGCTGTGTAAAGCTGAGAACCTACATAAAATATAGATCAACATCAGAATCCTTTACTCCTCATTAATAGGAAAGAGGGAAGATTAAGATTTAACTTGATACCTCATTGGCATGAAAGTACATCAAGGGATGTCGACTCAAATCACCCAGAAGCTCTGGGTTTGCCACCTGAATACTCGAAAGGTCCCTACGGGGAACATGTGCAGCAGGAGAAGGATCCGCAACTGGAACATCCTCCTCCTCGACGTGCAGCACATCAACCCAGACTGGACGTATCATCGCCACCACCAAACGACAAGGTTGTCTAACAGAACGGGGTCGAGGCACTTCAGAAGCCCTCCTTCGTATACCAGAAGTGGTCCTGCGGGTACTACTCGACTGATCCGGATCCATAATATCTGGACAACAAGTCTCCAAATCACCTTAAAAATGGTGTGGTATCTTCTAACCTGAAGATTTCTTTTCAAAAATACATTTTATGACTAAATGCATGCATTATTTTAACATACATCTACAGTAGAGTTAAAATGCATGACTACTCAATGCCTACATTTTGAAAAATTTTGCCATAATTTTCTCTATAAATAGGACTATCCACATGCACATAGGCATGACTAAGTGGTCATTCAGTAGCACACCTGCCCACAGTCATATACATACTATTTGCATAAAAAAGTCAAAGTCATTAATCCATAAGGGTAGCCTAATTACCAAGATTACTTTGCTTTACCACCTTTGCTCATTTGTCCTCAAATAGGATAAGAAATAACAGAAAAAAGGTGTCAATTTGACTGTCTCAAAAGTCAAATTTTTTCACATCATTACGTTCAGCATGGTTTAATATTAACATTTACTATGTTAAATATTTTTTATCAAGTCATTTGAGCATGCATAATCACTACTATGTGTTTAGATGCATTTCATGTGATAAGTCATTTCTCAATGGATAAAAACTGGAAAAGAAGACATGCATACGTTATCAGGACAGTGTAGAACACTTGTACGGTGACAGAATTTGTAGAAAGACGTCTGAACTCAGCAGATCTAAAGAAGAGCTCTCGGATTTCCTTCGCGGCGCAACTTGAAAATAACTTATGAAAGCAACCTGCAGGCATTTAGTAGCCACGACTGGCTGTAGGTCCACCTATAGATGTTGCAGGTATACCTACAACACCCTTACGTGGGTCTCACCCCTCTAGCTCGGTCCTGTTCGAGTTGCAAATGAGTTCTCACAAGCTGAAAAGGCCAAATCAGGGATAAAAATGCTGCACAATTGAGCGGAATAGCCTAAAATCCTGGTTTTTCTGGCCCCGACTGTGGCTATCATATCATTCATTAGTGTTCGCCCAAACATAGGATATACTATACCGATGATCTTAGCAGTTACAGATCACATTTGGCAATACCGCATAAAGGTCCAATGACGTCAGTTCAGGGTCATCATTCCCCAAAGATTTCCCCAACGGGGGTTACAACGCATGGTCATCTGTCCAAATACAGACTTCCCCGGTGGGAGTTACAACGCATGGCCATCTATCCAAATACAGATTTCCCCGACGGGGGAAACACGCATTCTCAAGCATATCCCCGGCGGGGGCATCACGCGTTTTCATATGTCAAAGTGTATATCTCCGGTGGGGGCATCACGTATTTTTATATGTCGAAGTACATATCCCCGGTGGGGGTTACAACACGTGGGTATCCGTTGGTTCATACATCAACGAAGGTCAGGTAACCCTGACAACACATGTTGTTGGCAGTAAATCCAATAGAACATTGATATGTCCTGGTGATACAAACCAAGAAGGATCAACATCATCGGGGATGATCGATGATGGAATATGTTATACACATCCTCAAGCAAACAAAAGCTTTATCCCCACAGATCTCTTGTACACGAGAGGCACATCTTCGGAATAAAGTTTGTATCAAGGATTTAGGACTTTGGTGATAAACCCCAATGTCAACAATCCTAGAGTTCCTGGTAACTGTAGATCACATGTCCCTGACAGTTCATCAGGTTGCTTGTTTATTGTCGTCCCCGGTAGAAGCAACAAGGAGCCGACAATCATCCCCAATATGTGGGAAAACAATCCATATGCATCATACATTTGTATCATGTTGTTACACATGACATCATGTTTATCTTGTTGTATTTCAAGTGTCTAGGATTCTTTATCCTATCCATGCCATTACATTGCATGAATATGATAAAGAGGGGCATCTGTAGACACTCGAAATTTTATGAAACACATGTTACTGACATTACAGGAGGGCAGATTTGTCTTTCGGAGATAACCCTAGAAGACAGCTCACATTCAGTCCGGATACTACCGAAAGTTCAGTTTTAACCCTGGAACACACACCAGAAGTATCAATTCCAACCTCAGAGATAACCCCGAGGCCTACAATTCCAATACCAAAAATTCCACCAGAGAAGGCTGATTCATCCCAGAGATAACCCCGAGATATTGAGTCTTAGTCCTGACATCGGGAATATCAGCGCCAACCTTGGAGATAACCCCAAGGAATGCAGTTGCAGTTCCAGAGATAACCCCGAAAATGCTTTTTTCAAAGCCATGCAAACAGCTTTAGAACACTCGGCACTCACACCGAGGAACTCAATACAAAACCTGGAGATAACACCGGGAAGACAGGCACATCTCAGATATGACACTGAGGACCTTCAACACTTGCAGCAGTCCAATCTCAAAGATAACCCTGAGCAACATTTGCTTTATCAGCCCAAACTGGAGATAACCCCAGTGAGGGGCAAAGTCATCATCTTGCCACCTTGAGGCCATATTGCGTCATCTCAACATCTCATACATACATTTCTACACAACAATGTCCCACAAGAACCAAGGAAATCCAATCCCGAGTGACTATTGCGCAAGGTAATGGATAGAATTTGAAGCTTGAAGACCGGAGGGAATGGTCCCATCTTCCTGACTTTGTACAACCTCTAATCACATGTCATTGCGTAACTCTCGACAACGATGGTCCGAAATAGGTCTTATACACCTCAGTCGGATGCCCGAATTAAAGTTCTAAAAGTTTGAGCGGACATCACATTGTATATGTGCACGTACTTCGAGACGGTGGGACCCGCGGAGCCCGGGGCAGCCACAGGTACACCTGCGGCTCCCCCTCTATAAATAGAGGGCTTGGGGTGGCCATTTGTAAGGAGAAAAAGGTGAGAAAGCCCTAGCCAATTTGCTCTGTACACACCCTAAACTGAGTATTTTTCTCATTTTAAACACTTGTAAGCTCATATAGAGCTATTTTTTACCGGCGGGAGCCGAGTCTTCATCCACTTAAAGGTATAGAAGTCTTCTTTGGCAGCCCACTGTAAGCCTTCTTACAAACTTTAAAGCCTTTCTCTTCGTCTTTGCACACACTATTATTCACGTTAAGAATCGTGTTGCGTGTGTATGCCCGGACTTCGGTCCGTGGTTTCATTTCAGTTTGTATATATATATATATATATATATATATATATATATATATATATATATATATATTGTGAATTATAACTTTAATTGTATATATAAAAAATTATATTTTATTTTATTTTATACAACTATATATATATATATATATATATATATATATATATATATATATATATATATATCTGCTTACAGTTTTCATATAAACTGCGGTATCATGTGAGCCTAGGAATCATGTGATCACAGATTCAGTTTACTGAATCTAGATTCGGTTCCCATGATGGACATTTTCAGCTGTAAGCAGCTAGTAAATTTATTCACGGTGTTTGGATTTCCTCAGATAATTTTTATGCCCACGGGGAGTTCGACACTGTTTTGTACATTATTTTCTCGAAGATGCTTTGCATCTCTTAAATAAAAGCAATTAAGCCGAACATTTAATAAAATGGAAGTGTAAAAGGTCTCAATTACTATTGAGCATCAGGGTTTGAAAAACCTTTTTTATAAAACTTCACTGCTAAATCTTATTTAAAACTGAATTTTACACAAATTCAAACCCTGTGTATATAGGTGCGAACGAGGCCTCGCACTACTTTCAAATAACTACACATTGGCCCACACACACACACACATATTCATATAACAGTTTCTTGAAAAGTGGCGGTCACCGTGGCAACACGGATGTCGGGGGGTGCCTAACACCTTCCCTCCGTATAAGTAAGTCCCCGGACCCTAATGAATCTCGGTTTCACATACCCGTTTAGCAGTGTCCCATCACTAGGTCAATGTGCAAACCTTTTCTCGGTTGTGTTGGTACAACCAGTTAAAAAACCAACTGGCAACTCTTACAGTCCAATCGTCGACATATATATGTCGGACCTTTTTCACTTGTTTTTTCAAACAAATATCACCTAAAATGAGAACACAAAAGAACAAGAATAGAAAAGGGACAAATAAAAATCCCGACGTCGACACTTCTTACGTAAGAATCAATAATTCAAAAATACTGTGCAATACCGTGTGCTACTGTGCAACCACGCGTATTACTGTACTTTAACCATCGGGTATTCCAACAGTGTTAACGGTAACAACTACGCTGTTATTTGTAAAAACTTAAACTTGTCGTTTTCTTCATCCAACCGTTTTCCATTATGGGGCCCATAAATGGCTGCGCCATCATATGAATATTCCCTGACAGCAAGAATATTCCACGACCAAATGAATATTTCCCGACAACAATGAATATTTTATAACCACTTGCTTATTTTGCAAAATTTGCACATTTCACCCAGAACCAAAGCATTATATCAAATTAACACCTTATTCAAAATAATAATTAGAGAAAATTCGATTTTATTTATAAAAAAGTTGGGGTCTTACAGAGTCCATTTCGAATTTCATGGCTTCTTTCCACTTCTCCGAGTCATTACTACTCATAACATGTTCGTAATTCAATGGATCATCATCATCTATTATGCGTACCTCATTGTCATCTTCTATGAAAATTCCATACCTATCAGGTATCTTTGGTACTCTTCCAGATTTACGAATAGGGTGTTGTACAGAAGGTATCTCTACTTGGACAGGTTCATCCATTTGATCTGTAGTGATTTTTGGTTCTTGAATTTCTTCAAAATTTATTTTCCTCCCACTGGCCCCTTCAAGGATAAACTCCTTTTCCAAGAAGGCAACATGTTTGGCAACAAACACCTTTTGTTCAGTAGGATTATAGAAATAATATCCTAAACTTTCTTTATGATATTCTATAAAAGTACACTTATCAGATCTTATCCCAAGCTTATCATTTTGAAACCTTTTCACATAAGCTAGACATCCCCAAATCTTAATATGCTTAAGACTAGGTTTCCTCCCTGTCCACATCTCATATGGAGTCTTAGGGATGGATTTTGAGGGAACCTTATTTAGTAGATATGTAGCCGCTTCTAGGGCATATCCCCAGAATGACACCGAAAGATCGGTAAAACTCATCATGGAATGAACCATGCCCAACAGTGTTTGATTTTTTCTTTTAGATACACCATTCAGTTGTGGCATCCCTGGTGGAGTCCATTGTGAGATTATACCATTTTTTTGAGACAATTGAGAAACTCACAGCTTAAGTATTCACCACCTCGATCTGATCGAAGAATCTTAATACTTTTTTCAGTTTGCTTCTCTACTTCACTTCTGAACACTTTGTACTTTTTAAATGATTCAGATTTGTATTTCATTAAATACACATATTCAAATCTTGAGTGATCGTTACTGAATGTAATAAAATAAGAATACCCTCCCCGTGCATTCGTTGTCATTGGTCCACATACATATGTGTGTACCAATGCTAACAACTCTGTAACTCTTACTCCTTTTTCATTAAAAGAAGAGTTAGTCATTTTTCCCATGAGACAAGATTCACAAGTTGGATATGATTCATAATCCGATAGCTGTAGGAGCCCATTTTTATGCAACTTGGATAATCTTGTTTCATTAATATGACCAAGTCTACAGTGCCATATATAGGTATAATTGACATCATCTCTTTTCCTTTTCTTAGTTTGTTCAATTTGAAGTATATTTTCATGCAAGTCTAGTATATAAAGTTCATTTCGCAAATTACCAACACCATATAAAACACTATCATTATAAATAGAACAACTGTTGTTCTTCATTATAATGTTAAAACCATCCATATCCAATACACAGATAGAAATAATATTTCTAATGATATTCAGAACAAAATAACAATTATTTAAATTAATGAACCTTCCCGTAGGCAGTGCTAAACAATAAGTCCCTACAGTTAATGCAGCAACCTTTGCTCTATTTCTCACTCGTAGGACAACCTCATCCTTGCTCAGCTTTCTACTTCTGACCAGTTCCTGCATATTATTACATATGTGAGAACCACAACCAATATCCAATACCCAAGTAGAAGATTGACTTTCAAAAAAAATAATTTCAATCATAAACAAACCTTGATTAGGATTCGAAGCTTCTCCAAGCTTATTTTTCTTTTGTTCTGCAAAATAATCCTTGTAGTTCCTCTTCTAGTGACCCGACTTGTTGCAATGGAAGCAAATTCCTTTGCTAGCTGGATCAAGTTTCTTTTGATCCTTCATTTTTGCCTTACCCTTAACCTTCTTAGATTTATTCTTTTGAGAAGATACCTTGGGCCTATTCCTTTTCTTGGAAGAATCATCCACTATTAAGACATGGTCCTTCTTAGATAGGAAGTGACCTTCAACAGTTTTCAACATATTAAGTAATTCAAGCAAGTTGACGTCTAACTTATTCATGTGAAAATTCACAACAAATTGTGAGAAGGTGTTCGGGAGTGACTGCAAGACTAAATCTTGACTCAACTCCCCATCCATGATGAACCCAAGCTGTCCAAGACGTTCAATTAGATTGATCATCTTTAAGACATGAGTCTCAACGGTAGTAACCTCAGTCATCCGAGATCGAAAGAGATCCTTAGATATTTCATATCTAACAGTCCTACTTTGTTCACCATACAGCTCTTGCAGGTGCAGTAGCATAGTAGGAGCATCCATGGTTTAATGATAACACTGAAACTCATTACTCATGGATGCGAGCATGATGTATTGAGCCACAAATGCATCATATTGCCACTGTTTAAAAGTAGCAATCTCTTCCTCAGAGGCTGTCTCTGCAACTTTTGTAGGTACGGGCGAATTTAGATCATAAGAAATTTTTACAGCAATGAGAATAATTCTCAGATTCCTTAACCAGTCTGTGTAATTCGGTCCGGTCAGTTTGTTAGCATCAAGTATGCTACGCAGTGAAATTAGTGAATGTGACATTTTTCAAAATGCTGCATGTAAAAAGACAATATTTTTGCAAACATTCATTTATTAATTTATGTAAGACCCCAACTTTTTTATAAATAAAATCGAATTTTCTCTAATTATTATTTTGAATAATAAGATGTTAATTTGATATAATGCTTTGGTTATGGGTGAAATGTGCAAATTTTGTAAAATAAGCAAGTGGTTATAAAATATTCATTATTGTCGGGGAATATTCATTTGGTCGTGGAATATTCTTGCTGTCGGGAAATATTCGTACGATGGCGTAGCCATTTGTGGGCCCCATAACAAAAAAAGGTCAGATGAAGAAAACGATAAGTTTGAGTTTTTATAAATAACGACGTAGTTGTTACCGTTAATACTGTTAGAATACCCGGTAGTTAAAGTACAGTAATACGCGTGGTTGCACAGTAGCACACGGTATTGCACAATATTTTTGAATTATTGATTCTTACGTAAGAAGGCACTACTCAATAATTGTTACAGTAATTACTGTTCAATATTCTATTTTATTGGTTCAATAATTACTACGTTGATATTTTATATTATTGTTGTTTCAATAATTGTCACTGCACAGTATTTCCCATTATCAGATCAATAATTCATATTATTTGAATAATATTATTAGATAGCATTATTGGCAATGTCTAAGGAAGTTCTATCTAAGGAGAGATTTGGTCACCTAATTGTGCGCCAGTAAGGAGAAATCCTTATCGAAAAGCCCCCTCTTTCTTGGTAACGACCTGGTTGTCATAATTATGATTCTGTAATATTATTTGTGAATAATTAATTATTGATTTATATGATAAGAAAATACTTATTTTTATATGGATTTAAATGAAGGAATTAATGCTGAGGTGTTTTATCAATATTTTGTCGGGATAGAGGTATTAAAAATCGTCCGTATGTGGATTTCAGGCATTTTCTGTTTAGAATTTAGAAAAACTTTCTTCTACAAAGTTGTAGAGAATTAAATTTCCTACATGAGATTCAAATTTTTCTAATAAAATGACTATTTATTATGAATTATTGAAGTTTCGGAAATAAATATTTTTATTTAAAACATGGGTGAGCCACCTTTTAGTTGGTGTGGAATTTGCTGATTTTGGTGGGCCCCACTGTGGTGTGCTGTGGTGTGCTGAAATCTGATCAAAAGTGGCATGCTTGAAAATTTTGGAAATTAATATTTTATTAATTTAGTCTCCTATGGCATTCTAGCATTTTTCTATAAATAGGGTGCTTAGTTAGAATTAAAAATTATACCATAAACAAGTTTTTCCTCTCTCTCTCTCTCTCTCTCTATATATATATATATATATATATATATATATATATATATATATATATATATATATATTATCGAGCATATTTTTGTGAGTATTTAGATACTTTGAGAGTTGTTATTCAGTATAAGTTTTCTTCAGCCTTATACCTGATATTTCAGCCTGAAGTACGGTTCTTTTGAGGTAAGGGATGTTATTTTTTTCATAAATAATATTTTTCTTTCAATATCATTATGTCGAAATATTGATATGAGTTTTATTGTGGAATTTCTACCTTTTTGTGTCGGGATTAATATTCACATATACGACACTATTCACGTATACGACATTATTCACGAATACGGTACTATTCACAAAAAAATGAATTTTTCTCTTCTTTGTCCAAGATGTCTAGTATGGTTACTATCTTTGATTGTATCCATGTTTTGATATTTATTTTTGAATTCTGCTCCACAATTGATTAGTACTCCCTCCGTCCCACGATAAAAGTCCTTATTACTATTTTGGGTAGTCCCATGTTAAATATTCATTTTCCTTTAATAAATAAACTTTTACACATATTTTCCTATTATACTCGTAGCATTAAATATCTCATACTTTTTTTATTCTAACTCTCTCTCCATATTTAATGACATTATTATGGGTAATTTTGTCATTTCATTCATCTTTTTAATATGTGTGAAAAGTCCTCCAGGACTTTTATCCTAGGACGGAGGGAGTAAATAGTATTTTTAAATTTGGATAAAATGTAATACGAAACCCTAATATTTGTCCTTTTGTCTCACTGGATTCGTTTTCTTTAAAATATTTTTCATCATCCTCAATCCTAAATGATGATATTACTGAATATCTTTGGCCTGTAGTGCAAAGATGAATGATTAACTGATGAATATATTTGGCCCGTAGTGCAAAGATGAACAAGTGTTGAGATGAACATGACCAACTGATAATACAAATGAATATCTTTGGCCTGTAGTGCAAAGATGAATATTTGATTCAAGGTTTATATTGATTGATGTTACAGGGATAAAATATTGATGGTGGACTTTTAAATCTTAGAAGATAATAGAATTCATTCTCTACTTGACTTATCTAATGGATTACTGTTTCCGCTGCAGTTGTTGATCTAAAACTTGTTGTCTATTATATTCTATTAGATTTTTCCCTGTTGAAGACTAATGATAATTTGTTGTATATTATCTTAGTCATAATATTCTTTACTGGGCTAGTTAAGCTCACCCTTTTCTTTTTTGTTACATTTTTCTCAGGAGGCGAGAATATAGCAGGAACTCGGGGTGTGGAGTGATGTTTCCGGTCAGTTGTGTTAGCAGTCCTCACTATTTTGCAAAATAGTATTTCAATAATTGTAATGAAGACATATATGAGTGTGGATATTGTCTGGAAGATAATATTTGTATTTAAACTCACAGTTTATGTGTTGTCGTATTTTGCACGATAATTGTAATAATGAAGTGTAGTTATTTTACCATATATTTGGTGACTCAAAATGGGTGATGTATACCTATTTTGGGGGCGTCACAGTTGGTATCAGAGCTTAGGAATATGTTCTCTGACGGAAATCGGGGAATAGAACTAGGAGGGGAGAGATGAGTAAATCCTTCGTTAATGTGTCCTACCTAAGCTTATTTATTGGTCGGTCATAATATAGGGATATTATGTGATATGTTAATTTGTTCAATTAACCCTTGTTTTATGGCAGTATTTGAGAATGGCAGCTGAGAACATTAACAATGGAGTGTATGAGACCGCGAAAACACACTTAATCACCAACCAAGAGAACGTGCAACAGGAAGGCAATATTCCTCCTGTAAATAAAACTACCAAACAAACAATGAATGATGGAATGTTTAGAAGCTTTTTGCAGTTCATGCAAAATCAGACGAGGGAGACTCGTGTACAAAATACGGGTGGAAATAATAGCAACGCGCGGCTTATCATAGCCAAGCAGTTCAAAGAGTTGGGACCACCAGAATTTGTGGAAAAGCCGAATCCGATCAAGGCGGAAACGTGGGTCAAGCAAATTACCAAGATATTCGATGTCTTGGGATGCACAGAGGAACAGAAGGTTCCATTTACCACCTTTATGTTCCGCGGTGAGGCAGATTATTGGTGGAAATCTGTGACGCGTACCCAACCAACCGCACTCAATATGTCTTGGGAAACGTTTTAGAAACTGTTCAATGACAAGTACTTTCCTGAAAGTATTCATCATATGAAGGAGGTAGAGTTTATTAGACTGGAACAGAAAAATATAACTGCGTCCTAGTACGAGGCGAAGTTCACGGAGTTATCCAGATTTGCACCTCATTTGGTAGAGAATGAGGAACGTATGACACAAATATTTTTGAGAGGTCTGAAACCCGAGATTCGGTAATATCTTATTTCTCACAAATTTTCTCTATATTCAGATGTTGTGAACAGGGCTCAATTATTAGAGCGAGATAATGAGTATGTTCAACCGAAGGACCACAACCAGGGTCATACCGGTGGCAGCAGTCATCGGAGCAATGATAACCAGTGTGGAGGAAAACATTCGGATAAAAGCGATAACCACTCTGGTGGTAATCGTGGCCATGATAGTAGAAGAAGCGACTCAGGGGAAGATTTTAAAAAGAGAAGGCACAACAATGATAACGTGAAGACGTCAGCACCAGCATCAACTGTTTCTAGGGGAGGAGAACGATCACCGGTCCTTTGTTATAAATACGGGAAAGAGGGACATATCAGCCAAAATTTCCCACAACAATCTAAGGTGTGTTATAACTGTGGTAAAGAAGGTCATATAGCTAGAGATTTTCTTATAGCGAAACCAAGTCCAGCGGGAATGGTGACTCCGAAGGCTGTTCCGGACAAATCAAAGTCAGCGGTTCCTAAAAGAGCGTTTGTCATGACTGGCCAAAATGCCAGAAATCCGAACGAGGTGATCACAGGTAAGCTAATCATAAACTCTTGCGAAGTTTATACCTTATTAGATACCGGTTCTATCCATTCTTTTATCTCTCCTGCTTGTGCTCAACGTTTGAACTTGTCTCCGTTGAAATTAGACTTTGACTTATCTGTTGAGACTCCGTTAAGAGAAACTTTCATTACATCTACTATTTATAAATCTTGCTTGATCCAAGTTAGTACCATCACATTACCTGTCGATCATATTTCTTTGAAAATACTTGCATTTGATGTGATTTTAGGGATTGATTGGTTAACTATTCATCATTCCAAAATTGATTGTTTTCGTAAGGTTGTTAGTTTTCATATTCCTAACCAACCTGTTATGGGAATTCAAGCAACCAAAAAGTCAATCACTGTCATATCAAGCCATAAAGCAATTCGTTTATTGAAAAACGGATGTCAAGCTTTCTTAGCCCATGTCACAGACTTGAACAAAAACACGTCAGATTTGAATCATATTTCTGTTGTTAGCGAATTTCCTGACGTATTTCCTGAAGAACTTTCCGGTCTACCCCCAGAACATGAAGTTGAATTCTTTATTGACCTTGAACCTGGTACAAAACCCATTTCTAAAATTCCATATCGAATGGCTCCTATTGAACTTCAGGAGTTAAAGGTCCAACTACAGGAGTTGTTAGACATCGATTTCATTCGTCATAGTACATCTCCTTGGGGTGCTCTTGTTTTATTCGTAAAGAAGAAAGACGGGAGTATGTGACTTTATATTGACTACCGAGAATTAAACCATGTCACCATCAAGAATAGGTATCCACTACCTCGCATTGATGACCTGTTCGACCACTTGCAAGGAGCACAATTCTTTTCAAAGATCGATCTTCATTCTGGATATTATCAGCTGAAGATTAAAACTGAGAATATTCCGAAGACTACATTCAGAACTCGGTACGGGCATTATGAATTCTTAGTCATGTCTTTTGGATTGACTAATGCTCATGCTCCTTTTATGGATATGATGAACCGTGTATTCAAGGAATATTTGGATCAGTTCGTTGTCGTCTTTATTGATGACATCCTCATCTAATCCAAAAGCCGTGAAGATCATGAGCAGCATTTGAAGCTAGTACTTCAAAGGTTTCGCGATAACAAGCTATATGCCAAGCTAAAGAAATGCGAGTTCTGGCTTGAGAAAGTAGCATTCCTTAGGCACGTGGTGTCAAAATATGGAGTATATGTTGACCCGACGAAGATTAAAGCCATACAAAGTTGGGAGCAACCTAGGTCGGTGATCGAAGTACGTAGCTTTCTGGGCTTAGCTGGTTATTATCGGAGATTCGTGGAAGGATTTTCTCGAATTGCTACTCCATTAACTCAGCTGACTCAAAAAGATACAAAATTTGTATGGAGCAAGGAATACGAGAAGAGTTTCCAAGATCTTAAGTTGAGACTCATTTCGGCACCTGTTCTGACAATACCATCTGGTTCAGATAGATTTGTTATCTATAGCGATGCTTCAGGCAAAGGGTAAGGATGTGTTCTCATGCAACATGAGAAAGTCATAGCCTATGCTTCACGACAACTCAAAGAATATGAGAGGAATTATCCTACTTATGATATGGAGTAGGCAGCAGTTGTTTTCGCGTTGAAGATCTGGAGACACTACATGTATGGGGAGAAAGTGGAGATTTATACGGATCATAAGAGCCTTAAATATTTCTTCACCCAAAAGGAACTTAACATACGGTAACGACGTTGGCTTAAGTTTTTGAAAGATTACGATCATACCATCCAATACCATCCTGAAAAAGCGAACGTAGTAGCTGACGTATTGAGTAGAAGATCATATGCGGGTATGAGTGCGATATTGTCAACGCAAAGGCCCATTTTGTATGACTTGCAAAGGATGGGGATAGAATTAAGACTCCAAGGACCCACGTGATGATATCAAATATACGAATAGAACCGACTTTAATCGATAAAGTTAAAGCTGCTCAAACTACGGACCTAGAGCTGATGCATATGAAGAAGAAAGTGCAAGAAGGTGTTGTTCCAGAAGAAAGAATCGATGAAGAAGGAATACTTCGAGTCAACTCCAGACTTTGTGTTCCTAATGATTCTGACTTGAAGCATAGAATCATGATGGAGGCACACAACACACCATTTGCAATCCATCCTGGGAGTACAAAAATGTATCATGATCTTCGACATACATTTTGGTGGATGAAGAGAGAGATCGCGGAGTTTATCTCGAGGTGTATAACTTGTCAACGTGTAAAGGCAGAGCATCAAGTTTCAAAGGGTCCATTGCAACCACTTGAGATTCCGAAATAAAAATGGGAACACATTACTATGGATTTTGTTATGGGTCTTCCCAAGGTTTCTCAAGGCATAGATGCAATTTGGGTTATTGTTGATAGATTAACCAAGTCTGCTCATTTTTTGCCTATACGGGAGACTTATTCCCTTGAACGTCTTGCTTGTATGTACGTGAATGAGATTATGAGATTGCATGGCATGTCAGTATCCATAGTTTCGGATCGTGACCCAAGATTCACTTCACGATTTTGGGTTAGCTTGCAGAAAGCTATGGACACAGACTTACGATTCAGTTCGGCATACCATCTTCAAACGGATGGGCAATCAGAAAGGACTATTCAAACTCTTGAAGATCTATTAAGACAGTGTGTCCTAGATTTCAAAGGGAGTTGGGATAAGTACTTACCATTGGTAGAATTCTCATACAATAACAGTTATCAAGCAAGTATAGGCATGGCTCCATTCAAGGCATTGTATGGAAGAAAATGTCGTTCTCCAGTACGCTGGGAAGAGGTGGGTGAAGCAATGTTGTTGGGACCATAATTGGTATGCATAACTACAAAAGAGATCCAAACGATTCGACAATGTATACAAACGACACATGATCGATAAAAGAGTTATGCAGATCTTCATCGAAAGGACGTGAAATTTAATATTGGGGATTATGTATTGTTACGTATTGCTCTATGGAAGGGAGTTATAAGATTTGGAAAGAGAGAAAAACGCAATCCAAGATTTGTAGGTCTATTTGAGATTCTTGACCGAATAGGAAATGTGGCCTATAGACTCGCATTACCTCCAAACATGTCTCGTGTTCATAATATTTTTCACATATCTATACTTCGTAAATATGTGAAAGACCCGAACCACATTATTGAGTTAGAACCAGACGAGATAGCCAAAGATTTAACGTGCGAGGAGGTACCTGTTAAGATCTTAGATAGGAAAGAGCATGTCCTACACACCAAGGTTATACCACAAGTTAAGGTTTTGTGGAGGAACCATGCTATTGAAGAAATGACCTGGGAGTTGGAATCAGAAATAAAAATGAAGTATCCTCACCTTTCCAAAACACCAGGTATGTACGTCAATTTCGAGGACAAAATTTCATAAGGAGGGGAGGTTGTAAGAACCCAACTTTTTTATAAACAAAATCAAATTTTCTCTAATTATTATTTTGAATAATAAGGTGTTAATTTGATATAATGCTTTAGTTATGGGTGAAATGTACAAATTTTATAAAATAAGCAAGTGGTTATAAAATATTCATTATTGTCGGGGAATATTCGTTTGGTCGTGGAATATTCTTGCTGTTGGGGAATATTCGTAAGATGGCGCAACCATTTGTGGGCCCCATAACGAAAAATGGTCAGATGAAGAAAACGACAAGTTTGAGTTTTTACAAATAACGGCGTAGTTGTTACCGTTAACACTGTTAGAATACCCGGTGGTTAAAGTACAATAATGCGCGTGGTTGCATAGTAGCACACGGTATTGCACAATATTTTTGAATTATTGATTCTTACGTAAGAAGGCACTAGTCAATAATTGTTACAGTAATTACTGTTTAATATTTTATTTTATTGGTTCAATAATTGCTACGTTTATATTTTATATTATTATTGTTTCAATAATTGTCACTGCACAGTATTTTCCATTATTAGATCAATAATTCATATTACTTGAATAATATTATTAGATAGCATTATTGACAATATCAAAGGAAGTTCTATCTAAGGAGAGGTTTGGAAACCTAATTGCGCGCCAGTAAGGAGAAATCCTTATCGAAAAGCCAATGTTTCCTGGGAACGACCTTGTTGTCATAATTGTGATTTTGTAGTATTATTTGTGAATAATTAAATATTAATTTATATGATAAGAAAATACTTATTTTAATGTGGATTTAAATGAAGGAATTAATGTTGAGGTATTTTATCAGTATTATGTCAGAATGGAAGTATTAAAAATCGTCCGTATGTGGATTTCGGGCATTTTTTATTTAGAATTTGGAAAAACTTTCTTCTACAAAGTTGTAGAAAATTAAATTTCCTATGGAATAAATATGAGATTCGAATTTTTCTAATAAAAGGGCTATTTATTATGAATTATTAAAGTTTCAAAAATAAATATTTTTATTTAAAACATAGGTGGGCCCCACTTTTGGTTGGTGTGGAATTGGCTAATTTTGGTGGGCCCCACTGTGGTGTGCTATGGTGTACTGAAATCTGATCAAAAGTGGCGTGCTTAAAAATTTTGGAAATTAATATTTTATTAATTTAGTCTTCTATGGCGTTCTAGCATTTTCCTATAAATAGGGTGCTTAGTTAGAATTAAAAATCACACCAGAAATAAGTTTTTTTTCTCTCTCTCTCTATCTCTCTATATTATCGTGTGTATTTTTGTAAGTATTTAGATACTTTAAGAGTTGCTATTCAGTATAAGTTTCCTTCAGCCTTATACTTGATATTTCAGTCGGAAGTACGGTTCTTTTGAGGTAAGGGATGTTATTTTCTTCGTAAATGATATTTTTCTTTCAATATCATTATGTCGAAATATTGATATGAGTTTTATTGTGGATTTTCTACCTTTTTGTGTCGGAATTACTATTCACATATACGGCACTATTCACAGAAAAATAAAATTTTCTCTTCTTTGTCTAAGATGTCTAGTATGGTTACTATCTTTGATTGTATCCATGTTTTGATATTTATTTTTGAATTCTGCTCCACAATTGATTATTACTCCCTCCGTCCCACGATAAAAGTCCTTATTACTATTTTGAGTTGTCCCATGTTAAATGTCCATTTTCATTTAATAACCAAACTTTTACACATATTTTCCTATTATACTCATAGCATTAAATATCTCATACTTTTCTTATTCTAATTCTCTCCCCATATTTAATGGCATTATTATGGGCAATTTTATCATTTCATTCATCTTCTTAATATGCGTGAAAAGTTCACCAGGACTTTTATCCTGGGACGGAGGGAGTATATAGTATTTTTGAATTTAGATAAACTGTAGTACGAATCCCTAATATTTGTCATTTTGTCTCACTGGATTCGTTTTCTTTAAAATATTTTTCATCATCCTCAGCCCTAAATAATGATATTACTGAATATCTTTGGCCTGTAGTGCAAAGATGAAAGATTAACTGATGAATATCTTTGGCCCGTAGTGCAAAGATGAACAGGTGTTGAGATGAACATGACCAACTGGTAATACAAATGAATATATTTATAGCCTGTAGTGAAAAGATGAATATTTGATTCAAGATGTATATTTATTGAGGTTACAGGGATAAAATATTGATGATGGACTTTTAAATCTTAGAAGATAATAGAATTCATTCTCTACTTGACTCTTCTAATGGATTATTATTTCCGCTGCAGTTGTTGATCTAAAACTTGTTGTCTATTATATTCTATCAGATTTTTTCCTGTTGAAGACTAATGATAATTTGTTGTATATTATCTTTGTCATATTATTCTTTACTGGGCTAGTTGAGCTCACCCTTTTCCTTTTTGTTCTATTTTTCTCAAGAGGCGAGAATATAGCGGGAACTAGTCGGGATGTGGAATGATGTAATGAGAACTTATTTGAGTGTGGATATTATCTAGAAGATAATATTTGTATTTAAACTCACAGTTTATGTGTTGTCGTATTTTGCACGATAATTGTAATAATGAAGCATAGTTGTTTCTGTACCATATATTTGGCGACTCAGACTGGGTGATGTATACCTATTTTGGGGGCGTCACAATTTATTTTACCAAAATAAATTAGGTCTTATTTTATAATTGTATCTCTCACTATTTTCTTTAAACTATATTACCCTCATTAATATAGTTCGGCAATATCTAATTAAAGATTTGCTAGTGAGAATAAGGATCCAATTTCAAATATATATAGCCTTGTGTGTGCACAAAAAACTATATATAAATAAATAGGTAGACAACTCTTGTCAATTACATTATCATGTAACTCCTTATATTTTGCCTCTTAAATCATAATGGTCAAGTGTGTGCACATCCGAACTAAGATGATTTAAGTTAAGTCATACCCAACATTTTAATAGAAGTGAAGAGAAAAATACAGCCCTTATATGTGCACAACAAAGCGATAATGTTCAATTCCTTATAAACATCATATGTAATAAAAATAACATCTCAAATATTTAATACTCGCCTTGTGTTTGCACAACAAACTCATATTAAATATTCAATGCTCTATTATTTTTAGCATGCTAGAAGGCGAAGCTCGATATTCCAAATATCTTTGAACGTTACAACTTAATATAATTTCATTGAGGGGTTTGTTATTATTAGTCTCATCTTGTTTAGCACGCAAGAACATATATATATATATATATATATATATATATATATATATATATATATATATAATATGCGTCATATTATTAAACATGTGAAACATGTTTGCATAATATATAATACATATATAATACTAGCATGCACATATAGAATACTATATTCTACCCGGATTGATTATGAACTTTTATTCTAGTTTGGTTCACTAGAGCCACCAAGTGAACCAAAAGGTCAAACCCTAGGACGTAAGAATAAATATTTAAATATAACTATTACATTTAAACATGGGCTCCATTACAAACGGGTCTTCGAGCGCACCTTGGTCCTTGATCTCCAGTTCTTCGAAAAAATTCTAAGTAATCCTATTACATTTAAACTATTTAATTTAAATAGAAACCTTGATCAGCAGTCAAGAGGAAGTACATAGGAGAGATATAATTTACACCAAGAAGAAAATCAAAAAAGACGAGGTACGCATACCCTATTTAATAAAACCCACTCATTCAAGCATCCAACAAAAAAAATCCAATCACATTAGTCAATAGTTCATAATCAATCACATTAATTATCATACATATCACTATATATATCAATAAATAAAACATTCATCTTATGAATTAAAATCTTTCCATATATATTAATATAATTTAATGGGCAATTTTAAGTTGCATGAAATCCAATTTCAAGATTAAAATAAATTCTTTATTTTAATAATAAAATTTATTAAGAATATATATATATATATATATATATATATATATATATATATATATATATATATATATCACAAGATCATATGACTACTATCAATCACGGATCAGCGAAATAACAATACCGTCTTATAAGGCAGGCTTCGCGAATTTTTATTTTTTTCATAAAATAATAATTTTATACAATAAATTATCTCCAATAAATTATTCTAAATACATATTCATACATATATGAAATCAAAATAATTAATAATTTGCATAAAGTTTGGCTCTGATACCACTGTAAGGTTTTTTGAAGATCAAAGACGTAATCAAATTGTAAAATTAACGGAAGCAAATTAAAAACATATTTTAAAAATTTTCATAAATCAATTATCCAGATCATTCTTTATGCATATTATTATTTAAAATGAAGAACAAGAAGTTATGGAATCATACCCTTGTAGATATGAACTTCTACAGGTACAAGTTCAACTCATACTTCTCATGCGACACCCCCAAGTCCGAATACTTAAATTCCCACGGAATTTGGTGTTCACTGTCAAAACCTCGTGTATCTATCTACCCATAATAAATGAAAAACCATAAATAGATAGAAATAAATCCTTTCATTATGGAGTTACAACATCTAAATGTAAATATTTTAATCCCAGGTCATACTAACCTTAAATCTTAAATATGAAAACATAAAAAAATAATAAGTCTTACACAACTTTAACATAAGTCTGAAACATAAATACATCAAATAAACAACAAGTCTCCATCACTTGTTAACTTTGCCCATGCCTTTGCTAGTAGAAGGCTCGTCGGACCTTTCGTTCTTAACTGCAATGTTATTATTACGCAAGAGTGAGCACGATTACCCATAAGTATAATAATATAACAATAAAATAATAACTTGCGAATGAATCAAAGACTTCTTAAATAAGAAAACTTGGCTTTTGAATCGAGAATGAATAACAAGAATCAAAAGAACTTCTGAGGGTCATAAGACCTTGAACTACGCCCTAGGTTGTCAAGTGTTTATACTTGAAATCTTTAACAGTCATAAGACTATGGACTCTTCTTCTCGTACTTAGGGGGATCAGCCCTTAGTACCATACTGTGCACAATATCTTAACGCTAAAGCATAATTAATCCTCTATAACAAGGTTGTTTATCTCAGTTTGACATTAGAGTCCGCACCAAAGGAAGTTTGGTTTGGATAAGCTCAACAATGGTTCTAAAATTTAGAACGTTCATCAACTATGGACTAGTCGAATCAATAAGGGTTTGTTAGTCTTACAAGGTTCAACAATAATTGATATTCAATTTGAATAATAAAATTCAAGATGTATACAATCGAATAAGTATTGTATAACAGGAATCATGCTTTTAAAGAATGATAGCATCTAATATGAAATCTTGACTTGAACAATTACAAACAAAATAGAATAAGGAACTTGCTTTATGTAAAGAAACAAGGTTTAGGAACTTGCCTCGTGTGTAGGCTAAACGATTACTACACTCATTCACCACAAGTCTTACACACATACCATATATATTCACAACATTCATTAATTACATTTTCAATTAATTATTTAATATAAACTCCACTTTATTTAACAAATCATAATCCTTCTAATTTAATAACTTAATTAAATTAGAATATTTTCATTCCCTTACTATTCTTACACTCAAATAAATTATTTCATAATAATTTATTGAATATTTATTTTATTCCATAAATATTTTAACTAAAATATTTATTTTATTTGATAAATATTTTAACAATAATTTCTAGCGAATATTTATTTTATTTCAACTAAAATATTTCTTTTATTTGATAAATATTTTAATAATAATTTTTATCGAATATTTATTTTATTCCATAAATATCTTAATTAAAATATTCATTTTATTTTATAAATATTTTAATAATAATTTCCATCGAATATTTATTTTATTTTATAAATATTTTAATAATAAATTTTTTTTTGCCCACCGGGGCGGGTTAATTTAGCTTGGTAACTCCCGCCGGGGCGGGGTTATCCAGACTCAATTCCTGCAGTTTCTGCAGTTCGCGAAGAACACATAACAAGGCCAATTTAGGCCAAAAATCTCACACAAGTTCAACCATATGTTCTCGTGAAGAACACAGAACAGGGTCAAAACTTTAAATTTCTTTGTTCATACATTAATTTAAGCATACCTAGTTACTATAATTCATATGATCATTACTCAACCTTTCTAGCATGATTTTAACAACTTAATTCATATAATTACTTGAATCAAAACACATAATTTCACAGTTCTTATTAAAAACTCTATTTTTAACATTATTAACAAAATCAAATAATGTGAACTCGTTTTTCGACCAAATCAGTCCGTTTAAGTTTCGTTCTTTTCGTTTTTACATGTATAAACAAAATCATTCATCAATTTACCGAATAATATGCAATTTAAACAAAAATTTTTGTACTTATAAGCCATATTCATATATTTTTCTATGTAAAACTAAAAAACTCTATTTACGACATATTAAATGAAATTGATGGTTTGAAAACATACAAAGATGATAGAAAACGTGTTATGATTATATATTATCATGTATAAATCATCAATTTAATAGTTGTTTTACAAAGAACTCAAAACATCCGTTAATGAAAAAACTCTGATTCTAGCATATTTACATGAAATCAATTACTCTAATCACATGAACATATGATATAAACATATTGTAAACATATACTAACATATATATCACATCATATACTCGTCAATTGTAAATCTCTTCATTCATAGAGGACTTAGAAATAGTTTTTCACAAAATATAATAACGTAATTTAAGGTTTGGGTTGAAGAGATTACCCTGCAAGTGTATATGATTCAAAGATGATATTTTCTTCTCTACTTCTCCTTCAATTCACACTCTCTCAGATTCTCTCTAAACTCTCTCTGAAATTCTCTAAGTTTAAGTCTCATAAAATGAAATACGTAAGTTTTAAAAAAATAAGACTGATGTTTACACAATAATAATTGGCATAGTCATGGTCAGTTAATCCCTTAGTGGGTTAACTGGCCAACTCCTCTTAGGGTCGTGTTTGGCTTGTTTTAAAAAGGCTCATTTTCAACTTATTTTAATTAAACTCTTATTATATAGTTTAATAATGTCACACATATTTAAGTAATTAATTAAATATCTTATTTAATTAAATAAAATAAAATAGAATAATTCCACATTAAATCGCATAGTCATATAATTAATTTCTCATTTATTAATTATGTGAAGTCATCAAATCTCTAATTAATTATAAAATTAATTAGAATAACATTATGCTTATTAAATAATTCATTTAATCAAATAAGTTCAATTAAATACATACTTTGAATTATAAAATTCTCCACATTAATTTAATCAATGTAACACATATAATTAAATTAATCTTCCATAACTTCATCAATTAATTATTTAACCCAAAAATTAAATCATCGAAAAATATTTATTTAATTCAATAAATATTCAAATTAAATTACAAAAACCTCGTTTGTCACATCTTTCCTCCCTTAAAAGAATTCTGTCCCCAGAATCACAACTCAATCAATTCGTCCCGTTACATTCTCTCCCCATACAAAGATTTTGTCCCAAGAATCGCTTACACATAAATTAAGCAAATAAATGAGGATAATTCTTCATCATATATTCTTCGAGTTCCCACGTAGCTTCTTCAACTTTGTGGTTCCTCCAAATTACCTTAACAACGGGTATTATTTTATTTCTGAGAACTTGCTCTTTCTTGTCAACAATCTGAACAGGAACTTCTTCATAGGTTAACTCTTTCTCAAAATGCAGGGGTTCATATTCAATCACGTGTTTATAATCGGGTTTATAGGGTTGTAAAATAGAAATATGGAAAACATTATGGATATGTTCTAAGGTCGGGGGTAAGGCTATCTCGTAGGCAACTAGCTTCACCAATTCTTCACAAAACTTCAAAGGGTCCAATGAACCTCGGGCTCAATTTCCGCTTCTTACCAAATTTGATCTTTCCCTTCCAGAGAGAGACTTCCTAGAATACCAAGCTACCTGATTCAAACTCAACATTCTTACGGTGTGGATCGGCGTATTTCTTCTGCCTATCCTGAGCTGCTATCAGTCTTTTTCAGATTACTTTGACTATCTCTACCGTTTGCTGTACCAGTTCTGGTCCTAGTAATTGTCTCTCGCCAACTTCATCCTAGTAAAGTGGAGTTCTGTACTTCCTACCGTACAACGCTTCGTAAGGCGGCATGCCAATGCTAGTGTGGTAATTATTGTTGTAACCGAATTCAGCGAGCGATAAGTGATTATCCCAATTTCCTTTAAAATTTATGATGCACGATCTCAACATATCCTCTAATGTCTGAATCATTCGTTCGCTCTGCCTGTCTGTCTGAGGGTGATATGCCGTACTCATTCTCAATTGCATCCCCATGCACTCCTGTAGTCGCTTCCAGAAGTTTGATGAAAAGAGCGAATCCTTATCTGAGACAATTGACATCGGAACTCCGTGCCTCGAAATAATCTCTTTCACATATAACCTTGCCAACTGGTCTAAGTTGAATTTGATTCTGATCAGAAGGAAATGTGCGAATTTTTTCAATCGCTCAACGATAACCCATAATGCGTCATAGCCTTTCTGAGTTGTCAGAAGGCCAACCACGAAATCCATCGTAATATGTTCTCATTTCCATTCTGGGATCTCTAAAGGTTGTAGCAACTCACTCAGCTTCTGATGTTCTACTTTTACTTTCTGGCATGTCAGACACTTAGCAATACACTCTGTAACATCTCGTTTTAAATTTGGCCACTAGAAATGTTGTCGAAGATCTTGGTACATCTTGGTACTACTAGGGTGAATCGAATACCGTGAGTTATGAGCCTCGCTCAAAATGTCTTTTTTAATCTCTGGCACTGGCGGTACCCAAACTCTGCTCTCAAATCTCAGTATTCCCTCGCTGTCTATTTTGAATCTCGGTTCGGTTCCTTTGGATATCTTCTTTTTCACCTTTTCACATTCTTTGTCCTGAAGTTGTGCCTCTTTAACTTTATCCAGCAAGGTTGTGCCAGCTTGTATCTGGAATATCTTCTCGTCAATCTCTATAGGATACTTCACTTCCAATTCCAGCTTCTCCATCGCTGAAATTAGCTCCTCCTGAGTGGTCAACATCATCAATTTCTCCCGACCCTATCTACGTAAGGCATCGACAACCATATTTGCTTTACTTGGATGGTATAAAATTTTGCAATTATAGTCGTTAATTAACTTTAGCCACCTTCTCTGGCGCATATTCAAGTCCTTCTGTGTAAAAATATATTTCAGACTCTTGTGGTCTGTATATATTTCACACTTCCTCCCATAGAGACAGTGTCTCCAGATCTTCAAAACAAATACCACCGCAGCTAATTCCAAATCATGGGTCGAATACCCCTTCTCAAAGTCCTTCAATTATCGTGACACATACGCAATGACCCTGCCATTTTGCATAAGCACACAGCCTAGTCCTTTATGCGACGCATCACTATAAACCACAAAATTCCCTATGTCATCCGGAAGAGATAACACATGTGATGTACTCCATCTCTTCTTAAGTTCTTGAAATCTTTCCTCACACTTCTCCATCCAAACGAATTTCACAGCTTTCCTAGTCAAATTCGTCAGTGGGGTTGCGATCTTGGAAAAGTCCTAAATGAATCTTCTATAATATCTTGCCAATCTAAGAAAACTTCTTACTTCCGACGGCATTTTCGGCTGATCCCAGTTCATCATAGCTTCAACTTTGGATGGATCTGTCGAAATTTTGTCCTTATCAATCATATGTCCGAAAAATTGTACCCGCTCAATCCAAATTTCACATTTCAAAAAATTGACATACAACTTCTCCCTTCTCAACGCCTCTAACACTGCCTTTAAATGCTCTACATGGTCTTCCTTATTTTTTGATTATACCAAAATGTCATTGATAAATACCACCACAAATTTATCCAAACACGGTTTAAATACCCTGTTCATCAGGTCCATAAACACTGCAGGAGCATTTGTTAGATCGAATGACATCACTAGGAATTCGTAGTGACGATATCAAGACCTAAATGATGTCTTAAGAACATCCTTTGGTCTCACCTTCAATTGATGATAACAACTCCTCAAGTCTATTTTTGAAACGTATCTCGCACCCTTCAATTAATCAAATAGGTCGTCGATCCTCGGTAATGGATATCTATTCTTAACCGTGACCTTATTCAGTTCTTTATAGTCGATGCAGAGCCGCATCGTCCCGTCCTTCTTCTTCAAAAATAGCACTGGTGCTCCCTACGACGATATGCTCGGTTGAATGTATTTCTTGTCCAGTAACTCTTGCATTTGTACCATTAATTCTTTCATCTCTACCGGGGCCATCCGGTATGGTGCTTTCGATATTGGAGCCATTCTTGGCACCAAATCGATCACAAACTCAACCTCTCTAATTGGCGAAAGTCCCGGTAGATCATCCAAAAATACGTCTGCGAAGTCCCTCACTACTGGTATCTCTTCTATCTTCGGGATCTCTTTACGACTGTCGACTATGTAGGCTAAATATCCTACACAACCTTATCTTAACAACTTCCTGGCCTACATCATCGTTAGATAACTTGCTTATCTAGGCGACTTACTGCCATAAAACATAACCTTTGACGGAGTTATAAGGTAATACACTTCTTCTGGCAATCAATTACAGCCCCGTAATTTAATAGACAATCCATTCCCAAGATAACGTCAAATTCCCCAAGTCTGATAGGGATAAGATCTACGTTCATAATATTACCCTTAATATCCACCCTACATTTCTTGTGTACATACTTAACAGGGATCACTTCTCTATTCACAATCTCTATGTTCATGGGGTATTCTAACTCGTCCTTAGGTAATTCCAAGTTCTTAGCAAAGTCATCGAATATAAATGAAAAAGTAGCACCCGAATCAAATAATACATAAGCATTAACTTTATTGATCGGAATGATACCTGACACCACATCGCGAGACTGAACAACATCCTCCACTATCATGTTGAATGTCCTGGAGGTTGGTCTCACGATGGTTAGAGCACTGCTATCGCTGTTTCCCCTGTTCCCTCATGTTCCTGCCCCTCCAGATCCTTTCTTAGGATAATCCCTAGCCAAGTGGTCCTTCGATCCATATGTGAAGCAGGCACCCTTCTTTGGTTTAGGGAAGTTAGGTGCTATATGGCCTTCTTGACCACAATTATAGCAAACTATTTTCCCTTACATACAGACCCCCAAGTAAGCTTTCCCATAGGTTAGACATGCTTCAATCCTCTTCTTCTGACCTCTTTGCTGAATTCCAGTTGACGAGTTGTCAGTCCACCTCCTTTTTTGATTGATACTTCCTCCCGTGTTGCTATCACTGGCCTTGTTATTTCCCTCATTTTCACTCTTCTTCTTCTTCTTCTAATCCTGATTGTACTTGGTCATTGTATCACTCCCACCTTCAGCGAGGATGGCCTTTTCCAATACTCCAGCAAAAGTGTTCAGTTAAAACATGACACTTTGCTATATAACCAGGGATTTAGTCCCTGTTCAAACCTTCTTGCTTTTCTCTCATTCATGTGTACTTGATACGGGGCGAACCTAGCCAACTCATTGAATTTTGCCACATAATCTGGTACAGATATATTGCCTTACTTCAATTCCAGAAATTGTACCTCTATTTGGTTCTGTGAGCTTGTCGGGAAATACATCTCGAAGAACATCTCTCTGAACCTCTCCCAGGTGATCACACCTTCTCCTCCACGGACCTTATTTACTTGCCACTAATAACTGGCTTTTGATTTCAGCATGAACATTACGTAGGCAATTTTCTGGTCCTCTCTGACTCTGGCAACGTCAAAAACTTTTTCCATCTCCATAATCCAAGTTTGAGCTCCTACCGGGTTCATGGAACCTTTAATCTTTGGTGGTACCACCGCCTTAAAGTCCTTAAACGTTATATTTGGTGGAGCTTGAGGTTGATTGTTAATTGCTCCAGCCAATAAATTCACCAACTGCTGAACGAGGTAAGCATTGGCGTTGTTGTTGTTGTTCGTCGATCCTTCTTGGGCCGGTTGACGGTTTGGTCTTCTTCTCGGCAGCATACTTCTGTTAAGAATATACGCTTATTAGGTCTTTATTCAATCCCTTGAATATTTAAGGTTTAACTAAAACATTTAAACATAATCACTTAACACATTATCTCAAATAAACTCTGATATTTTATTCAAGTCGAATGTTTTAACATCATACGATAGCATCACTACTATTTATATCATCTATCCCGAGATAAAGAATCTTCAGTATTAAATCACAATAATATTCCTTTGTTTATAAGCACATCAGAATTTACAATTTTAACTAACATAGATATTCACATAATTCATACTGTTCCTATCACGGCCTATTAAGACGTCGAATAACTTCTACGCGCTCTTCTCCCATGATACGAAACATCGTTCTGCGATCCAACATGTATGAAGGTAAGTCCTCGAACTGAATTGGATAGTACATAACTCGATCATGGGCTTTGTTCACCGCAGTGTTGAATGCCCAATCCATCTCCACCATCTTGACCTTCTTTGCTTGTACCTCTTCCTCGGTTACATCTGCTCGCTGGGAAGCCTTCTTATAAGCATCTTCAGCTCTGGCTCGTTTGGCGAATTCCTCTCTCAGATCATCCTTCAGCTTTGCAACTTCTGCCACTAGCTCCTCATTCTCAGCCTCTAGGTGAACCAATTTCCACTCCACATTTTCAAGACGTGCATAAAGACCATGGATTTCCTCATTCTTCTGTCCTATAGTGGCCTGGCGCTTATCTGCCAACTCTTCCAACTCTGTGACTCTATCCTGAAGCTCGATGTTACGGTCATATACATTGTCATACATCTAAGCTGCAATAGAGTTCGGTGAGAACTCATCTTCCTCCTCTTCTTCCTCAAGGTCCTCCTCTGGATCAGACTCAGGCTCATGCTCCTGACCAACAACAGTGATCAACGGAGATAGCTCTCTCTGTACCAACTGCTCCTAGATGACATGAATGTCTCGGGGCTCCTCCTTTCTAGGTATTCGGGGTTCGTCCTCCCCAGCTCGACTAGATCCTCCAACATCTGATATCTTGACAACACAGTTTTAAGTTTTAGTTATTAATCGATACTCGCGAGCACATAAGATTATCACATAAGTACATAAAGTATTTTATTATCTTCAATGAATTAAGAAATTCATTTCTTAGAACTCGATAAGAGTTTTTTACCACTATTTTCTCAATCTCCTATAAGGCTACTACCTAAAGTTTTTCCCCTACCTAAGATTCATAACCTACAGCTCTGATACCAACCTGTGACACCCCCAAATTCGGGTACTTAAATTCCTACGGGATTTGGTGTTCATTGTCCAAACCTCATGTATCTATCTACCCATAATAAATGAAAAACCATAAATAGATAGAAATAAATCCTCTCCTTATGGAGTTACAACATCTGAATATAAATACATCAATCCTATGTCATACTAACCTTAAATCTTAAATGCAAAAACATAAACAAATAATAAGTCTTACACAACTTTAACATAAGTCTGAAACATAAATATATCAAATAAACAACAAGTCTTCATCACTTGTTAACTTTGCCCATGCCTTTGCTAGTAGAAGGCTCGTCGGACCTTTCGTTCTTAACTGCAATGTTATTATTACGCAAGAGTGAACACGATTGCCCACAAGTATAATAATATAAAAATAAAATAATAACATGCAAATGAATCAAAGACTTCTGAAATAAGAAAACTCGACCTTTGAATCGAGAATGAATAACAAGAATCAAAAGACCTTTTGAGGGTCATAAGACTTTCAACTACGTCCTAGGTTGTCAAATGTTTATTATTGAAACCTTTAATAGTCATAAGACTATGGACTTTTCTTCTCGTACTTAGGGGGATCAGCCCTTAGTACCATACTGTGCACAATATCTTAACGATAAAGCATAATTAATCCCTTATAACAGGGTTATTTATCTCAGTTTGACATTAGAATTCGCACCAAAGGAAGTTTGGTTTGGATAAACTCAACAATGGTTCTAAAATTTAGAACGTTTATCAACTATGAACTAGTCGAATCAATAAGGGTTCGCTAGTCTTACAAGGTTCAACAATAATTGATATTCAATTTGAATAATAAAATTCAAGATGTATACAATTGAATAAGTATTGTATAACAGAAATCATGCTTTTAAAGAAAGATAACATCTAATATGAAATCTTGACTTGAACAATAATAAACAAGATAGAATAAGGAACTTGCTTTATGTAAAGAAACAAGGTTTAAGAACTTGCCTAGTGCGTAGACTAAACGATTACTACTCACGTTCAGTACAAGTCCTACACACATACCATATGTATTCACGACATTCATTAGTTATATTTTTACTTAATTATTTAATATAAACTCCACTTTATTTAACAAATCATTACCCTTCTAATTTAATTACTTAATTAAATTAGAATATTTTCATTCTCTTACTATTATTACACTCGAATAAATTATTTCATAATAATTTCCATCGAATATTTATTTTATTCCATAAATATTTTAACTAAAATATTTATTTTATTTGATAAATATTTTAATAATAATTTACATCGAATATTTATTTTATTCTATAAATATTTCAACTAAAATATTTATTTTATTTGATAAATATTTTAACAATAATTTTCATCAAATATTTATTTTATTTCATAAATATTTTAATTAAAATATTCATTTTATTTTATAAATATTTTAATAATAATTTCTATCGAATATTTATTTTATTCCATAAATATCTCAATTAAAATATTCATTTTATTTTATAAATATTTTAATAATAAATTTTTTTTGCCCGCCGGGGTGGGGTTACCCAAACTCAGTTTCTACATTTCACGAAGAAAACATAACAAGGCCAATTTAGGCCAAAAATCTCACACAAGTTCAACCATATGTCCTCGTAAAGAACACAGAACAAGGCCAAAAACTTCCAATTTCTTTGTTCATACATTAATTTAAATATACCTAGATACTATAATTCATATGATCATTACACAACCTTTCTAGCATGATTTTAATAACTTAATTCATATAATTACTTGAATCAAAACACATAATTTCACAGTTCTTATGAAAAACTCCATTTTTAACATTATTAACGAAATCAACTAATGTGACTCGTTTTTCGACCAAATTAGTCCGTTTAAGTTTTGTTCTTTTCGTTTTTACATGTATAAACAAAATCATTCATCAATTTACTGATTAATATGCAATTTAAACATAAATTTTTGTACTTATAAGCCATACTCGTATATTTTTCTCTGTAAAACTATAAAACTCCAATTACGACATATTATATGAAATTGATGGTTTGAAAACATACATAGATGGTAGAAAATGTGTTATGATTATATATTATCATGTATGTACATATAAATCATCAATTCAATAGTTGTTTTATAGAGAACTCAAAACACCCGTTAATGAAAAAACTCTGATTCTAGCATGTTTACATGAAATCAATTACTCTAATCACATGAATATATGATATAAACATATTGTAAACATATACTAATATATATACTAATATATATATATATATATATATATATATATATATATATATATATATATATATATATATATATATATCACATCATATACTCATCAATTGTAAATCTCTTCAATCATAGAGGACTTAGAAATAGTTTTTCACAAAATATAAGAACGTAATTTAAGGTTTGGATTGTAGAGATTACCCTGCTAGTGTATATGATTCAAAGATGATAATTTCTTCTCTATTTCTTCTTCAATTCACACTTCCTCTCAGATTCTCTCTAAACTATCTCTGAAATTCTCTAAGTTTAAGTCTCATAAAATGAAATACGAAAATTTTTTAAAAAAAAAGACTGATGTTTACGCACTAATAACTGGCATAGTCATGGTCGGTTAATCCCTTAGTATGTTAACTGGCCAACTCCTCTTAGGGCCATGTTTGGCTTATTTTAAAAAGGCTATTTATCAACTTATTTTAATTAAACTCTTATTATATAGTTTAATAATGTCACACCCATTTAAGTAATTAATTAAATATCTTATCAAATTAAATTAAATAAAATAGAATAATTTCACATTAAATCGCATAGTCACATAATTAATTTCTTATTTATTAATTATGTCAAGTCATTAAATCTCCAATTAATTAGAATAACATTATGCTTATTAAGTAATTCATTTAATCAAATAAGCTCAATTAAATAAATACTTTGAATAATAAGATTCTCCACATTAATTTAATCAATGTAACACTTATAATTAAATTAATATTCCATAACTTCATCAATTAATTATTTAACCTAATAATTAAATGATCGAAAAATATTTATTTAATTCAACAAATATTCAAATTAAATTACAAAATTTTCGTTTGTCACATCTCCGCGATCTCCTTGAATCTCTAGGTAGATTCCTTCCTTTGATCAATATTAGCTACCCAAGTGTATGGTCTCTACAGGTGATCCACCATGGAAGAAGAATTTTCAAGAAGAAGGGTGTATTGGCTCAAACCCTAGTTTTTTCTGTAAGACCCCAAATTATTAATAAATAAAATTTAATTTCCTTTATTTATCATTTTGAAATAGTAAGGGTTGATTTGATTAATGTCGTTAGTTATGGGTAAAATGCGCAAATATTTTAAGTAAGCAAGTGGTTATAAAATATTCATTTTTATCGAAGAATATTCGTTTGGTCATGGAATATTCTTGTTGTAGGAGAATATTCGTACGACGGCGCAGCCTTGTGTGGGCCCCATAACGAAAAGTGATTGGATGAAGAAAATGATAAGTATAAGTTGTTTATAAATAACGGCGTAGTTGTTACCGTTAATGCTGTTAGAATACCTGGTGGTTAAAACACAATAATTCGCGTTATTGCACAGTAGCACACGGTATTGCACCAATTATTGATTCTTACGTAAGAAGGCACTACTCAATAATTGTTATAGTAATTACTGTTCAGTATTTTATTTTATTGATTCAATAATTCCTACGTTGATATTTTATATTATTGTTATTTTAATAATTGTCACTACACAGTATTTTTTATTATCGAAGTAATAATTCATATTATCTGAATAATATTATTAGATAACATTATTGGCAATGTCTAGAAAGTTCTGTCTAAGGAGAGGTTTGGTCACCTAATTGCGCGCTAGTAAGGAGAAATTCTTATTAGAAAGCCCCCTCTTTCCTGAGAATTGCCTGGTTGTCAGTGTAAGATCCCGAATTTTATGAAATAAAAGTATTCAATTTTTCTATTTACTAAATGGTTAAATTGATAAAAGTTTAAAATTATGAGTGAAATGTGAATTTTTTTTTCAAAATAAGCAAATGGTTATAAAATAATCATTGTTGTCGGGAAATATTCGTTGGTCGTGGAATATTCTTTCTGTCGGGGAATATTCGTACGACGGCGCAGCTATTTGTGGGCCCCATAACCAAAAACGGTCGGATGAAGATAACGATAAAAATTGAGTTTTTATAAATAACGGCGTAGTTGTTATCGTTAACACTGTTGGAATACCCGGTGGTTAAAATACAGTAATACGCGTAGTTGCACAGTAGCACACGATATTGCACAATATTTTTTTAATTATTGATTCTTACGTGGGAAGACACTACTCAATAATTATTACAGTAATTACTATTCAATATTTTATTTTATTGATTCAATAATTGCTGTGTTGATATTTTAAATTATTGTTGTTTCAATAATTGTCACTGCACAGTATTTCCCATTATCAGATCAATAATTCATATTATTTGAATAATATTATTAGATAGCATTATTGGCAATGTCTAGAAAGTTCTGTCTAAGGAGAGGTTTGGTCATCTAATTGCGCGCTAGCAAGGAGAAATCCTTATTGGAAAGCCCCCTCTTTCCTGGAAACGGCCTGGTTGTCATAAATGTGATTCTGTAATATTATTTGTGAATAATTAATTATTGATTCATATGATAAGAAAATATTTATTTTATGTGGATATAAATGAGGGATATATTTTTGTGGTTAAAAATGAATGAGTTAATGTTGAGGTTTTTATCAGTATTTTTGTCGGAATGGAGGAATTAAAAATCAGGGTTTTTGAGATATTTTGCGGGGGTTATAATTTTTAATCCGACCGTTGGATCGTGGTAATTTTTAGATATGTTATACATATATAAGTTGAGTATATGTTCACAAATTTTGAACCGTTAAAAATGAACGTATGATTTATTATGAATTTTACGAGATGACTGGTTCAGAAATTGTTAAATTTTCGGAGTTAATCATTTTGGTGAAAAATTCTAGAATTGGTGAGCCCCACTCTTGGTTGGTAAAAAAATGTGCTGAGATTTTTATTCAAATGTGGTGGGTGGAAATAGTAGCAGGTAAAGCTATCAGGTTACAGGTTAAGTCTGCTTCGGCGTGCTAATATTTTCTTATAAATAGAGGGCTAAGTTAGAATTAAAAATCACACCAGAAACAAGTTTTCTCTCTAGACTATTGAGTGTATTTTGTGAGTATTTAGATACTTGGTGAGTTGCTATTCATCAGTGCGAGTTTCCTTCAGCGTCATATCCGATATCCAGTCTGAAGTGTTGCTCTTTTGAGGTAAGAGATAGTAAGGGATAGTAAGGGATATTAAGGGATGTTATATTCTTCATAATGATGTTATTCTTTCAATATCATTATACTGACATACTGGTATGGATCTTATTGTGGAATTTTTACCTTTTTGAGTCGGGGATACTATTCACGTATACGACATTATTCACGTATACGGCACTATTCATGTATATGGCACTATTTACGTATATGATATTATTTACGTATATGGTACTATGTACGAATATAGAGTACTATTCACGAGTTACTATTTATGAGTTACTATTCACGAGTTACTATTCTTGAGTTACTATTCACGAGTTACTATTCACGGGTACTATTCACGACAAAAATTAGTTTCTTTTTCTGACCAAATTATCGTTGATTTATGATTGTTGCTCTTGAAAATAAATGTAGTTGTTGATCATATTGTTTATATTATCATATATAACATTTTTATAACCCTGATGTTGAATTTCTCTTTCACTTGAGTGTAAAGATGGATAAATTATTAGTATGATCGTGACTGAGGAATATCTTTGGCCTGTAGTGCAAAGATAAATTGTTAACTGGTATGATCATGACCATTGAATTTATAATTGAATATCTTTAGCTTAAGTGTAAAGATGAATTGATTAAAAGGTTATAATTATTGTTTATATAAATTCTGAAATGATTATATATTTCTTTGAGATATTAATATATTTGGCCTGTAGTGCAACTATGAACTGTTGATAAATATATTTGGCCTGTAGTGCAAATATGAACTCTTGTTGAATATCTTTGGTCTGTAGTGCAAAGATGAACTGGTGATGAATATCTTTGGCCCATAGTGCAAAGATGACCTGTGGTTGAATATCTTTGGCCAGTAGTGCAAAGATGAATTATTGATGAATATCTTTGGCCCGTAGTGCAAAGATAATATGTTGTTAAATATCTTTAGCCAGTAGTGCAAAGATGAACAGGTGTTGAGATGAACATGACCAGCTGGTGATACAAATGAATATCTTTGGCCGTAGTGCAAAGATGAAGTTATTAGTATGATTATGAACAGGAAATATGATTTGGTGTAACCATGATCTTTGATGTTTCAGGTAAAGATAGGTGATGAAAATTATCGTCGTCCTGGATGAGAAGAGGAATGTAGAACTACAACTATGATTATGAGTTATTTATATGATTGTGGACCAGAATTGTTGATTGATGTTACAGGGATAAAACATTGTTGGTGGATTTTTAACATGGAGAAGATAATAGACTTTATAGTCTATTTGACTCTTCTAATGGATTGCTCGTTCCGCTGCAACTATGGTTGAAATTTTTATCATCTACCATATGTTCTAAATCTCTGATTTAATTCTGTTGAAGGCTATTGATAACTTATTTACCTTTAGTCATGATATTCTTTACTGGGCTAGTTGTGCTCACCCTTCTGTTTCACAATTCCTTTCAGGTAATAAGAGTGTAGCTGGGTCGAGCGGGGGTAACAGGAGAATAGAACGGTGGTCATCATTTAGTAGTTGTATTTGGTGAATCATCTAGGGTGAAGCGAACCCAACGTTGGAAGGGTGTTTTGTCATTATCATACAAGATGTCTAATGACATACAACCTCGTGTCATCATAAGACAGGGTTGTGCTCATCCACTTGCTGAGTATCTTTACGAGCACTACCTATATAATCTTGGTGTTTGTTTGAAGTATAATTTTCAATTAGAGACAGTGGAGATAATGATATGTCAAGAGAAGACTCACCATTGGGAAGAATATGATAGTAAACTTCTTATTTTTTTTGGGTCTATTGGGTCAACCAAGGATAATTTTGTGGCCATATGATATCTATCATAACCTAGATGCGTGGCCTCCCATGTACGAAGGTTTCCTTGAGCACTTCTCAAAGATTCTAATTTCTAAAACAGTTTTTGACTATACCTTTATGTAAGGTATCATTGTGAGGTGCTGTCCATGATTGAGACATGTGTCACATTTGGTATATATTTGTATCCAAACTCACAACATATGTGTTGTTATATTTTGCACGACAATTGTTGTAATAAAGTTGTAGTTATTTTCTGTACCATATATTTGGCGACTCAGAATAGGTTGGATGGAATGGACCTATTTTGGGGTCGTCACAGTTGGTATCAGAGCTTAGGGATATGATCTCTGGCGGAGATCTGAAAATAGAACTAGGAGGGGAGAGACGAGTAAATCCTTTGCTAGTGTGTCCTACCTAAGCTTATTTGTTGGTCAGTCATAATATCGGGATATTATGTGATATGTTAATTTGTTCAGCTAACCCTTATTTTGAAGCTGTATTCTAGAATGATATCTAAAATACAGGAGATGAGCAATGGAGAAATCATGATGACGGAGTGATAGAATCTTAAATTGAAGTAAGGTATTCTCAACTTTTCGAAATACCAGGTACGTAAATTTCGAGGACGAAATTTCATAAGGAGGGGAGATTGTAAGACCCCGAATTTTATGAAATAAAAGTATTCAATTTTTCTATTTAGTAAATGGTTAAATTGATAAAAATTTAAAGTTATGAGTGAAATGTGAATTTTTTTTCAAAATAAGCAAGTGGTTATAAAATAATCATTGTTGTCGGGAAATATTCGTTGGTTGTGGAATATTCTTTCTGTCGGGGAATATTCGTACGACGGCGCAGCTATTTATGGGCCCCATAACGAAAAACGGTCGGATGAAGATAACGATAAAAATTGAGTTTTTATAAATAACGGCGTAGTTGTTATCGTTAACACTGTTGGAATACCCGGTGGTTAAAATACAGTAATACGCGTAGTTGCACAGTAGCACGCGATATTGCACAATATTTTTTTAATTATTGATTCTTACGTGGGAAGACACTACTCAATAATTGTTACAGTAATTACTGTTCAATATTTTATTTTATTGATTCAATAATTACTGCGTTGATATTTTATATTATTGTTGTTTCAATAATTGTCACTGAACAGTATTTCCCATTATCAGATCAATAATTCATATTATTTGAATAATATTATTAGATAGCATTATTGGCAAGTCTAGAAAGTTCTATCTAAGGAGAGGTTTGGTCATCTAATTGCGCGCTAGTAAGGAGAAATCCTTATTGGAAAGCCCCCTCTTTCCTAGGAACGGCCTGGTTGTCATAAATGTGATTCTGTAATATTATTTGTGAATAATTAATTATTGATTCATATGATAAGAAAATATTTATTTTATGTGGATATAAATGAGGGATATATTTTTGTAGTTAAAAATGAATGAGTTAATGTTGAGGTTTTTATCAGTATTTTTGTCGGAATGGAGGAATTAAAAATCAGGGTTTTTGAGATATTTTGCGGGGGTTATAATTTTTAATCCGACCGTTGGATCGTGGTAATTTTTGGATATGTTATACATATATAAGTTGAGTATATGTCCACAAATTTTGAACCGTTAAAAATGAACGTATGATTTATTATGAATTTTACGAGATGACTGGTTCAGAAATTGTTAAATTTTCGGAGTTAATTATTTTGGTGGAAAATTCTAGAATTGGTGGGCCCCACTCTTGGTTGGTGAAAAAATGTGCTTAGATTTTTATTCAAATGTGGTGGGTGGATATAGTAGCAGGTAAAGCCATCAGGTTACAGGTTAAGTCTGCTTCGGCGTGCTAACATTTTCCTATAAATAGAGGGCTAAGTTAGAATTAAAAATCACACCAGAAACAAGTTTTCTCTCTATATTATTGAGTGTATTTTGTGAGTATTTAGATACTTGGTGAGTTGCTATTCATCAGTGCGAGTTTCCTTCAGCGTCATATCCGATATCCAGTCTAAAGTGCTGCTCTTTTGAGGTAAGGGATCGTAAGGGATATTAAGGGATGTTATATTCTTCATAATGATGTTATTCTTTCAATATCATTATACTGACATACTGGTATGGATCTTATTGTGGAATTTCTACCTTTTTGAGTCGGGGATACTATTCACGTATACGACACTATTCACGTATACGGCACTATTCATGTATATGGTACTATTTACGTATATGACATTATTTACGTATATGGTACTATGTACGAATACGGAGTACTATTCACGAGTTACTATTCATGAGTTACTATTCACGAGTTACTATTCATGAGTTACTATTCACGAGTTACTATTCACGGGTACTATTCACGACAAAAATTGGTTTCTTTTTCTGACCAAATTATCGTTGATTTATGATTGTTGCTCTTGAAAATAAATGTAGTTGTTGATCATATTGTTTTTATTATCATATATAACATTTTTATAACCCTGATGTTGAATTTCTCTTTCACTTGAGTGTAAAGATGGATAAATTATTAGTATGATCGTGACTGAGGAATATCTTTGGCCTGTAGTGCAAAGATAAATTGTTAACTGGTATGATCATGACCATTGAATTTATAATTGAATATCTTTAGCTTAAGTGTAAAGATGAATTGATTAAAAGGTTATAATTATTGTTTATATAAATTCTGAAATGATTATATATTTCTTTGAGATATTAATATATTTGGCATGTAGTGCAACTATGAACTGTTGATAAATATATTTGGCCTGTAGTGCAAATATGAACTCTTGTTGAATATCTTTGGTCTGTAGTGCAAAGATGAACTGGTGATGAATATCTTTGGCCCATAGTGCAAAGATGACCTGTGGTTGAATATCTTTGGCCAGTAGTGCAAAGATGAATTATTGATGAATATCTTTGGCCCGTAGTGCAAAGATAATATGTTGTTAAATATCTTTAGCCAGTAGTGCAAAGATGAACAGGTGTTGAGATGAACATGACCAGCTGGTGATACAAATGAATATCTTTGGCCGTAGTGCAAAGATGAAGTTATTAGTATGATTATGAACAGGAAATGTGATTTGGTGTAACCATGATCTTTGATGTTTCAGGTAAAGATAGGTGATGAAAATTATCGTCGTCCTGGATGAGAAGAGGAATGTAGAACTACAACTATGATTATGAGTTATTTATATGATTGTGGACCAGAATTGTTGATTGATGTTACAGGGATAAAACATTGTTGGTGGATTTTTAACATGGAGAAGATAATAGACTTTATAGTCTATTTGACTCTTCTAATGGATTGCTCGTTCCGCTGCAACTATGGTTGAAATTTTTATCATCTACCATATGTTCTAAATCTCTGATTTAATTCTGTTGAAGGCTATTGATAACTTATTTACCTTTAGTCATGATATTCTTTACTGGGCTAGTTGTGCTCACCCTTCTGTTTCACAATTCCTTTCAGGTAATAAGAGTGTAGCTGGGTCGAGCGGGGGTAACAGGAGAATAGAACGGTGGTCATCATTTAGTAGTTGTATTTGGTGAATCATCTAGGGTGAAGCTAACCCAACGTTGGAAGGGTGTTTTGTCACTATCATACAAGATGTCTAATGACATATAACCTCGTGTCATCATAAGATAGGGTTGTGCTCATCCACTTGCTGAGTATCTTTACGAGCACTACCTATATAATCTTGGTGTTTGTTTGAAGTATAATTTTCAATTAGAGACAGTGGAGATAATGATATGTCAAGAGAAGACTCACCATTGGGAAGAATATGATAGTAAACTTCTCATTTTTCTTTGGGATCTATTGGGTCAACCAAGGATAATTTTGTGACCATATGATATCTATCATAACCTAGATGCATGGCCTCCCATTTACGAAGGTTTCCTTGAGCACTTCCCAAAGATCTAATTTCTAAAACAGTTTTTGACTATACTTTTATGTAAGGTATCATTGTGAGGTGCTGTCCACGATTAGAACATGAGTCACATTTGGTATATATTTGTATCCAAACTCACAACATATGTGTTGTTATATTTTGCACGACAATTGTTATAATAAAGTTGTAGTTATTTTCTGTACCATATATTTGGCGACTCAGAATAGGTTGGATGGAATGGACCTATTTTGGGGTCGTCAAAGTCAGTATTGTGATTCGGTAATATTATTTGTGAATAATTAATTATTGATTTATATGATGAGGAAAATATTCATTTTATGTGGATATAGATGAAGAAAATTTTTTAATGTGACAATTGTTAAAAATCGATATTTTATCTTTTCTGATAAAATAATATTTTATTATATTATTATAATATAATAATGATGATATTTTTACAATGAATGTGGGATATATGAGTATATGAGGAGAAAGAGTATTTTTGTTGCAAAAATTGTTTAAAACATGTTAAACATGTCTATGGGACCATTTCTTGACTGAAATTTAATTATAGTCTGTAAAATCGCCCATTTGTGGATTTCGGTCAATTTTTATTTGGAATTTGGAAAAACTTTTTTATGCAAAGTTGTAGAGAATTGAATTTCCTATAAAAAGTCGTGAGATTCGAATTTTCTGATAAAATGGCTATTTATTATGAATTATTGAAGTTCCGAAGTTTCGAAATAATTGATTTTTGAAAGTTTTAATTAGTTTTAATAACAAAAACATTTTTTTGATTTAGTTGACTATTGGTGGCTGATGTTTGGATCTGATTTGGTGTGCGTAAGAATTTTTATATAATATATTAATATTATATTAAATTTTCTATTTTGGTGTTCTAAGCATTTTCCTATAAATAGGGTGCTTAGGTTAGAATTGAAAATCACACCAGAAACTAAAGATTTCTCAATCTTTCTCTCTCTATAATATCGAGTGTATTTTGTGAGTATTTTTATACTTTGAGTGTTGCTATACGGTGCAAGTTCCTTCAGCACTATATCTGATATTCCAACCAGAAGTACTATTTTGCTGAGGTAAGGGATGTTATTTCTTCTTAAATGATATTATTTTCTTCAATATCATAATGTCGAAGTATTGATCTGAACTTTTTATCAAATTTGAAACTTTTTGTGTCGGAGTTACTATTCACGTATACGGTACTATTCATGTATACGGCACTATTCACGAATACAGCACTATTCACCGAAAAATTAAATTTTTGTTTTTGTCCAAGATATCTATTATAGATACTAGCTTTGATTGTATCCATGTTTTGATCATTCTTGAATTTTACTCCACTATGATTATTTATGAGGTATTTTTGGACATGGATAAACCGAAATACGAATCCTTAATATTTGTTATTTTGTTTCACTAGATTCGTTTTCTTTAAAATATTTTTCATCATCCTCAATCCTAAATGATGATATTTCTGAATATCTTTGGCCTGTAGTGCAAAGATTAATAATTTTATGATGAATATCTTTGGCCCGTAGTGCAAAGATGAACAGGTGTTGAGATGAACATGACCAACTGATGAATATCTTTGGCCTGTAGTGCAAAGATGAATATTTGATTCAAGATGTTTATTGATTGATGTTACAGGGATAAAATATTGATGATGAACTTTTAAATTCATAGATGATAGTAGATTTCGTACTCTACTTAACTCTTCTAATGAATTATTATTTCCGCTGCGAATATTGATTTAAAACTTGTTGTCTATTGTATTCTATTAGATTTTTCCCTGTTGAAGACTAACGATAATTTGTTTTATATTATCTTAGTCATAATGTTCTTTACTAGGCTAGTTGAGCTCACCCTTTTCCTTTTGTTCCATTTTTCTTCTCAGGAGGCGATAATGTAGCGAGTACTAGTCGGGGTATGGAATGAATGTTCTAGAAAGTCGTTTGAGTAGTCCTCGCCATTTTTGTAAAATAATGTATCAATAATTATAATGAGGACTTATTTGAGTGTGTATATTGTCTAGATGGCAATATTTGTATTTAAACTCACAGTTTTTATGTTGTATTAATAAAGTTGTAGTTGTTTCTGTACCATATATTTTGACGACTCAAAATAGGTGTTGTATACATATTTTGGGGGCGTCATAGTTGGTATCAGATCTTAGGGATATGATCTCTGGCGGAGATCGGGGAATAGAATTAGCAGGGGAGAGACGAGTAAATCCTTCGCTAGTGTGTCCTACCTAAGCTTATTTGTTGGTCGGTCATAATATAGGGATATTATGTGATATGATAATTGCTTAAATTAACCCTTGTTTTATGGCAGTATTTGAGAATGTCGACTGAGAATGTTAACAGTGGAGTAAATGAGACTGTGGAGACACATGTGCTCACCAACGAGGAGAACGTGCAATAGGCTGGCAATGTTCCTCCTGTGAACAACACCAATGAGCAGATGAAGAACGATGGGATGTTTAGAAGCTTTTTACAATTCATGCAAAACTAGACAAGGGAGACTCGTGTTCAAAATACAGGAGGAAATGATAGCAATTCACGGTTTGTCACAGCCAAGCAGTTCAAAGAATTGGGACCACCAGAATTTAAGAGAAATCATGGTGGAAACGTGAGTCAAGCAAATTACCAAGATATTCGATGTCTTGGGATGCACGGAGGAACAGAAAGTTCCATTCGCCACCTTTATGTTCCGTGGCGAGGCAGACTACTGGTGGGAGTCTGTGAAGCGTACCCATCCAGCCGCACTCAGCATGTCTTGGGAGACATTTCAGAAACTGTTCAATGACAAGTACTTTCCTGAAAGTATTCGTCATATGAAGGAGGTAGAGTTTATTAGACTGGAGCTGAATAACATGACGGTGTCTTAGTACGAGGCGAAGTTTGCAGAGTTGTCCAGGTTTACACCTCATTTGGTGGAGAATGAGGAACGTATGACGTGGATGGTTCTGAGAGGTTTGAAACATGGCATACGTCAATATATTATTTCTCATAAATTTTCTCTCTATTCAGATGTTGTCAACAGGGCTCAATTATTAGAGTGAGATAACGAGTACGGTCAACCGAGGGACCACTACCAGGATCATACCGGTGACAGCAGTCATCAGAACAATGATAACCAGCGGAGAAAGAAAAATACAGACAAGAACGGCAACCACTCTGGTGGTAATCGTGGCCATAAAAATAGAAGAAGCGAGTTGGGGGGAGATTTTAAAAAGAGGAGATTCAATAATGACAATGTGAAGACGTCAGCACCAGCAGCAACTGGTTCCAAGGGAGGAGAACGACCACCGGTTATATGCTATAAGTGCGAAAAAGAAGGACATATCAGCCCAAACTGCCCATAACAGTTTAAGGTATGTTATAATTGTGGAAAGGAAGGACATATCGCTCGAGATTGCACTGTATCGAAACCAAGTCCAGCGGGGATGGTGACTCAAAAGGCTGTCCCAGAAAAGTCAAAGTCAACGATTCCTAGAAGAGCGTTTTTCGTGACTGGTCAGAATGCGAGGAACTCGAATGAAGTTAGCATGGGTTAGTTAATTATAAATTTTTGCGAAGTCTATACCTTATTAGATACTGATTCTACCCATTCCTTTATCTCTCCTGCTTGTGCTCAATGTTTAAACTTAACTACGGAGAAATTAGACTTTGATTTATCTGTGGAGACTCCGTTAGGAGAAACTTTCATCACATCCACTATTTATAAATCTTTTTTGATCCAAGTTGGCACCATCACATTACCTGTTGACCTTATCTCTTTAAAGATACTTACTTTTGATATGATTTTAGGGAATGATTGGTTAACTACTCATCATGCCAAATTGATTGCTTTTGTAAGGTTGTTAGTTTTCATATTCCTAAGCAACCTGTTATTCGAATTCAAGTAACCAAACCATTGAAGTTAAACTCTTTCATATCAAGCCGTAAAGTCATTCGTTTATTGAAAAATGAATGTCAAGCTTTCTTAGCTATGTTATGGACTTGAACAAAAATACGTTAGATTTGAATGATATTTATGTTGTTAGTAAATTTCCTGACGTATTTCCTGAAAAAAAATTCCTGGCCTACTCCCAGAGCGTGATATTGAATTTTGTATCGACTTTGAACCTGGTACAAAACCCATTTCTAAAATCTCATATCGAATGGCTCCTATTTAAACTTCCGGAGTTAAAAACCCAACTATAGAAGTTGATAACCGAGCCTCTATCTGGTGACTTCTTTTGTGGTATGCACTGATGCCAGACTCTCCGTAGGGGACGCCATATTCGTGCGATAGTAAACTGATAGGAGTTATTGTGACGTGCTATCCAAGGTTGGGATATGAGTCATAGTTGAGAGCAACCTAAGTCGGTAACCGAAATATGTAGCTTTCTAGGCTTAGTTGGTTATTATCGGAGATTCGTTGAAGGATATTCTCGAATCGCTATTCCATTAACGCATCTGACTCGTAGAGATACAAAATTCGAATGGAGCAAGGAATGTGGGAAGAGCTTCGAAGAACTAAAGAGGAGACTCATTTCGGCACATGTTCTGACCATACCATCCTGGAAAAGCAAACGTGGTAGCTGACGCGTTGAGTAGAAGATCATATGCAGGAACGAGTGCGATGATGTCAAGTATACGCATAGAACCAACTTTAATCGATAAAGTTAAAGTTGCTCAAGCCACAGATCCGGAGCTGATGCGTATGAAGAAGAAAGTACAAGAAGGTACTATTCCAGAAGAAAGAATCAATGAATAAGGAATACTTTGACTCCACTCCAGACTTTGTGTTCCTAACGATTCTGACTTAAAGCATAGAATCATGATGGAGGCACACAACACACCGTTTCCAATCCATCCTGGGAGTACCAAAATGTATCATGATCTTTGACATACATTTTGGTGGAACAATATGAAGAGACAGATCGCGAAGTTTATATCGAGGTGTTTAACTTGTCAACGTGTAAAGGTAGAGCATCAAGTGCCAAAAGGTTCATTGCAACCACTTGAGATTTCGAAATGGAAGTGGGAACACATTACCATGGATTTCGTTATGGTTCTTCCCACGGTTTCTCAAGGCATAAATGCTATTTGGGTTATTGTTGATAGATTAACCAAGTCTGCTCATTTCTTACCGATACGGGAGACTTATTTCCTTGAACGTCTTGCTAGTATGTACGTGAATGGGATTGTGAGGTTGCATGGCATGCTAGTATCCATAGTTTCGGATCGTGACCCAAGATTCACTTCAAGATTTTGGGTTAGCTTGCAAAAAGCTATGGGCACGGATTTATGGTTCAGTTCGGCATACCATCCTCAAACGGACGGACAATCAGAGAGGACTATTCAAACTCTTGAAGATCTATTAAGACTTTGTGTCCTCAATTTCAAAGGGAGTTGGGATAAGAACCTACCATTGGTGGAATTCTCCTACAACAACAGTTATCAGGCGAGTTTAGGTGTGGCTCCATTTGAAGCATTGTATGGACGAAAGTGTCGCTCTACAGTATGTTGGGATGAGGTAGGAGAAGCAACATTGTTGGGACTAGAGTTGGTACGAATGACTACAGAGAAGATCCAAACGATTCGTCAACGTATACAAACGGCACATGATCGACAAAAGAGTTATGCGGATCTTCATCAAAAGGACGTGGAATTTAGTATTGGGGATCATGTATTGTTGCGTTTGGCTCCATGGAAAGGAGTTACAAGATTTGGGAAGAGAGAAAAGCTCAATCCACGATTTATTGGTCCATTTCAGATTCTTGTCCGAGTAGAAAATGTGGCCTATAGACTCGCGTTACCTCCAAGTATGTCTCGTGTTCATAATATTTTTCATATATCTGTGCTACGTAAATATGTAAAAGACCCAAACCACGTTATTGAGTTAGAACCGGACGAGATAGCCGAAGACTTAACGTACGAAGAGGTACCTGTCAAGATCTTGGATAGAAAGGAGCATGTCCTACGCACGAAGGTCATACCACAAGTTAAAGTTTTGTGGAGAAACCATGCTATTGAGGAAATGACCTAGGAGTTGGAAACGGAAATGAAAGCAAGGTATCCTCATCTTTACGAAAAACCAGGTACGTACGTCAATTTCGAGGATGAAATTTCATAAGGAGGGGAGGTTGTAAGACCCCAAATTATTAATAAATGAAATTTAATTTCCTCTATTTATCATTTTGAAATAGTAAGGGTTGATTTGATTAATGTGGTTATTTATGGGTAAAATGCGCAAATATTTTAAATAAGCAAGTGGTTATAAAATATTCATTTTTATCGAAGAATATTCGTTTGGTCGTGGAATATTCTTGTTGTCAGAGAATATTCGTACGACGGCGCAGCCTTGTGTAGGCCCCATAACGAAAAGTGATTGGATGAAAAAAATGACAAGTATAAGTTATTTATAAATAACGGCGTAGTTGTTACCGTTAATACTGTTAGAATACCCGGTGGTTAAAACACAGTAATACGCGTTGTTACACAGTAGCACACGGTATTGTACCAATTATTGATTCTTACGTAAGAAGGCACTACTCAATAATTGTTATTGTAATTACTGTTCAGTATTTTATTTTATTGATTCAATAATTGCTACGTTGATATTTTATATTATTGTTGTTTCAATAATTGTCACTACACAGTATTTTTCATTATCGAAGCAATAATTCATATTATCTGAATAATATTATTAGATAATATTATTGGCAATGTCTATAAATTTCTGTCTAAGGAGAGGTTTGGTCACCTAATTGCGCGCCAGTAAGGAGAAATTCTTATTGGAAAGCCCCCTCTTTCCTAGGAACTGCCTGGTTGTCAATATTGTGATTCGGTAATATTATTTGTGAATAATTAATTATTGATTTTTATGATGAAGAAAATATTCATTTTATGTGGATATAGATGGAGAAAATTTTTTAAAGTGACAATTGCTAAAAATCGATATTTTATCTTTTCTGATAAAATAATATTTTATTATATTATTATAATATAATAATGATGATATTTTTACAATGAATGTGGGATACATGAGTATATGAGGAGAAAGAGTATTTTTGTTATAAAAGTTGTTTAAAATATGTTAAACATGTCTGTGGACCCATTTCTTGACTGAAATTTGATTATAGCCTGTAAAATCGTCCGTTTGTGGATTTCGGTCAATTTTTGTTTGGAATTTGGATAAATTTTCTTCTGCAAAGTTGTAGAGAATTGAATTTCCTATAATAAGTCGTGAGATTCGAATTTTCTGATAAAAGAGCTATTTATTATGAATTATTAAAGTTCCGAAGTTCCGAAATAATTGATTTTTGAAAGTTTTAATTATTTTTAAAAACAAAAACGTTTTTTTGATTTAGTTAACTATTGGTGGCTGATATTTGGATCTAATTTGGTGTGCGTAAGAATTTTTATATAATATATTAATATTATATTAAATTTTCTACTTTGGTGTTCTAAGCATTTTTCTATAAATAGGGTGCTTAGGTTAGAATTGAAAATCACACCAGAAATTAAAGATTTCTCTCTCGTTCTCTCTCTATAATATCGAGCGTATTGTGTGAGTATTTTTATACTTTGAGTATTACTATACAGTGCAAGGTCCTTCAGCACTATATCTGATATTCTAACCAGAAGTACTATTTTGCTGAGGTAAGGGATGTTATTTCTTCTTAAATGATATTATTTTCTTCAATATCATAATGCCGAAGTATTGATCTGAATTTTTTATCAAATTTGGAACTTTTTGTGTCGGAGTTACTATTCACGTATACGGTACTATTCATGTATATGGCACTATTCACGAATACAACACTATTCACCGAAAAATTAAATTTTTATTTTTGTCCAAGATATCTATTATGGATACTAGCTTTGATTGTATCTATGTTTTGATCATTCTTGAATTTTACTCCACTATGATTATTTTATGAGGTATTTTTAGACATGGATAAACCGAAATACGAATCCTTAATATTTGTTATTTTGTTTCACTGGATTCGTTTCCTTTAAATATTGTTCATCATCATCAATCCTAAATGATGATATTACTGAATATCTTTGGCCTGTAGTGTAAAGATTAATAATTTTATGATGAATATCTTTGGCCCGTAGTGCAAAGATGAACAGGTGTTGAGATGAACATGACCAACTGATGAATATCTTTGGCCTGTAGTGCAAAGATGAATATTTAATTCAAGAAGTTTATTGATTGATGTTACAGGGATAAAATATTGATGATGGACTTTTAAATTCATAGATGATAGTAGATTTTATACTCTACTTAACTCTTCTAATGAATTATTATTTTCGCTGCGAATATTGATTTAAAACTTGTTGTCTATTGTATTCTATTAGATTTTTCCCTGTTGAAGACTAACGATAATTTGTTTTATATTATCTTAGTCATAATGTTCTTCACTAGGCTACTTGAGCTCACCCTTTTCCTTTTGTTCCATTTTTCTTCTTAGGAGGCGAGAATGTAGCGAGTAATAGTCGGGGTATGAAATGAAGGTTCTAGAAAGTCGTTTTAGTAGTCCTTACTATTTTTGTAAAATAATGTATCAATAATTATAATTAGGACTTATTTGAGTGTGTATATTGTCTAGATGGCAATATTTGTATTTAAACTCACAGTTTTTATGTTATATTAATAAAATTGTAGTTGTTTCTGTACCATGTATTTTGATGACTCAAAATGGGTGTTGTATACCTATTTTGGGGGCGTCACATTTTCTATCTCTATAGAAAAAGGGGGTCCATTCTCCAACTTTTTGGAATTACGTATATATGATATTCGATATAAGACTCTTCTCATAAAGATATTAGGTAACCCTATTTAATTAAAATAAGATATTATTTATTTAATTAAACTCCTTTAATTAATTGGGGTCCCTAATCTTATTAGGGATAATTAATTAAACTCCTTTAACTAATTTTGCCGCCTAATCCTATTAGGAATAAATGAGAGTACTTATATTAAATTAATTTCTAAACTCTTTAAGAAATTAATAATAATAATTATAATAATATTAATAAGACTCCTCTTATTGATTTATATTTAATATTTTTAAAATATTAAATAATAACTATTAAGCTATTTAATTTATTCTATCACCATAGATTAAATTAAATATACTTAACATATTATTACGATTATGCCATTAACTTTTTAAATAATTATTCTTAACTTTTATGGTGCGACCCTTTAGGTTCTCCACATTAAATCGGTTGTGAATAAATCAATTAGAAAAATTCTAATCTGATTTAAATAAATGAAATAAACTATTTATTTATTTAAATAAATAATATTTATTCTACAATAGGGATAAGTGTTGGTCAAAATCTAATTACGCTCAGCACACAAGTGCACGTGGTCAACAAGAAATATAGTAATAAGTCGAGTATCGTTCCCACAGAGACTAGTATGAAATTAATCCTAACAATTACTAGCTTTATATTAATCCAAATTTTATTAAACTATCCAAATCAATAATTATAACTATTAAAAAATATTAAAAATACCAAACAATCAACAAACTTAAAAACTATAATTTCAAGCAAATAATGGAGAATTAGGCTTACAACTTCACTTTAAGTCTCACTTTGATTATTACACCTTATTCTAGTTTAATTCACTATCTCAATTTATTAATCTAGAACACTTATGTAGAATTAGTTATCTCTCAATGCACTAATACCATATTAACTTAAATCCACAAATTAGATAGAATTAAGCTAAACATCGTAATTAACTAATCCACTATATCTCTATATAAGTTAAAATTAAGAAAAGTTTAATTCCAAGTTCTTACCATATTACATGTGATGCTAGGCATATCTCTACCCTAACATTCATCAAGATTCCATCCAAACACATGCTATTGTGACTATAGTTCTAGACTCATACATCATCTCTCGAATCCATACAAATCCACATAAAATTAGTGATCAAGCAATTCATAAATTAAAGCCCATATCACAATAGATAAATTGAATGATAGATTATTAAACTAAAATTAAGGCTACATAATCATCGTTCAATCATAAAGATCCGTCATAAGCCTAACAAGAAAATTATTTCATTACAAATGAAATAAAAACTAAAATCATAAAAGAAATCATCATCCCAATTACAAAAATTGAATTAAAGAAATAGAATGAATACAAAACTACCCTTCTTCTTAGCTCCAGTATGAAATTTTCAAGACTCTAACCTTCAATCCTTCCTCCAATGAAATTTCTTCAAAATTAGGGCTCCGAATTGTTAATTGATTGAATGTTGTTATCTCTCTTGTTGTCTCTTGTTATTATCCACCATAAGACACATATTTTATCCACAAATTGACGCCAAATATAGTCCCAAATCATACCAACTTGATTCCTTCACATCACTGCATCATTACAATTGAAATAGGATTCTTGGTCTTTCCCTGTACCCCTGCCCCGGCAGGGGTTTTGCTTGTAAATTATCCGCCCCGGCGGGGGGTCTTTCTTCAGAAGCCACATTTTGCTCCTTTAGTTGCCAAGTTCCTCCACAAAACCACCTTTTAAGCCACACATGCTACGCCACCACACCTAAACATAAAATAACAATAAACAAGTAAAACGAATCATAAATATAAAGAATAAACACATTTTAAGCTCGAATTAGAGGTCGATTGTAATACCCGAGAATTTTCACGTATTATTAAATGAATATATTAATGAAAATAAAATTTCTGTGAATAAAAGTGTTATTATTTTGTGAGTTGGTTTGATTCGAATTAGATCAATGCATATTAAGATATGTGAAGTGACAATGAGAATTGTGAAATGCCTTGTGTGGCATAATACGAAACGAATAAATCCATTAAGCAAATTAAAATGAGAGTTAAGAAGATTAATCGTGTTGATCGGGTGATTTCATATAAGTAATCAATACACTCGTATACTCGTAGTAACACTCGTGCGGACAATAATTCATGTCGTGTAAAACGAGTATGACATTAACGGGCTGAAGCTAAATCAGTTTTGACAGTATCAGGGCACGGCGCAGCTGCGCCGTCCCAGCAGTACAAACTGGCGCAGCTACGCCAGGAGTCAACTGGAGAAAAATAATTTTTTAACTTTGGAAATTAAATGGAACAGTTATGTGATATGTGTGACATTGATAAACCATGAATTAAAGTATGTTATGTCCGATAACGGAATTGTTAGTCCATTAATTAATATTAATTAATTGTGGTGGAATATGGATCACTTGGTAATTAATTCGTAATATACGATTATTATTATTTGCAATATATCTATAATATAATAAGAATAATATCGATAGTTAATGGTTATGGAAATCCATAATTTCATCATTAATAAATGGATTAATTACTATCGGTGTAAATTAATTAAGGAAGTGCATAAATTATTTATTTAACATAAATAAGTAAGTTAGTAATATAATAATATTATATTGACGGTTATGTGCATATACAACTATACTACATAGTGCAGTGTGACATTTGTGTGACTATATATCAAGTTCTATGAAACTATATTATATTAAGTGGTAATTAATCAAGGAAAGGAATAATTTATTTGATTAACATAAATGAATAAGTTATTATTATAATAAGGTTATAATATGATTATATGAGTGGTAGGGTTAATTATGGAGCTACCCGAATAATAATAGCTGACTGCATTATTTTATTACGTATATTTAATATACATGGACTATATGATGTGAGTGTATAATTTATCCCTAAAATTCCTAATATGGTAACAATTGTACATTAAGATTTCATTGTGGGAATAAATAGACCAAACCAAGCCTTGATGATATAGAATGCTGAGATTTTCTCTTTTGTCCCAAATTGAGTGTCCCATTTACTCTAAAACCTCAGTCACGTGTAGAATAAAAAGGCTAAGTCTATGTTCTTCATTTTCTTGCAAGCTTGCTAGGCAATGATCATGAGGGGAGTGGTGCTCATGATGCAAATCAACAACTAAATTACCAACTCCTTCTTATACTTTATGCAATCCCTCAATCCATGAGTTTGAATTCTTGGGCAAAGGCTTGGCATGGTCAATGGATTTCCTATATAATGAACACTTCCCTTCATTCCTTGTGTTGCTTAAATTATCTGAGAATTGCTAAGTAGTAAGGCTGAGAGCATACAAGTAATCTAGAGCTTAGGAGTTCAATTGGAGCAAGTTTCATTCGTATTGCAAAGGTATAATTCCATTCTATACTTTCAATTTCATTTTCTATTAAACAGAGTTCTTGAACTATTAAAATTCAAATTCTTAATTCTGCTGAAATAGATGTTAATGAGGATGGGTATGGGTTATATAAATGTTATATGATCATATAAGCATGTTGCAATTGATAAATGAGTGTTTAGGAATGATTTTGTGGGTAAATTTTGTTTTTGGACTAAACAGTTGTCGAAGCAGACTGTTCTTGGCTCAAACCAGGCACGGCGTAGCTGCGCCACATTTGTATTGAGGCGCAGCACAGCTGCGCCGGTCCCTGTTTTCAGTTGAATGTTCTGTTTGCAAGTCTGATCAATATGAGCTAGTTGTTATGACTCAAGCTAGCATGTAAACATATGTATGATGTATATATGAGTATACTAACTAAATAAGAACATGTTTTAATAGACTTACATGATTAACGAAGGTATATGGTTTAAATGGAGATTTGGACTTTAAGTTTTGGAAACAAACTATGTTAAAGATCATGTTCTATAAATTGTGAACCTAGTAAGCTATACATGACTGATTTTGCACATAGATGAGCATGTTGTAGTATATATAGTTCCCTTGAGCATGATCAAACGTAATAAGCCTTGTTTTAGAAATGTTTTCAAGAAAAGACTTAGCCTAGTGAACTAACATGCATGATTTCTACATAATGTATATTCTGACTTTGCAAGCATGTTAGTATGACTTAGAAATGCATGAATAAACCTTAAGGTTGTGTTTATATGATTAGAAAGCAAACATGAGCATGTTGAACCTACTAGTAAGCTTTGAATGTGAACATTGTCAAGCTACCCTAAGGACTAGAATCTGACATTTGTAATCATGATTGATGACACTCTTAGACTCACTCATGTAGTATAAACATAAATATGCCATGCTTATGTATCATGTTTCAAGAAAAACGTAAACGACATATATTTTTAACTAAACCGGTATTAGTTCACATATATGTTATGAATACTCGTAAGTATGCTTAATTTGGATGTTATAACTATCTTGTATGTTTAGAGAGCAAGTATGATAAGTTTTGTGGTTTGATGACCCTAACTTGTTAAAATAGCTAATTTAGGAATATGTTGTTATGAAAAGGAACCTAGATTGACTTGAGAAGCATGAGAGGACCTTTAATATAACATATATAATATGTGTGAGAGTTTTGGTCAAGCCGGATAGAAATCGTAAGGCAACAGCTGAGTCTTGGCATGGCCAGAGGACAGCGCAGCTGCGCCGGTCCTAGGCTTTGCCATGGCGCAGCTGCGCCGTGCAGCAGTCACATGTCGATTCTATTTTTGGTCTGATGTTTGGAGCATGCTTACAGGATTTCTTTAGCTTATCTTATATGACTAATGTGTTAAGGAGCATGCTATATGATGTAAATAAAGGTTAATTTCAACTTTTGAATGCTAAGTCTAAGAGGATGTTTACATGATATCAAACCATGATACGTGGGTTGAACTTGTGATGACATATAAACTGATTTTGTATCATATGTGCATACTTGTATCTTGACAAGCTTGATTAAAGACTATGTTAGCTAATGAACATCTTGAACATAAAATACGTTATAAATAGGATTCGAAAGTGTTGAATTCTTAAACGAGGATAAACTACGCGTAAGGCAAGTTTCTAAACCTCTCTTATTACATTGAGCAAGTTCTCTAACCTTACTCAAGTCTTTATTGAGCAAGTATCCGAACCCTACTCTTATTGTGCAAGTATTCTTGCATTCGTTATTCGATAAATACCGTAAGCTTATCTCTTGAATGCAAGTTATATTACTTTCTCGTTCATATGAGCTAATATGCTTAAACCCTTGTGAAAACTATTATTCATAATGAACTTAGTATTGTTCTTGAATATTGTGAAAGAGTCGATGCCATTTGATTTGGCTAGACTATATACATGTTTATAAAATTGTCAAAACCAATTGATTGGTGCAAAAATCCAAAAACTGAGTTAAACAACCCTTATGGTGAGGGGATTTTATGTTGTTGGAAACCCCAGCACATTAGTATATTAATTACTATGGTGTTATGCATAACGTGGAGTATTGTAGACTGGTCCTCTATAATACTTGTTCTTTTAGGTTATCAGTTTAATATTGGTAATTCTAGTAGATGTTTAATAGTCCTTAATGACTGCTCAGTATAAATTGTTATCCAGTTGGATACCTTGATAGCCTTTGAATTCATATATCTCTGTTGATTTATATTGAATTATCGTTCTTATTCCAAGAATTGTTAATATTCATTATTTATGATATTATTCTGAAACTCTGAACTATCTTAGAGATGATACTTCAATATTTCACACTCATGTTATAAAACTCTTATCCTTGTTATATATTACTTGCTGGGCAATTTGTGCTCATTCTTGCTGTTTAAAACCTTTCAGTTAAGGCGGAACAAGGAGGTGTATCTGGAAAAGACAAGGGCAAGGGCAAGGCTATCGACTAGCTTGTCCCTTCATGTTTAAATTATCATGTGGTTATATTAAGACTATGTTTAAACTTAAGTAGGATTATGTAATAAGTCTTTATTCGATATTATTATGTAATCTATTAAGTATTGTAGGTTGCGAGACTTGGGGGAATAATTATAACAAATCATTGTATATTATTCTAAATTAGATCTTTCGTTGTGAATGTGTGATTTTAGTTATTATGGCAATACTTTGAGAACATTATGAACCGAATTCGGGTGACCGAGGGGAGGTCAGAATTTGGAGGCGTCACATCGATTCGTAGGTATAAAACCCACTCATCAAACTCCCCCAAACTTAACCCGTGCTAGTCCTCGAGGACAAAACAAAACAAAAATGCTATTCAATGCAATGTAATGCAATGGAATGGAATACAACTAGTCTATATGCCTACAAATCCATCAGTAGTGATAGAAACAAGTCTATTCAACCGGTCTCAGAGAAATCAAACAAACATGACAATACTTCATATCAAAATAAGTCAGTAATTTCCAAGTCAATCATCAAATCTTAAACTGTTATTACTCGTATAGTGCTTTTGTGCTCAACACCCATGCTAACTGATACAAAATTCAAATTTAATACATAGCAAGTCTCTTTGAAGGCATCATATAATGTAAACTCAAGAATTTCAAAAGTAGTTAAGATCCAACTAAAATCAAATAATTACCAATATCAAGGGTCCAAATAGGGTACTTATGCTTTATTTTTCATTTACGGGAGATTTTTGCTCTTATTTCCCATTTTATTCAATTTTTTCTTTCTGTTTTTTTATACACATGGCTATGCACTGTCTAATTCCCTTAGGTTTTTCAATGCTACCTTAACGAACTTTCGACCAACGACTCCCAGACCATTAAGACCTTAAGGCGCTAAGACAATCCCCTCGGGCTTACTTACTCAAGTAACAAAGGCCACAAAAACTAGACAAGCATGTCATGGTGTTTATTATATATATATATATATATATATATATATATATATATATATATATATATATATTAGATAGCTTATATACCCCAAATTTCCCTCCAAACTTAGGTTCTTGCCTAACTTTCGCCTTCAGTGGCTATCCTTGTCATTCTTTTATTCAAACTAGCAGTATCCTTTAGAGGTCCATTATGTATCATTTTGACTTAATCAGTCAACATAGTTGTTATTACTGTGCTAACCTTATTATACCAGTTTTAAACAGAAAAAGATTCAATTCATAACAGAAAATCACATTAAAGTTCTAATAGTCAGTACTATACTTGTCTACTCAATCCCAGTCTCATCATTGGCTAAAATAGACTACACTATCTAACAGCTGGACTCATGTAAGATAGCACAATACTTAACTAATTTTTTTATTGAAGTAACAATAAAAGAAATAGATATTAATAAAAACTATTTACAACTACAATACTATGCAAACTATTATGCAATTATACTACATGAATGCAACATATCATGAACCTAAAACTAAACATGTAATAATTCTAAAATAAATGAACTCCCCCAAACTTAAGAATTACAATGTCCTTATTGTAGAAATAAAGCATTAAGTGTACGAGGACTTCCATGTAATCATCTAAGCTTGAGGTGGTGGTGGCTGTGGCTCTTCATTGTTAGAATCAGAAGGTGGATATTGTAACATTGGTGCAGGCTGCTGGTATGGAAACTGAGCATTTGGGTTTAAACTTTGGAGGGTCGCGTTCAAAGAGGCGAAGGACATGTTTATGGCATCGAACATGTGGCCCTGCTTGGCTGTCAGTCTCCTCATCTGTCTACTGGCTTCTTTGTTGTGCCCATCAACTTGTCTCTAGAGGCTGCAAAATTGAGAGCTGAACATGTATCTGCCCGTCCGCTGACTCTCCTCAGTCTCCTGCTCTCCAGTAATCTCATCAGCCCGGAACTCGTCATCGTTAGAGGTGTCCTCAGCATCAGCTTCTTCCTCAGAGTCTGGTGGAAATTCAAACCCGATTCCTCTTGGATGCGACTCCCCCCGGGCCACACTGTGTAACGTGCAATCATCCGTGAGTCCAAAAGTTGAAGCGACTGCTGTGTAGGCTCATCACTGGACCACCTAACTCCAGCTTGCCTGCATAACCCACATATAAGGGATGAGTGTGGCAGGCCACCGAAAAATGGTCCTCGCAGGCATCTTCGTATCGAGAAGTTGATGATGACACCCACGTTGATGTGGAAGTCTTACACGATTGCACACAGTAGAAGCACCTTCTCCTTTGTTACCTCAGTAGTATGTGTGGACGGGAATAGCTTGGCGCACAAGAATGTATACCATATATTTCTATAATGACTCAGGTTCTTGCTGAGGAAGATTGTGCCCCCTTTTCGTTCCTTGACCCATGTGGTGCCTGACTTTGTTATTTCTGTTAAAATCCCCTCGTAATCGGGATTATGGTCACACAAATATGCATACTGGCATTCCACAGGAGTTTGCAGGTTGTAATACTCATTAATAGCTTCAAAACTGAAAGGCACCTGTTTACCCCTCACAGATGCAATGACTGGGGCCTTATCCTCCGCATTTGCTTAAAATTCCTTCACCACATTAACGATCTCTAGCTCTGGTTCATCAGTAAACCTATCCCACCCTTTTTTATATATTTGTCTCTTCATTTGGCCATCTACGTTGTCGGGGGCCAAGCCTCGCTCTGGAGTTAATGCCTTAGACACTAGATAATCATATCGATCGGCAGCGTTGGTACTCATGAATTTTCTCCTATCAATGGTTCGAGCCAGTAGTGTAGACCTTGAGCCCTCGCTTCTCTGTCTCTTTGATGTTGGTTTTGGTGCCATGGTAATCGAATGGATTAACTCAAGCCAAAATTCCCCCAAACTTCACTTCAACAATTCGTCAAACACGTAGTGTGCACGACTCACAATACCCCTAAATATGGTAATTGAACTTCGAATATGGTGATATATGATGAGAAATTGCAAAAATTTGCTTACCCACAGTATAATTGCCCAGTTGAAGTATGAACTCCTAATTGATGGTAGCACTTTGTTGTTCTTCTCCTTTCTTGTTGCTAACCCTAACTTTCTTGTGGCTTTAATTCTGAATTTGGTATGGAAGTAATAGAGTTAGAGCTTGGGTTTAAATAGAGAAGGAAGATGTGTGTAATTTTCGTGGGTTTATGGAAAGGAGAAGTGGAGAATGTGTGGGATGATGGATGAGATTAGGAGTTCGTGGGTTGATTGGGATTATTGTAGCTAATGCTTGGGTTAATGGGGGTATAGGAGTCGGTTGTGGGAGAAGAGAAGTGGGGTTTATTGTTGTAACTGCCGAATAGAAGCCTTTCACGTTACCATACCCCAGCCCTGGCGGGGGGGTGGTATTTTGTTTTCGAGTCAAGACCCCCGCCCCGGTGGGGGGTATCCTACTTAAATTGTCTACCCCGACAAGGGGGGTACACTGCTCCTTACTTTAATTTTTTTTTTATTTCTTGCATCCAACACATATCCATGAGCTTCCCAAGTGCCTGAAACACAATAAAACTATAAGTTTAAGATAACATCATTGAAGGTTGAATTCACTAGAAATCATGACTCAACTAACTACCTAATAAACTTATTTATACTAAACTTATACTCTGAACTACGAATTAATTAGCATACTTAAAAATACTAAAAATGAAAGTAAAATTCGGTTGCCTCCCAATTAGCATTTGTTTTTAAGTCTTTCAGCCTGACTACTCCCTGTTCATGGTGCGTCGATAAGTGTGATTGCGGTGACTTCATTGTCGATGTCGCCACCCCAATAATGCTTAAATCGATGACCGTTGACTTTAAATGTCTCAAATGGATTCCTACTGTGTAATTCAACGACACCATGTGGGAAAACCCTCTTAATCGTGAATGGCCCTGACCATCTAGATTTGAGCTTTCTTGGGAACAATCGAACTCGTGAGTTGAACAATAGCACTGATTGCCCTGGTTTAAACTTTCTCTGCAAGATCTTTTGGTCGTGCCACTTCTTAACCTTTTCCTTGTATAGCTTTGAGTCCTCATATGCTTGCAGACGAAATTCGTTGAGTTCGTTCAATTGGAGCAATCTTTTCTCTCCTGCAGTTGCTTGGTCAAAATTGAGTTTTTGAATTGCCCAGTATGCCTTATGTTGTAATTACACTGGGAGGTGACACGTTTTCCTGTAAACCAATTGATAAAGAGACATCACAATTGGTGTCTTGTATGCTGTCCTATACGCCCATAGTGCGTCGTCCAATTTTAGAGACCAGTCTTTTCTGCTTGGATTCACTATTTTCTCTAAAATCTTCTTCACCTCACTGTTAGAAACCTCAGCTTGACCACTTGTTTGGGGGTGATATGCCGTAGCCACTCTATGATTGACCCCATACTTTGCCAAAAGAGCTATAAACAATCTGTTACAGAAGTGACTACCCTCATCACTTATAATTGCTCTTGGCGTGCCAAATCTTGTAAAGATATGCTTATGTAAAAACTTGAGAACCACCTTGGCATTGTTTGTGGGGAGTGCTACAGCTTCAACCCATTTTGATACATAATCTACAGCTAGCAAGATATATAGGTTGTTGAAAGATGGAGGAAACGGTCCCATAAAATCCATACCCCATACGTCAAAAATTTCCACTTCCATGATAGTTTGTAGTGGCATCTCATTCTACTTTGAAATATTGCCCACCCTTTGGCATCTGTCACAGTTTTTTACAAACTGGTGGGCATCCTTGAACACTGTAGGCCAGCAAAATCCTGCTTGTAATACTTTGGCCGCTGTCCGCTCACTACCATAATGTCCCCCATATGCAGATGAATGGCATTCGTGTAAAATGTTCTTCACTTCACTGTATGGCACACATCTTTGAATCATCTTGTCGGTGCACTATCTGAATAAGTATGGCTCATCCCACATGTACCACTTGATGTCATGTAGTAATTTCTTTTTCTGTTGTCGCGTCAGATCAGTGGGAAGGATGTTGCTCACCAAATAGTTGGCAAAATCCGCATACCATGGAAACTCAAAATTAACTCTAAAGAGCTGCTCATCCGGGAATGATTCATTGATTACACACTTATCTGCTCTATCTTTATCCGGATTTTCCAGCCTCGAAAGATGATCTGCAACTTGATTTTCTGTCCCCTTTCTATCCTTTATTTCTAAGTCAAATTCCTGAAGGAGAAGGATCCATCTAATTAGTCTAGGCTTAACATCCTTCTTCAAAATCAAGTAGTGAATCTCCGAGTGATCCGTGTAAACCACCAACTTTGTCCCAATCAAGTATGCTCTGATTTTGTTAAAGGCATACACCACTGCAAGTAATTCCTTCTCGGTGGTTGTGTAGTTCAATTGGGCATCCGTAAGGGTTTTAATTACATAGTATATGGCGTGGAATATCTTCTCTCAGCGTTGACCCAAAACAACTCCTACCGCATAGTCGCTAGCATCGCACATTAATTCAAAGGGCATATTCCAATCTGGTGTGACGATTACTGGGGTTGTAGTCAACTTCTTTTTTAACTGCTCAAATGTTGTTTTATACTCCTCGTCAAATTTGAATACTGCATCCTTCTCTAAAAGACTGCACAATGGTTTTGCAATCTTAGACAAACCCTTCATTAACCTTCTGGAGAACCCGGCGTGTCCAAGAAAATTGAAGATTCCCTTTACTGAATTTAGCGATGGAAGATTCTTGATCGTGTCTAACTTTGCCTTATCCACATCTAAACCTTTAGCAGAGACCTTATGCCCCAGAATTATCCCTTCTTTAACCATAAAATGGCATTTCTCCCAGTTGAGCACCAAATTAGTTTCCACACACCGCTTTAAGACCATGACCAAATTCTCTAGACACTTATCAAAAGTGTTTCCATAAATTGAAAAGTCATCCATGAAAATTTCAACGTTTTTCTCCACCATGTCCAAGAAAATAGCCATCATGCATCTTTGGAATGTAGCTGGTGCATTACATAACCCAAAGGACATCCTTCTAAATGCAAAGGTGACGTATGGGCATGTAAAGGTGGTCTTCTCTTGATCCTCAGAAGCTATGATGATTTGGTTGTACCCCGAGTATCCATCTAGTAGGCAATAGTATTTATGTCCACCCAATCGGTCCAACATCTAATCAATGAAGGGTAGATGAAAGTGATCCTTCTGGGTTGCCTTATTTAGCTTTCTATAGTCCATGCACACCCTCCATCCGGTCATTGTCCTCGTCGAAATCAACTCATTATCTTCATTCTTAACCACTGTCATTACACCCTTTTTCGGCACGCACTGTACTAGACTGACCCATGCACTGTCTAAAATCGGGTAAATAATTCCCGCATCCAACCACTTTAGTATTTCTTTCTTTATCACTTCTTTCATGATTGGATTTAGCCTTCTCTGTTGTTCCACTGTTGGCTTCGCATCCTCTTCAATGAGAATTTTGTGCATGCAAAAGGAGCGGTTGATCCCCTTTATATCGGCAATGGTCCAACCTATTACAGAATTGTATTCTCTCAAAATCCTCAACAATTTACTTTCTTGCAATTCGTTAAGTACTGATGCAATAATAACAGGTAAAGTATTTGAATCACCCAGATAAGCATACCTGAGGTGTTTAGGAAGCGGTTTGAGCTCAAGAGTGGGTGGCTCCTCAAGGGATGGTTTCATCTGAGCTGAAGCTTTTTCTTCCGTGTGTAATGGCTCAAACGGAACCTTGAATCTACTAACTTGAGGGAAAGCATCCAACATGTGTAAGTAATCCACGAACTCTGAATCATCCAAATCCTCATCCCCCAGTAGTGTAGTTTCCAATGGATCACTGACCAAACTTTTTACCATATCATCATTAACTATCCGGTCGATGACATCCACCTAGAAACACTCCTCTTCATCAATAGGGAACTTCATGGCTTTAAATACATTGAACGTGACTTATTGATCTTGATTCATGGTTAATTCTCCTTTTTGAACATCAATGAGAGTCCTACCTGTAGCCAAAAATGGTCTCCCTAAGATGATTGGGATGTTCTTATCTTCTTCATAGTCCAAAATTATGAAATCTACTGGAAATATGAATTTGTCCACCTTAACCAAAATATCTTCCACAATTCCTCTTGGATAAGTCACCGATCTATCTGCTAACTGCAATGATATGTTTATAGGCTTTGGAGTTGGTAAACCCAATTCGGTATAAACGGATAATGGCATGAGGTTTACACTTGCCCCCAAGTCACACAAACACTTTTTGAAGGCCATGTTACCGATCGTGCAAGGTATAGTAAAACTCCCTGGATCCTTTAACTTTGGAGGTAACTTTCTCTGTAAAACTGCACTGCATTCCTCCGTCAAAGCCACAGTTTTGTAATCCTCTAACTTTTTCTTCCTTGGCAGAATACCCTTCATGAATTTGGCATAACTAGGCATTTGCTCTAGGGCTTCTATGAACGGAATATTAATTTGAAGTTTCTTGAAAACTTCCAAAAATTTGGCAAATTGCTTGTCTAATTTCTACTCTTAGACCCTCTGCTAAAACAGCGGTGGAGGATACACAACTTGCTTGACATCTGACTTGGTCTGTTCATCTTGTTTTTCCTCACCCTGTTTTTCTTCAACCACTTTGTCTTCATTCTCCTTGACATCTTTCTTAGTTAAATTTTCTGCACTTTTGCCTTCAAGATGCTTTCCACTCCTCAAAGTGATTGCTTAACACTGCTCATGATTTCCCTTCGGATTCTTTTCTGTGTCACTAGGTAGAGTCCCTTGCGGTCTATTATTCAATGCTAAGGCTAACTGTCCCATCTAATTTTCTAAGTTTTTTATGGCCACCTCTTGTGATTTCATCGCCGCCTCGTTTCCCGATATGTATTTCAACAAAAGCTCTTATAAGTCTGTCTTCTTCTCTTGATGCGGAGCTACTTGTTGATGCTGATTTTGGAACCCCGGGGGATAAGAAGGTCGTGGAGCCTGCTGATTTTGATTGTTGCTCCACGAAAAGTTGGGATGGTTCCTATTCCTCAGGTTGTAGGCATTTTTATACATATTTTGCGGAATCCTATTGCAGCTACCCACAAACTGAACTGATGTTGGGTTGATGGAACACTGTTCTGTTGGATATTCTCCTACACATAACTCACAAGCATATGCCACCTGCTGTGGTTATGCACCTGTCAGGGCATCCATTTTCTTTGATAAGGTAGAAATATGTGCCGCCAAGGCTGTTACCCCGTCTACCTCTAATACCCCAGCTACCTTAGGCTGTGTCATCCTCGCTGTAGGCCACTGGTAGTTAATAGCTGCCATAGTTTCAATTAACTTATATGCCTCCTCATAACTCTTGGCCATAAACACTCCACCCGAAGCTGCATCTATGCTCGTCCTGAGATTCCCATTCAACCAGTTGTAAAACATATTCATCTGCAACCATTTAGGTAGTCCATGATGATGGCACTTTCTGAGTAGTTCCTTGTACCGTTCCCATACCTCATATAAAGACTCCCCATGCTGCTGCTCAAACACGGTGATCTCGTTTCTTATCTTTGCAGTTTTGGCTAGTGGAAAGAATTTAGCCAGAAACTTTTGAGCAAGGTCGTCCCAAGTAGTTATCGGTCCCGGCGGTAGAGAATGTAATCAACTCTTCGCCTTATCCCGCAGGGTAAATGGAAACAAGCAAAGTCTGACTGCTTCATCTGACACCCCATTGTATCTGAAGGTGTCACATATCTCCTAAAAGCTGACCAAGTGTTCATTTGGATCGTCGTTGGCTAATCCCCCAAACTGAACTGAGTTTTGTATCATCTGAATAGTCCTAAACTTGATCTCAAAAGTATTTGCAGCAATCGTCGGCCTGGTGATGCTTGACTAAAGCTCAGTCACCTTGGGAGTAGCATAATCCCTCAACACTTTCTGGTCTTCTGCAGCCATTATTTCTTCCTTCTCAGAGTTCTCAAAGTTTTGCCTTGTGTCTTTAATCCACTTACTTAGCCTTTGAAACCGTTTCTCGATATCGTCCTCGAAAGGAAGCAAGTCTGAATTCTTAGACTGAGTTTGCATAAACTAACTCCAAGAACCTGAAACAAGAAAGAACAAAACAAAAGAAAAATTGTTTAAGTAAAACTGGACTAATTAAACTGATATTAAAAAACATTAAAATCTATACTAAATTCTCGGCAATGGGGCCAAAAACTTGTTGGTCAAAATCTAATTACGCTCAGCACGCAAGTGCACGTGGTCAACAAGTAATATAGTAATAAGTTGAGTATATTTCCCACAGAGACTAGTATGAAATTAATCCTAACAATTATCAGCTTTATATTAATCCAAATTTTATTAAACTATCCAAATCAGTAATTATAACTATGAAAAAAATATTAAAAATACCAAACAATCAATAAACTTAAAAACTGTAATTTCAAGTAAATAATAGAGAATTAGGCTTACAACTTCACTTTAAGTCTCACTCTGATTATTACACCTTATTCCAGTTTAATTCACTATCTCAGTTTATTAAGCAAGAACACTTATGTAGAATTAGTCATCTCTCAATGCACTAATACCCTATTAACTTAAATTCACAAATTAGATAGAATTAAGCTAAACACCCTAATTAACTAATCCACTATATATCTATGTGAATTAAAATTAAGAAGAGTTTAATTCCAAGTTCTTAGCAGATTACATGTGATGCTAGGCATATCTCTACCCTAACATTCATCAAGATTCCATTCAAATACAGAATTCAAGAACATATGCTATTGTGACTAGGTCTAGATTTATACATCATCTCTCGAATCCATACAAATTCACATAAAATTGGTGATCAAATAATTTATAAATTAAAGCACAAATCACAATAGATAAACTGAATGATAAATTATTAAACTAAAATTAAGGCTACATAGTCATCGTTCAACCATAAAGATCCGTCATAAGCCTAACAAGTAAATTAGTTCATTACAAATGAAATAAAAACTGAAATCATAAAAGAAATTATCATCCCAATTACAAAAATTAAATTAATGAAATAGAATTAATACAAAACCACCCTTCTTCTTAGCTCCAATCTGCAATTTTCGTGACTCTAACCTTCAATCCTTCCTCCAATTAAATTTCCTCAAAATTAAGGCTCCAAATTATTAATTGATTGAATGTTGTTATCTCTCTTGTTGTCTCTTGTTATTATCCAGTATAAGACACGTATTTTGTCCAAAAACTGACGCCAAATACAGTCCTAAACCATACCAACTTGATTCCTTCACGCCACTGCAACATTATAATTAAAACAGGATTCTTGGTCTTTCCTCGTACCCCCGCCCCGACGGGGTTTTTCATCTCTTGATGCCCGCCCCGGCGGGGGGTCCTTCTGTTCTTGCCTAAGTACCCCTGCACCGGCCGGGGGTCTTTCTGCAGAAGCCACATTTTGCTCCTTTAGTTGCCAAGTTCCTCCACAAAACCACCTTTTAAGCCACACATGCTACGCCACCACACCTAAACATAAAAAAATAATAAACAAGTAAAACGAATCATAAATATAAAGAATTAACACAGTTTAAGCTTGAATTAGAGGTTGATTCATAGGTATAAAATCTACTCATCAATAAGCCTCCCTAGAGATCAACGACTTTTCGGATAATATAGATTTCAACATTAATCATAAAAGAACCTTTGAGTAAATAGTTACCGTACAATTCAATCATTCCACCATATAATGTCCCAATTAAATATAAGACATGGAATTACTGTCAAGTCTTATTTTATTTAATTATATATATTTCGATTCCCAAATGCACAACTCCGAATAAATGCAAATTAGAAACTACTTTCTAATTTCATTTTACCTTGGCCAAGGATTCCTAGGTTGTCATTTATCGAATCACATAAGACATTTATCTTCTTTTACTAGAAGTGGTAGATTCTATATTGATCATTCATTATCTCTATATATAACTTATTACACTCAAGCATACCCTTTGATATACTTTAAGAGTCTTAAGGAATAAGTCAAAGTGTAATTAATTATATATAAGATATTATGATGATCTCAAGTCTAAGGATCATTTGTACCACTATCACTACATGAATTTCTATTGACAGGCAAGTAAAACTCCATTAGGAATTCCTTAGTAAGTCACGTTCAGTGAACTTATTCTCCAATAAGCACCTACATACTTGCTTTAGTGTCTCCACACAAATGATCATGAGATCAATCATCCTCATCCAATGAGCAAGCAACGTATGTACCAATCAATCTGGATTCACTAATCCCCTTTTTAGTAATCCATTGATTGAGAACATTTTAGTTTTTAGCTATCTATGAATTTAGATCTTATTAGCATGATATCATCATGATTCTAAAAGCATTGCTTAAAACTATGGGTTTATCACAAATTATTGAAATAACACTATGTAGTTAATAAATGCCTTTAATAATTAATTCTTTTATTAATAAATAAATAAGATTGATTACAAAGTATATATTTTATCATTATACATGATTGGCTTGTATGCATACTACTTTCAAGGGGGTTAAGGTATTAGCGAAAAGGATTCCCTTTGGGCCAGAGGAGGCACACATCACCAAAGCAACTTTCTTTGATGATGTCACCGAAGAAGGAGAAAATCATATTGCCAAGCCCGATTTAATGAAGCTAGCAAGCTGGGAAGAAGTGTAGGAGGACAAGTTTGTGCCTGCAAAAAAGGAAAAGAAGCCGACCTCGGAATAAGGTGAATGTTCCAAAAATAAGAAACTGGTGGTGGTAGACTTGGAAGAAGAAAGAAAAGAACAAAGGAAACGGGCAGCAAACCCGAAAGATGTGACGACCACAAAATTTTACTTAATTTGAAAATTGAGTATTTTAGAATATTATTGAATAAAATAATATTTAATGAATATTATTCTATTTTATGTGTTAATAGTTGAATTTTTGTGGTGGATCGTGATTCTGTGATGGAATTTACCAGTTTTACGATCGTATGAGAGGATAAATTTTTTCGAGAAAAAGACGAAATAGTTACAATTCATAAAAATGCAGAAAATGCGGAAAAATGCTAATAAACGAACTTTTTTGAGAATTTTGAAATTCATCACAGTGTTTATTTAAGAAGGAGAGATGAAATATGAAAATAAAAAAATTCCAGAAAAAGCTGTAAAAATACTATTCACGCTAAAAACGCAAACTTGTCTTTTTCGACTTTTCGAATTACGACAAAATATTTGTTCAAAAAAGGGGGATTGGTGGCGAAATCGGGATTTTGAAAATTAAAAGTCGATTTTTCCAGCTAACCGAGTGTGTTACGAAAATGTAACCGAAAAAATTTGGAAAATCTAACTAAGAAGAAATCGGGTAATCGACTTAGTTCGGGTATTAAACCCTAATCAATTTTATGAAAGCGCAAAAGGAACATTTTGTTAACTTAATGAATTATGAGAGTTAACTAGAAAGTTAAGGGAGAACAATGAGAATTTGGAAAACCTTAGGGGTAAAAACCTTATGATTAAAACCTAAGAAGTATATTCTAGGAATATGTTAAGGTATAAATATATTAAAGGAATATCCTAAGGAATAAGAATTTTGGAGGTTGGCTAGATTTAAGCCAAGAATATAATGCAAAAGCCAAGCCAAGTATGGAATGTCTTGGCGAAGTGTGAGCCAAGAGTAAGCTAAGATGGGTTTGGCTTGGCTAGAAGTGAAGCCATGACTCAAGCCTTAGTAGTAAATCCTAAGACTTGGAGCCAAAGCATGTGTGGGATGAAAATTATCTAATGTGGGCTAAAGAAGCATGACAAGACTATGCTAGGAAAGCATAAGTGCGGCATAAGGAGAGCCATAAGTAGGAGCATAAGGGTGGCACATGTGTAGACACTCGAAATTTTGCATTCATGTTACTAACCTTGCAGGAGGGCAAAATCGTCTTCCAGAGATAACTCTGGAAGTCAACTCAGTTTCTGTGACGCCCCCAAAATAGGTATACAACACCTATTCTGAGTCGCCAAATACATGGTACAGAAAACAAACTACAACTTCAATAATACAATTGTCGTGCAAAATACGACAACACATACTGTGAGTTTAAATACAAATATTGTCTTTTAGACAATATCCACACTCAAATAAGTCCTCGTTACAATTATTCAAACACTATTTTACAGAAATAGTGAGGACTGCTAAAACATCTTTCTAGAATCATCACTCCGTACCCCGACTAGTTCCTGCTATGTTCTCACCTCCTGAGAAGAAAAATGGAACAAAAAGGAAAAGGGTGAGCTCAACTAGCCCAGTAAAGAATATTATGACTAAGATAATATACAAACAAATTATCGTTAGTCTTCAACAGGGAAAAATCTGATAGAATATAATCGACAACAAGTTTTAGATCAACAACTGCAGCGGAAACAGCAAACCATTAGAAGAGTCAAGTAGAGAAAGAATTCTACTATCTTCTAAGATTTAAAAGTCCATCATCAATATTTTATCCCTGTAACATCAATTAATAATCATCTTTATCCAAATATTCATCTTTGCACTACATGCCAAAGATATTCATTTGTATCACCTGTCAGTCATGTTCATCTCAACACCTGTTCATCTTTGCACTACAGGCCAAAGATATTCATCAAGTAATCATACATCTTTGCACTACAGGCCAAAGATATTCATCAAGTAATCATACATCTTTGCACTACAGGCCAAAGATATTCAGTAATATCATCATTTAGGACTGAGGATGATGAAAAATATCTTAAAGAGAACGAATCCAATGAGACAGAAGGACAAATAGTAGGGATTCGTATAACAGTTTATCCAAGATCAATAATACTTCATAATAATCAATTGTGAAGCAGAATTCAAAAATAAAGATCAAAACATGGATACAATCAAAGATAGTAACCATAATAGACATCTTGGACAAAAAGAGAAAATTTTATTTTTCGATGAATAGTGCCGTATTCGTGAATAGTGCCGTATACGTGAATAGTGCCGTATACGTGAATAGTAACCCCCGATACAAAAAGTTCCAAATTTGATAAAAACTCATATCAATATTTCAGCATAATGATATTGAAGAAAATAATATCATTAAGAAGAAAATAATATCCCTTACCTCAAAATATCAGTACTTCTGGTCGGAATACCGGTATAAGGCTGAAAGAAACTTGCTCTGATGAATAGAAACTCTCAAAGTATCAAAATACTCACAAAATAAACTCAATAATCTAGAGAGAGAAAGAGAGAAAACTTGTTTCTGGTGTGATTTTCAATTCTAACTTAGCCCTCTATTTATAGGAAAATTTTGGTAGGTTTGACCTGCAACCTGATGGCTTTACCTGCTACTATTCCCACCCACCACATTTGAAATATAATTCAGCACATTTCTTCACCAACCACAAGTGGGGCCCACCAATTCTAGAATTTTCCACCAAAATGATAAACTCCGAAAATTCAACAATTTCTGAACCAGTCATCTTGTAAAATTCGTAATAAATCATACGTTCATTTTTAACGGTTCAAAATTTGTGGACATATACTCAACTTATATATGTATAACATATCCAAAAATTACCATGATCCAACGGTCGGATTAAAAATTATAACCCCCGCAAACTATCTCAAAAACCCTGATTTTTAATACCTCAATTCTGACAAAAATACTGACAAAAACCTCAACATTAACTCCTTCATTTTTAACCACAAAAATATATCCCTCATTTATATTCACATAAAATAAATATTTCCTTATCATATGAATCAATAATTAATTATTCACAAATAATATTACAGAATCACATTTATGACAACCAGGCCGTTCCCAGGAAAGAGGGGGCTTTCCAATAAGGATTTCTCCTTACTGGCGCGCAATTAGATGACCAAACCTCTCCTTAGACAGAACTTTCTAGACATTGCCAATAATGTTATCTAATAATATTATTCAAATAATATGAATTATTGATCTGATAATGGGAAATACTGTGTAGTGACAATTATTGAAACAACAGTAATATAAAATATCAACGCAGCAATTATTGAATCAATAAAATAAAATACTGAACAGTAATTACTGTAACCATTATTGAGTAGTGCCTTCTTACGTAAGAATCAATAATTGGTGCAATACAGTGTGCTACTGTGTAACAACGCGTATTACTGTGTTTTAACCACCGGGTATTCCAACAGTATTAACGGTAACAACTACGCCGTTATTTATAAACAACTTATACTTGTCGTTTTCTTCATCCAATCGCTTTTCGTTATGGGGCCCACACAAGGCTGCGTCGTCGTACGAATATTCCCCGACAGCAAGAATATTTCACGACCAACCGAATATTCACCGACCAAAAATAAATATTTTATAACCACTTGCTTATTTTGCAAAATTTGCACATTTCACCCATAACCAAAGTATTATATCAAATTAACCCCTTATTATTCACAATAATATTTAGAGAAAATTTGATTTTATTCATTAATAAGTTGGGGTCTTACAGCCTCCCCTCCTTATGAAATTTCGTCCTCGAAATTGACGTACGTACCTGATGTTTCAAAAAGGTGAGGATACCTTGCTTTCATTTCCGTTTCCAACTCCCAGGTCATTTCCTCAATAGCATGGTTTCTCCACAAAACTTTAACTTGTGGTATGACCTTCGTGCGTAGGACATGCTCCTTTCTATCCAAGATCTTAACAGGTACCTCCTCGTACGTTAAATCTTCAGCTATCTCGTCTGGTTCTAACTCAATAATGTGGTTCGGGTCTTTAACATATTTACGAAGCATAGATATGTGAAAAACATTATGAACACGAGACATGCTTGGAGGTAATGCGAGTCTATATGCCACATTTCCTATTCGCTCAAGAATCTCAAATGGACCAACAAATCTTGGATTGAGCTTCCCTCTCTTTCCAAATCTTGTAACTCCCTTCCATGGTGCAACACGTAACAATACATGATCCCCAATATTAAATTCCACGTCCTTCCGATGAAGATCCGCATAACTCTTTTGTCGATCCTGTGCCGTTTGTATACGTTGTCGAATCGTTTGGATCTTCTCTGTAGTAATTCGTACCAACTCTGGTCCCAACAATGTTGCTTCACCCACCTCGTCCCAGCATACTGGAGAACGATATTTTCTTCCATACAACGCCTCGAATGGAGCCACACCTATGCTCGCCTGATAACTGTTGTTGTAGGAGAATTCCACCAATGGTAGGTACTTATCCCAACTCCCTTTGAGATCTAGGACACAAAGTCTTAATAGATCTTCAAGAGTTTGAATAGTCCTTTCTGATTGTCCGTCCGTTTGAGGATGGTATGCCGAACTGAATCGTAAATCCGTGCCCATAGCTTTCTGCAAGCTAACCCAAAATCGTGAAGTGAATCTTGGGTCACGATCCGAAACTATGGATACTGGCATGCCATGCAATCTCACAATCTCGTTCACATACATACTAGCAAGACGTTCAAGGGAATAAGTCTCACGTATCGGTAAGAAATGAGCGGACTTGGTTAATCTATCAACAATAACCCAAATCGCATCTATACCTTGAGAAACCTTGGGAAGACCCGTAACAAAATCCATAGTAATGTGTTCCCACTTCCATTTCGGAATCTCAAGTGGTTGCAATGGACCTTTTGGTACTTGATGCTCCGCTTTTACACGTTGACAAGTTAAACATCTCGAGATAAACTCCGCGATCTCTCTTTTCATATTGCTCCACCAAAATGTATGTCGAAGATCGTGATACATTTTGGTACTCCCAGGATGGATTGCAAACGGTGTGTTGTGTGCCTCCATCATTATTCTATGCTTCAAGTCAAAATCGTTAGGAACACAAAGTCTGGAGTTGACTCGAAGTATTCCTTCCTCATCGATTCTTGCTTCTGGAATAGCACCTTCTTGCACTTTCTTCTTCATACGCATCAGCTCCATGTCCGTAGCTTGAGCAGTTTTAACTTTATCGATTAAAGTCGGTTCTACTCGTATATTTGATATCATCATGTGGGTACTTGGAGCCTTCATCTCTATCTCCATCCTTTGCAAGTCATACAAAATGGGCCTTTATGTTAACAACATTGCACTCGTACCCGCGTATGATCTTCTACTCAATGCGTCAGCTACTACGTTCGCTTTTCCAGGATGATATTGGATGGTATGATCGTAATCTTTCAACAGCTCAAGCCAACGTCGCTGCCGCATGTTAAGTTCCTTTTGGGTGAAGAAATATTTAAGGCTTTTATGATCTGTATAGATCTCCACTTTCTCCCCATACAGGTAGTGTCTCCAGATCTTCAACGCGAAAACGACTGCTGCCAACTCCAAATCATGAGTACGATAATTCCTCTCATATTCTTTGAGTTGTCGCAAGGCATAGGCTATGACTTTCCCATGTTGCATGAGAACACATCCTAACCCTTTGCCTGAAGCATCGCTGTAGATAACAAATCCATCCGAACCAGATGGTATTGTCAAAACAGGTGCCGAAATGAGTCTCCTCTTGAGTTCTTGGAAACTCTTCTCGCATTCCTCACTCCATACGAATTTTGTATCTTTCCGAGTCAGCTGAGTTAACGGAGTAGCGATTCGAGAAAATCCTTCCACAAATCTCCGATAATAACCAGCTAAGCCCAGAAAGCTACGTACTTCGGTTACCGACTTCGGTTGCTCCCAACTTTGTATGGCTTCAATCTTCGCCGGGTCGACAGATACTCCATGTTTTGACACCACGTGCCCTAGGAAAGCTACTTCCTCAAGCCAGAACTCGTATTTCTTCAACTTGGCATATAACTTATTTTCACGCAGCCTTTGGAGTACCAGCTTCAAATGATGCTCATGATCTTCACGGCTTTTGGAATATATGAGGATGTCATCAATAAAGACAACAACGAACTGATCCAAATAATCCTTGAATACTCGGTTCATCATATCCATGAAAGCCGCAGGAGCATTAGTCAATCCAAAAGACATAACTAGGAACTCATAATGCCCGTACCGAGTTCTAAAGGCAGTCTTTGGAATATCCTCAGTTTTAACCTTCAACTGATGATATCCAGAACGAAGATCGATCTTTGAAAAGAACTATGCTCCTTGTAACTGGTCAAACAGGTCATCAATACGAGGTAGCGGATACCTATTCTTAATAGTGACATGGTTTAATTCCCGGTAATCAATACAAAGTCGCATACTCCCGTCTTTCTTCTTTACAAATAAAACAGGAGCACCCCAAGGAGATGTACTAGGACGAATGAAACCGATGTCCAACAACTCTTGTAGTTGGACCTTTAACTCCTGAAGTCCAATAGGAGCCATTCGATACGGGGTTTTAGAAATGGGCTTTGTACCAGGTTCAAGATCAATAAAGAATTCAATTTCTCGTTCCGGGGGTAGACCGAGAAGTTTTTCAGGAAATACGTCAGGAAAGTCAATAACAACAGGAATATTATTCAAATTTGACGTGTCTTTATTCAAATCCATAACATGGGCTAAGAAAGCTTGACATCCGTTTTTTAATAAACGAATGGCTTTATGGCTTGATATAACAGTGATTGATTTTAATGGCTTAGTTGTTTGAATTCGTACAACAGGTTGGTTAGGAATATGAAAACTAACAACCTTACGAAAACAATCAATTTTGGCATGATGAGTAGTTAGCCAATCAATCCCTAAAATCACATCAAAAGCAAGTATCTTTAAAGAGATAAGGTCAACAGGTAAGGTGATGGTACCAACTTGGATCACACAAGATTTATAAACAGTGGATGTGATGAAAGTTTCTCCTAACGGAGTCTCCACAGATAAATCAAAGTCTAACTTCTCCGGAGTCAAGTTTAAACGTTGAGCACAAGCAGGAGAGATAAAAGAATGGATAGAACCGGTATCTAATAAGGTATAAACTTCGCATGAATTTATGATTAGCTTACCCGTGATCACCTCGTTTGGGTTCCTCGTATGTTGACCAGTCACGACAAACGCTCTTCCAGGAACCGTTGACTTTATCTTTTCTGGGACAGCTTTTTGAGTCACCATCCCCGCTGGACTTGGTTTTGCTACAGTGCAATCTCGAGCGATATGTCCTTCCTTTCCACAATTATAACATACCTTAAACTGTTGTGGACAGTTTGGGCTGATATGTCCTTCTTTTCCGCACTTATAGCATATAACCGGTGGTCGTTCTCCTCCCTTGGAACCAGTTGCTGTTGGTGCTGACGTCTTCGTATTGTCATTGTTGAATCTCCTCTTTTTAAAATCTCCTCCCGACTCGCTTCTTCTATTTTCATAGCCACGATTACCACCAGAGTGGTTGCCGTTCTTGTCTGTATTTTTCTTTCTCCGCTGGTTATCATTGTTCTGATGACTGCTGTCACCGATATGATCCTGGTTGTGATCCCTCAGTTGACCGTACTCGTTATCTCGCTCTAATAATTGAGCCCTGTTGACAACATCTGAATAGAGAGAAAATTTATGAGAAATGAGATATTGACGTATGCCGGGTTTCAAACCTCTCAGAAACATCCTCGTCATACGTTCCTCATTCTCCACCAAATGAGGTGCAAACCTGGACAACTCTGCAAATTTTGCCTCGTACTGAGATACCGTCATATTATTCTGCTCTAGTCTAATAAACTCTACCTCCTTCATATGACGAATACTTTCAGGAAAGTACTTGTCATTGAACAATTTTTGAAATGTCTCCCAAGACATGCTGAGTGCGGTTGGATGGGTACGCTTCACAGACTCCCACCAGTAATCTGCCTCGCCACGGAACATAAAGGTGGCGAATGGAACCTTCTGTTCCTCCGTGCATCCCAAGACATCGAATATCTTGGTAATTTGCTTGACCCACGTTTCCGCCATGATCGGATCCGGCTTTCCCTTAAATTCTGGTGGTCCCAATTCTTTGAACTGTTTGGCTGTGACAAACCGTGAATTGCTATCATTTCCTCCTGTATTTTGAACACGAGTCTCCTTTGTCTGGTTTTGCATGAATTGCAAAAAACTTCTAAACATTCCATCATTCACCGTTTGCTCGGTAACGTTGTTTACAGGAGGAATATTGCCTTCCTGTTGCACGTTCCCCTGGGTAGTGATCAAAGGTGTCTCCACGGTCTGATTTACTCCATTATTAACGTTCTCAGCTGCCATTCTTAAATACTGTCATAAAACAAGGGTTAATAGTCATGTCATATATTATCCCTATACTCTGACCGACCAAATAAACACCAAATAAACTTAGTCAGGTCATACTAGCGAAGGAATTCCCCGTCTCTCCCCTCCTAGTTCTTGTCTCACATCTCAGCCAGGGATCATATCCCTAAGCTCTGATACCAACTGTGACGCCCCCAAAATAGGTATACAACACCCATTCTGGGTCGCCAAATACATGGTACAGAAAACAAACTACAACTTCAATAATACAATTGTCGTGCAAAATATGACAACACATACTGTGAGTTTAAATACAAATATTGTCTTTTAGACAATATCCACACTCAAATAAGTCCTCGTTACAATTATTCAAACACTATTTTACAGAAATAGTGAGGACTGCTAAAACATCTTTCTAGAATCATCACTCCGTACCCCGACTAGTTCCTGCTATGTTCTCACCTCCTGAGAAGAAAAATGGAACAAAAAGGAAAAGGGTGAGCTCAACTAGCCCAGTAAAGAATATTATGACTAAGATAATATACAAACAAATTATCGTTAGTCTTCAACAGGGAAAAATCTGATAGAATATAATCGACAACAAGTTTTAGATCAACAACTGCAGCGGAAACAGCAAACCATTAGAAGAGTCAAGTAGAGAAAGAATTCTACTATCTTCTAAGATTTAAAAGTCCATCATCAATATTTTATCCCTGTAACATCAATTAATAATCATCTTTATCCAAATATTCATCTTTGCACTACATGCCAAAGATATTCATTTGTATCACCTGTCAGTCATGTTCATCTCAACACCTGTTCATCTTTGCACTACAGGCCAAAGATATTCATCAAGTAATCATACATCTTTGCACTACAGGCCAAAGATATTCATCAAGTAATCATACATCTTTGCACTACAGGCCAAAGATATTCAGTAATATCATCATTTAGGACTGAGGATGATGAAAAATATCTTAAAGAGAACGAATCCAATGAGACAAAAGGACAAATAGTAGGGATTCGTATAACAGTTTATCCAAGATCAATAATACTTCATAATAATCAATTGTGAAGCAGAATTCAAAAATAAAGATCAAAACATGGATACAATCAAAGATAGTAACCATAATAGACATCTTGGACAAAAAGAGAAAATTTTATTTTTCGGTGAATAGTGCCGTATTCGTGAATAGTGCCGTATACGTGAATAGTGCCGTATACGTAAATAGTAACCCCCGATACAAAAAGTTCCAAATTTGATAAAAACTCATATCAATATTTCAGCATAATGATATTGAAGAAAATAATATCATTAAGAAGAAAATAATATCCCTTACCTCAAAATATCAGTACTTCTGGTCGGAATACCGGTATAAGGCTGAAAGAAACTTGCTCTGATGAATAGAAACTCTCAAAGTATCAAAATACTCACAAAATAAACTCAATAATCTAGAGAGAGAAAGAGAGAAAACTTGTTTCTGGTGTGATTTTCAATTCTAACTTAGCCCTCTATTTATAGGAAAATTTTGGTAGGTTTGACCTGCAACCTGATGGCTTTACCTGCTACTATTCCCACCCACCACATTTGAAATATAATTCAGCACATTTCTTCACCAACCACAAGTGGGGCCCACCAATTCTAGAATTTTCCACCAAAATGATAAACTCCGAAAATTCAACAATTTCTGAACCAGTCATCTTGTAAAATTCGTAATAAATCATACGTTCATTTTTAACGGTTCAAAATTTGTGGACATATACTCAACTTATATATGTATAACATATCCAAAAATTACCATGATCCAACGGTCGGATTAAAAATTATAACCCCCGCAAACTATCTCAAAAACCCTGATTTTTAATACCTCAATTCTGACAAAAATACTGACAAAAACCTCAACATTAACTCCTTCATTTTTAACCACAAAAATATATCCCTCATTTATATCCACATAAAATAAATATTTCCTTATCATATGAATCAATAATTAATTATTCACAAATAATATTACAGAATCACATTTATGACAACCAGGCCGTTCCCAGGAAAGAGGGGGCTTTCCAATAAGGATTTCTCCTTATTGGCGCGCAATTAGATGACCAAACCTCTCCTTAGACAGAACTTTCTAGACATTGCCAATAATGTTATCTAATAATATTATTCAAATAATATGAATTATTGATCTGATAATGGGAAATACTGTGTAGTGACAATTATTGAAACAATAGTAATATAAAATATCAACGCAGCAATTATTGAATCAATAAAATAAAATACTGAACAGTAATTACTGTAACCATTATTGAGTAGTGCCTTCTTACGTAAGAATCAATAATTGGTGCAATACAGTGTGCTACTGTGTAACAACGCGTATTACTGTGTTTTAACCACCGGGTATTCCAACAGTATTAACGGTAACAACTACGCCGTTATTTATAAACAACTTATACTTGTCGTTTTCTTCATCCAATCGCTTTCCGTTATGGGGCCCACACAAGGCTGCGTCGTCGTACGAATATTCCCCGACAGCAAGAATATTCCACGACCAACCGAATATTCACCGACCAAAAATAAATATTTTATAACCACTTGCTTATTTTGCAAAATTTGCACATTTCACCCATAACCAAAGTATTATATCAAATTAACCCCTTATTATTCACAATAATATTTAGAGAAAATTTGATTTTATTCATTAATAAGTTGGGGTCTTACAGTTTCAACCCCGGAGACAACCTTGGGAGATCCAGTTTCAACCTCTGAGACAACCTCGAGAGAATTATTTCCAATCCCAACCTCGGAGAGAACCCCGAGGAATGCAGTTCCAGTTCCGGAGATAAACCCAAAAAAGTCAATTTCCACCCCGGAGATAACCCCGGGACACTAAGTTCAACCTTGGAGACAACTCTGGGAGGTCAAACACACCTCAGAGATAACCCTGAGGACATTCATCATCCACATCAGCGCAATCTAAGAGAAAAAAGAAGAAGGAGAAAATGAGAGAAAACTCTGTCCGTTTCTGTCTGTTAACACTACTATAATGCTTTAAACTGAGTGATTCTTCTTTCTAAACACTTATAAGCTCATGTTATGCTACATACTAAAATTTAACCGATGGAAACCGAGTTTTCAAGCGTCTAAAGCTATCTGAAGTCTTATTGGCAGCCCACTATAAGACTTTTCAATTTTTTAAGCTTTTTACTACTTCTATATATATATATATATATATATATATATATATATATATATATATATATATATATATATATATATATATTCACTGACGTTGAGAGTCGCATTGTGTGGGTATGCCCGGATCGTCGATCCATAGCTTTTATTGCTTATATATATATATATATATATATATATATATATATATATATATATATATATATATATATATATATCGCTTTTATATAAATATCTGCTTTAACTGCTTTCATAATCTAAATATTTAATCATTCAGCATGCGGGTTAGATTTGCCTCAATTTGGCTATTTCTCACTTTAACCGGTTCATGGTGACTAAACTAGAATCGTTGAAGCTAAAATAGTTTAGATTTACTCAAATCTAGTTCTTTTTCTAGCCTTTGCACATATTGCTTTTTCATGTGAGCCTAGGAATAATGTGATCACAGATTCAGCATCTGAATCTATATTCGGTTCCCGTGATGGATATTTTCAGCTACAGCCAACTTGTAAATTATTTACGGTGTCTGAATATCCTTAGATGGCTCTCATGCCCACAAGGAGTTCGACACTACTATGTATCTTATTTTCTCGAAGATGCCTCGCATCTCGAAAATAAAAGCAATCAAGCCGAACACATAATAAAATGGAAGTATCAAAGGCCTCAATTACTATTGAGCATAAGGGTTTGAAAAAACTTGTTTTACAAAACATCACTGCTATATCTTGTTAAAATTGAACTTTTATACAAAAGTCAAACCCTTTGTATATAGGTGCAAACGAGACATAACACTACTTTCAAACAAACTACACATAGACCTAACTCTCTCACACACACACATTCATATATAAAAGTTTTTAATGAAAATTGGCAGTAACCGTGTGATCACGAAAGTCGGGGGGTGCCTAACACCTTCACTTCACTTAATCAAGCCCCCGGATCTTAACAAATTTTGATTTCCTAGACCAGTTAAACTGTGTCACATCACTAGGTCTATGTGCAAACCTTTTATCAGTTGAGTTGGTGCAACCATTTAAAAATAACCAACTGACGACTCTCAAAATAGTTAAATCATCGACATATACATGTCGAACATTTTCAAACTTATTTTTTCAAACAAATCTCACCTAAAAAATGAGAACACCAAAAGACAAGAGCAGAAAGGGATAAATAAAAATCCTGACGTCGACAACAAGGAGGCCACAAAAGGGAGAATAGGTGGAACAAGGAGAGTCACAATGGGCATGAGGGCTATATGGCCACAAAGGGCCACATGTAGCCGGGTAGAGAAAAAGAAAGGGGAGAGGGATTGGTGATTCATGAGCTAAGGTGTCATTTAGCATTAAATGTTATCTTATCTTCACCAAAAACAAAAAAAAATACCTCCCTATTATTGGTTAACCTAACATAAGTTTCTTAACCAAAGATGAGTTAAGTGGTGGGAGAATTAGATTAGTTGTCCAACACTTAGTCTTTCTTTCATATTCATTTCATCATTTTACAAGAGAAAGAAAGAAAAAGAAAAAAAAGTGCTAGAGAGGGAAGAGAGAAGGAAGAAGAGGCCATAGAAAGCAAGGATCAAGCTTGATCAAGGCTAAGGAAGAAGAAGAACCAAGAAGAGTAAGTCTCTAAACCATCAACCTTTTCATTTCTTTGATTTCCTTTGATTTGATTAGTTATTGGTGGTTGGTTATAAATGAAGATCATGATGGATCTTAAATGTATAAGGTGTTTTTGAAGGAGTTAATCTCATAAAAATACTCTAAATATGCATGAAAAATGGAACGAAATCAGAAACATAAGTCTAGCCGCAAGGATGGGCAAAAACTATGTAGATGACTTTAATCGAACTAAGGAAATCGTTAATTCATGAATGCTATATTGAAATCCAAAAAAAAGGAAATATATGTGTATGTGTTATGAAAATGTTCCAATTAGAATAGAGTAAAAAGATGGTAAAAACGAATTTATGGCGAAATTTTTCGTAAAGTATGTTAAATGATGAAAACTTAGTCTCTCAGGGGACTTTTTAGCCAATTTTCTAATAAGTTAGAGACTTGTGAATATTTTTTTATCTAGGGGGATTTGAAGAATTTTTTGCAACGAAGAAATAGACGCAAGAGCGAGCTCATTCCAATATCGGACGAGCAAGTTATGAAGAAACGAAGTAGATGCGTCAAAATCGATAAAATCTAGAAATTTGATAAAATGGGCACCAAAAACTCTATCGGGGTAGTGCAGAGCGTGCCCTTGGGGTGTGGGGTGTGCTGGTCATGCAGTAGGTTTGACAACTTTGACGTCCTTTAGTAAATCAGGCGTAATGTTTTCATACAAACTCCGATTTAGGCGATTCAAGATGATCCAAAAAGATAAGGAGTAGACCTACAATTTTCATTCTTTAAGTTTTGATATTTGAGTTCTGGATCAAGGTATAAATGTCCAATTTAGAACTGATGTGCATTCGGAGGCAAACAAAGGGTGTCGGGCAAGCGCGCACGTAACATGGATGCTTTCGACGATAAAAGATGTTGTTCTAAGTTCTAAAACTTGAAAATTATGAAATATAATGATGATTAACATTATTCAATGATGTATTAAACAAATAGTATGAGCATGCTAAGAATACGCAAAGGAGGCGAATTGGGTGTGTGACCTATGAACGTCGAAATGCCATTTCAAATTTTAATAAACTTAAAAATTATTTCAATTCAAATTAAATGAACATTATAAGATCTGGAATGGGGTTAAAATAAACCAATAAAGTTGGATGATTATAAGAGTCGTAACATTTTTTGAACGATGCAACGCCGATAGATGTTTTGTAGTTAATCGTGTAAGTTAAACTATAATGCACGAAAAAATATGAAATAAAAATTAGTATAAACCAATTTGAGCGTCATCAAGTAACTAATTGGTATGTTCTACATTATTGATATATGTAGGTTTTTTAAAGAGCTATGTAGAGTATACAGTAAAGAATGCTTAAGGCAAGTTCCTTAAACTTACTTTGATTTTATTGAGCAAGTTTTCTGACTTCATTTAAATTATTAAATTGAATGCAAGTTTCATGTTTTTGTGTAAATATATTACATTTATACAAGTTTTTAATCTATGAATTGTGTTGGTTGCCAATATTTGCACTTATATGAATTTGAATAAGAAATGTTATGCTTTTGAGCTGTTTAAGTTGTAACAGTTTTGTTAATGCATGAGTTGCGATATGATTAAATCCATGCTATTTTAGATGGAAACATGTTAAGATGTTTATGAAAACAAACACAAGTTGTGTTATGATAAGGTTATAGACACTATTAGTGTCAGAAAGCGTAAGATTTAATAAATGATAAAGGTAAAAGTCGGTAGGACTACCTAAATGTTACGATGTTAACTAAGTTTAAGTTGTAAGTGCAGTCACATGCTTTTTGACTGTTGATATATAGCTAATGAGTAGAACAACTCCTTTGTATGGGTAGGAAATTATGACCACTTAGTTCACTACATTGCTATCTGTTGAACACTTGTGTTGTACTATTTAAATATATGTTGAGAATGTGATTCTTTTCACATGTATATAATTATTTAGGGTAAGATCAGTCCTAGAAGAGTTATATAAGAAGGTTATTCTTAGTAAGTAGGAGAAGACAAATGGTCTTAGGTGATTGTGATTAAGTAAATGATGATGAACTTCTTGTGGCAAAATTAAAGAGGGTGTTCTCTTAGAATAGTAATGAAGGTGTTATATGATAGGAATCTGATTTAATTCCTATTTATTCAAGTTGTTTCATAACTCTTGTTTGGTTATTGAAGTTTTTATTTAATGATAAGTTGTTCGTGACTTTGTTGTTTATTCATGATCTGCTATATCTTCCTAAGCAATTAAATGCTCACTCTTGCAAATTCTAATATCATTGCAGCTAAGCTAGAGGAGAATGAAGAATCAAGTACTGTACAGAAGTAGATGAGAATAAAGGTAGAAATGGTTGTAATATTCGTACAAATTCTAAATTGTACTTTTATATTCAATGGTGTAATAAGTTAAGGTCTTCGTACCAAGTTTAGAAAGTAAGATTCTTCATATGTTTTATAAGAATATTATAATTATTCTTGTGATGTATTAAGATCTTTATATGATAGCATTAGAATCCGATTTTGAAGATAGAACCGGGATTCAGGGGTGTCATAGAAGATGCCAAAAATATAATAAATGCCAAGTGGATAGCCCAATTAAAAGATGAAAAAGTAAACAAAAGAAAAGAAGAACATAAGAAAAAATGAGAAAGGGTTGTTAACCCGATGGAAAGATAGTGTTTCACTTATGACGGTGTAAGAGGGATGAACCCGAGGGTACATCCAAACCTCACAGCTTAAGAGGTGTCTCCCACTCCAGTAGTAATGAAAAGGAAGAAATTGTGCAGCAAAAGGTGGAACCAGCTCCGAAATGCTTTGAGGATCAACTAAAACTTCAACAAAATGACTAGAGGAAGTCAATTTGGCAATAGAAGGAGGATCTCCAAGACTGACTTACATCAATAAGGAGCTAAATGCCAACCAAAAAGAGGAGTTAGTGAAGCTATTGCAAGAGTATGGGGGTGTGTTTGCTTGGAATTATGATGAGATGCTCAGGATCAACAAAGAGTTGGTAGAGCATAATCTGAACATAAGCCCATGAGCTAAACCAGTGAAGCAAGCACCTCACACTTATGCACTAGAAGTAGAAACATAAATAAAGGAAGAGATCAAGAGGTTGCTGGAAATAAGATTCATTAAGCCAATTCAACATCCATTATGGCTATCCATCATTGTACAGGTAAAAAATATAATGGATAATAGGTAATATGAATGGATTTCTACGATTTCAGTAAGGCGTGCCCAAAAGACATGTACATGCTACCTAGTATAGACACTTTGGTGGATGCAACAACCAAACATGAGATGATGTCATTCATGGATGGGTTCGTAGGATATAATAAGATAAAGATGTCTATAGAAGAAGCAGAGATGAAAACCTTCTGTACCCTATTTGAGAATTTTTATTATGTAGTAATGTTATTCAGGTTGAAGAACGTGAAAGCAACTAACCAAAGGGCAATGCACACCATCTTTTCACGATTGTATGCATCTTGTCGTGAAAGATGGCGTGCATTGCTAGAGAGAAGAGGAAGGTCGACCGCCACTGCTAGCTAGAGAGAGAAGACTGAGAGAAAAAATAAGAGGAAGAAACGGGTCTGATCTCTTATTAAAATCAGTTAATTTCAATGGAATTTTGTCGACAATAGTTCCCTCGGTATTAAGCTATTTTCGACGGACGTTCAATCAAAAATAAACTCTTTCGTCGAAATTATAATTCGTGGTGGAACGAAATGTTGGTGCCCTTGGGGGTAGCTTTATTCTGCTGGAATATTTTGTCAAAAATAACATTACTATCGATGAAATACAGTCCATTAAAAATAATTTTGTCGACCCTAAGTACTTTTCTTATAGTGCTAGGTCAATTTTAAATTTAAAAATATCTAAAATTAACTTTGAAATGACAATATGGTCTTATATTTTGAAACAAAGTGAGTATATATGATTGTTCTTGACATTTCTAGCTCCATTGATTGTATTAACAAGCTTGAGTTAAATAAGGATTTCTAACCTCTAATCACTACAATAAAAAGGTTGAATTTCGACAAAATTTTATGTCAAAATTAGACTAACTCCGACGGAATTAGTCTAATTTCGATGGAAAATTCCGTTTGAAAATTCGGTCGGATATACACACGTCGGAATTTAGTCCGTCTAAAATTCGGTCAGAGATAACAAAAGTCGACGAAACAAATTCTGACAAATATTATGTCGGAATTAGTATATTCTCGACGGACGCATTTCAGCTGGGATTATTTTGTCGAGTTTACATCTGCCACGTGGCATCGCTAATTGGACTTAGAGGGCTTATTTTCGACGAAACTTCCGTCGGAAATATAAATTTTTTGTTGAGAATAAGGGTTTTTTTTAATTTTTTTATTTTGGCAATATTCAGGGTTTTAACCCACCTTTTTGTACATGTAAACCTGCTTTATCCCAATAAACACATATAACATAATTATAACTATGTAACAACATATACATAAAATAATAACTAACTTATGTGCACACACAAGTCCAATATGAATTACCACGACCAAGAATAATAAATATATTCAATAAGATATACAAAAATGATATTAAATTACAATGTTTAAACTACAATACGTCAAACATCAACTACACTACGAGGATTTACATCCTATTAAGCTAAACTAAAGTAAAGATGAATAAAATATGTACAAATCATCTACAAAACTAAGTCATGCTATTACTACCCCCATTGTGAAGAGGATCATTGGGGCGGTGGTGTTGCTCTAGTGAATGAAAATCATCGACGTCCTCCCTTCACTCGTGATCAGCATCACCAGCCTCCTCGGGATCGCCACCCTGCTCGGGATCGCCACCCTATTGATACAATTATAGATATAACTCATTAGTCCATATGAAAAAAAATTAAAGATACAACTAAATGAAAATTAAATAACATACAAAATAGTTAACTCAAAATAAATAGTATACCTGAGTAGTCGAGTGCTGACTCAACATCGGCCAAAAAGTGTCCATGAGTAAGGTAACCACCATCCAGACCACCTCATTGCATATCGCAGCGAACAACTCCAGAGGGATACCCTTACTCTCGGTGGTAGCCCTAGCTACAATGTTTTGACCAAGCTGGTGGAGGCGAGTATGGTTGGGCAGGTCCTGACAATGGAATATCAGATGTGTTACAAACCTCTATATGTTAGTGTCAGAGCTTCTCAAACCAATCTTATAATTTAATATATGTATATGTGAATTAAATCATCATATTTATTACGTAATATTAATAAATATCGATTATTATAGCTAGATGTATTACCCATATAGCTAATGTTATAGGATACATCGTGACGGCGAAGTCGACACCTATGGCGTATGGGCTCTATCCTAGAACTCTACCATAGTATGAGGTTAGCCCAAGCTCCTCCATATGGCCTAATAAATACATTAATTAATATTACATTACTTTCTTATTGATCTAACAATATTAAACTAAACAACTAAATATAAATATATACCAACTTAACCTCCTGAAATGATTGCGAGCCACTAGTAAGTACGATCTGGAGCTAGCCTCAAATCTTTTTCATCTACTTAGACTGTGTCTTGAGGGCATCAACATCCTTGTACGTATATATAGCATCCCATATTGCATTTGAGACTATCTACTACTGATAATCTCGTATAGTACTCCCACGTCGGTCTACAACTGCTCGGCTGTGATGAGTGGGATTTATATCCACGAATCAGATCCTCTGTGGCTTAAGACGCTGTCTGTTTTTCGTTACTTGTTTAGCTTTTATATATATAATATTGTTATTATGTTTAATCTTTATGATGCAGGGCTCATTAGGTCATCTCCAGCTTAAAGGGGCAAAATGGTCATTTTTTACACACTGGCGCTACAGTGTCAATACCAAGCTTTAGCTTGGCGTTGCAGCGCGACACCAAGGTTCAGGCTGACGTCATCATAGCACTGCAGCGGTACAGCTCCTTTGTAAGCTAGCGCTGCAGCGCGAGCTCTGGTGTTTTTAATGCCTACGTGGCACCGCAGCGCCACCTCCGGTGTCCAGACAGAGACTTGCTTTTAATGACCTAAAAGATGAGAAGTAAAGAGATTTAGACAACGTAGCCGCCATCATTAAGACAGACAGTAGAATAGAAGTTTTTCAATTGCTAATTAGTTAGAAGAGAAAGAAGTTGTGCGTCAAGGAAGAAAAGACCATTGCATCCTTCACAGCTCAGACTCTACACGGAGAAGAGAAGAGTGGGAGATAGAAAACTTCACAATATGAGTTTTCTTATTCCAAATCTTTCATTTACTTGTGTATTAATGAGCATGTTGAATGCTTTAGAAATATGTATTAGTACCATGGTTATGAACTAATTCCATTTTAAGGATTATAATGTAACCTATTGTTTAGCTTAATTAACTTTCTCTCCTATTTATATTAATGAATCATTTTGGACTGGGTTGTTGTATTTCATACTTATTGATTGATTGCTTGACAAAGAAATCGATATTGATATTAATGGATATTAATATCTAACCTTTAAGTACAAGAACACTTGTTATGACCATGCCTATGGAAATGTGTGCATAAATTGCTTAATAGGATAGACATATCTCTATTTGCCTTGTGCAGCCTTGAGACTAAGCTTAATGACCATAGTCTAGTTATTTTCACCAATAGAAATATTTTGATTCATCTAGCTAGGGATGTGCATTAAACCTCGATAGAAGCTTATGTGGAATTACTGTTCTCGGTTGACCATTCCTTGATTCATTTGTATTGTGGAGAGTTAGGAGATTAGGTGACGCATTAGGAGAATTGTAATCATAACTTTACTTCCTTGTACAAATACTTCTCTTATTCCTACAGTTTTAATCATATAGCTTAACACACCATCTCTATTTACTTATTTAGATAAGACAGTATTGAACATATTTTAGTACTTGACTAGCACTTAAGACTTCATCCTCGTGGGTACGACACTCTACTTATCATATATTACTTGTGGACCGCGTATGCTTGTGCGTGTTTTATTCGATTGTGAAATCGGCCAACAAGTTTTTGGCACCGTTGTCGGGGACTTAGTATTATTTGTTTATCAATATTAACACCAAGTTAATACGATCTTAATTTAAACTGATATATCTATTTAATTTTATTTTCAGGTAATCTCTACTGTTTATGCCATCTCGGAGGGGTTGAAATATAATACCTCTCGATTCCGAGGTTGATAGAACGTACAGACGACTACAGAGAGAAAAAGCTCGGGACATACCTACTCCTGTTATAATGGCTGAGGAACTTCAGAAATCTTTAAGGGAGTATGCTATGCCTCATATCGCAAATTTACAAGCGAGCATTCTCAGGCCCGCAATCCAAGCGAACAATTTTGAGATCAAGTCGGGCACCATCCAAATGTGCTCCAATATTCAATTTGGGGGATTACCAAATGATGACCCCAATGATCACTTGATAAACTTCATGGAGATATATGATACGTTTAAGTGTAACAGAGTGTCTGACGATGCCATCAGACTCCAATTATTTCCATTCACTTTGAGGGACAAGGCCAAGAGCTGGCTACATTCACTTCTGTCAGGCTCCATCACCACATGGGCTGACTTGGCTCAAAAGTTCGTGGCGAAGTTTTTCCCGCCCGTTAAAACCGCCAGGCTCAAGCACGACATTACATCCTTTATCCAATTTGAATCAGAGTCTTTGTACGACTCATGGGAGCTATTCAAGGATCTTATGAGAAAATGCCCTCACCATGGACTACCAGAATTGTAAGACCCCGAATTTTATGAAATAAAATTATTCAATTTTTCTTATAATTACTATTCAGTAAATGGTTAAATTGATAAAAGTTAAAGTTAAGGCTGATATATGAATTTTTTTTTCAAAATACGCAAGTGGTTATAAAATATGTATTGTTGTCGGGAAATATTCGTTTAGTCGTGGAATATTCGTACGATGGCACAGCCATTTGTGGGTCCCATAACAGAATAACTGTCGGATGAAGAAAACGACAAATTTGAGTTTTTATAAATAATGGCGTAGTTGTTACCGTTAACACTGTTAGAATACCTGGTGGTTAAAATACAGTAATACGCGTAGTTGCACAGTAGCACATGGTATTGCACAGTATTTTTTTTAATTATTGATTCTTACGTGAGAAGGCACTACTCAATAATTGTTACAATAATTTCTGTTCAATATTTTATTTTATTGAATCAATAATTGCTGCGTTGATATTTTATATTATTGTTGTTTCAATAATTGTCACTGCACAGTATCTCCATTATCAGATCAATAATTCATATTATTTGAATAATATTATTAGATAGCATTATTGGAAATGTCTAGAAAGTTCTGTCAAGGAGAGGTTTGGTCACCTAATTGCGCGCCAGTAAAGAGAAATCCTTATCGGAAAGCCCCCTCTTTCCTAGGAATTGCCTGGTTGTCATTATTGTGATTCTGTAATATTATTTGTGAATAATTAATTATTGATCTATATGATAATAAAATATTTATTTGATGTGAATATAAATGATGGATTTATTTATATGGTTATAAATGAAGGAATTAATGTTGAGGTATTTTATCAGTATTTTATCGGATTGGAGGTATTAAAAGATCAAATTAGTGTTCTTACAACTTTATTGTGTGAGTTATAATTTTTAATCTGACCGTTGGATCGTTGTAATTTTTGGGTATGTTATACATATATAAGTTGAGTATATGTTCACAAATTTTGAACCGTTAAAAATGAACGAATGATTTGTTATGAATTTTAAGAGGTGACTGATTCGGAAATTAAGTTTATAAATGATTTTGGTGAAAAATTATAGAAATGGGTGGGCCCCACTTTTGGTTGTTGGGGAAGATGGCTGATTTTTGGTGGGTGGAATAGTAGCAGGTAAAGCCATCAGGTAGCAAGTCAAGTCTGCTTCGGCGTGCTAATATTTTACTATAAATAGAGGGCTAAGTTAGAATTGAAAATCACACCAGAATTCATAAGTTTTATCTCTAGATTATCGAGTGTATTTTGTGAGTATTTAGATACTTGGTGAGTTGCTATTCATCAGTGCAAGTTTCTTTCAGCGTCATATCCGATATCCAGTCAGAAGTGATGTTCTTTTAAGGTAAGGGATAGTAAGGGATTTTAAGGGTTGTTATGTTTTTCAGTTTCGTAATTTTTCTGACCTTAAAAAATTTTGGAAAAATTTGAAATGATAATTTGATGAGTTTTCTTGATTGTGTCCAAAAATGGCGATTTTTGGATGTATAGATTAAGAGTTGTGAATTTTATGAGAAAAAACTATTTTAAAAGTAACCGCTTATAACTCCTTGTGGTTAACTCCAAAATTGGTGAAATTTTTATTGAGAGTACATGTATATGATAGAAGTATATTCTATAAATTTTGGAATTTTTGGATAAAAGTACAATTTTTGATAAATATCTAAATATTCGGCTGTTTTGGTCATATGAAAAATAGTAAATGATTTTTAAAAATTCTGAGAAAAATATATGTTCAATATGGGACTATATTCTGCTAAATTTCATAAAAGAAATATTTTTTGGATTGATTTGGTATTTTTTATGAAAATAGACTAGTTATGAGTAAATGAATTAAATATGTTATGTGAAGTAAGAAAAGTAGAAAATAGGATTTTATGGCTTGAGAATCCTATATGAGGTGTATGCAATTTTTTATGAGGGTTTTGGTTATTGGTGATGAAATCTTATGAGTTTGACATTTTAGGATGATTAAATGTATTATTTAGTAAAGTGTAAACAATTAAAATAAATTATTTATAAGTTTAAGAAATGTTATTCTTACAATATCATTATATCAAAATATTGGTATGGATTTTATTGTGGAATTTCTATCTTTTTCATGTCGGGATTACTATTCACGAGTTACTATTCATGAGTTACTATTCACGAGTTACTATTCATGAGTTACTATTCACGAAGTTACTATTCATGGGTTACTATTCACGAAATTACTATTCATGGGTTACTATTTACAAGTTAATATTCATGACAAAATTGGTTTCTTTTTCTAACCAAATTATAGTTGATTTATGAATATTACTCTTGAGATTAAATCTAGATGTTTTGATTATATTGATTTTACTATTATATATAACATTTTTATAACCATAATGATGATATTTTTCTTTGACTTGAGTGTAAAGATGGGTAAATTTTTGGTATGATCATGACTATGGGTTCCCTTTGGCCAGTAGTGCAAAGTTGAATTGTTAACTGGTGTGATCATGACCATAGAATTTATAATTGAATATCTTTAGCTTAAGTGCAAAGGTGAAATGATCAACATGGTTATAATTATTGTTTATATAAATTCTGAAATGATTATATATTTCTTTGAGATATTAATATATTTGGCATGTAGTGCAAATATGAACTGTTGATGAATATATTTGGCCTGTAGTGCAAATATGAACTGTTGATGAATATATTTGGCCTGTAGTGCAAATATGAACTGTTGAGGAATATCATTGGCCTGTAGTGCAAAGATGAATTGTTGATGAATATCTTTGGCCCGTAGTGCAAAGATGACCTGTTGTTGAATATCTTTGGCCTGTAGTGCAAAGATGGTCTGTTGATGAATATCTTTGGCCGTAGTGCAAAGATGAAATTGTTAGTATGATTATAAACAGGAACTGTGATTTGGTATGACCATAATCTTTGATGTTTCAGGTAAAGACATGTGATGAAAATTATCTTCGTCCTGGATGCGAAGAGGAATTTAGAATTACAATTATGATTATGAGTTATTCATATAATTGTGGAAAGGAACTATTGATTAATGTTACAGGGATAAAACATTGTTGGTGGACTTTTAATGTGGAGAAAATAATAGACTTTATGGTCTATTTGACTCTAATAATGGATTGCTCGTTCCGCTGCAACTATGGTTGAAAATTTTATCATCTACCATATGTTCTAAATCTCTGATTTATTACTGTTGAAGGCTATTGATAATTTATTTATCTTTAGTCATGATATTCTTTACTGAGCTAGTTGTGCTCACCCTTCTGTTTCAAAATTCCTTTCAGGTAATACGAGTGTAGCTGGGTCAAGCGGGGGTAACAGGGGAATAGAACGGTGATCATCATTTAGTAGTTATATTTGATGAATCTAATAAGGTGAGGCGAACCCAACGTTGAAAGGGTATTTTGCCACTATCATACAAGATGTCAAATGTCATACAACCTCGTGTCATTATAAGACAGGGTCGTGCACATCCACTTGCTTAGTATATTTACAAGCACTACCTATATAATCTTGGTGTTTGTTTGAAGTATAATTCACAATTAAAGACAGTGGAGATAATGATATATCAAGAGAAGACTCACCATTGGAAAGAATATGATAGTAATCTTCTTATTTTTCTTTGGGGTCTATTAGGTCAACCAATGATAATTCTGTGGACATATGATATCTATCATGTACGAAGGTTTCCTTGAGCACTTCCCAAAGATTCTAATTTCTAAAATAATTTTTGACTATACCTTTATGTAGGTATCACTGTGAGGTGCTATCCACTGATGGGACATTTGTCACATTACGGTTGGGACACGAGTCACAGTTAGTATATATTTGTATCCAAACTCACATCATATATGTTGTTGTATTTTGTACGACAATTGTCGTAATAAAGTTGTAGTTGTTTTCTGTACCATGTATTTGGCGACTCAGAATAGGTTGGGTGAAATGAACCTATTTTGGGGTTGTCACAAGAATGGATTCCCATCCAGACATTTTCTAATGGGTTATCCGGATCTACTCGATCGAGTATATATGCTGTGATAACCCAGGATTTTGAATAATTTGAATTTTTCTGAATAAATTTTTTTTTATTTAATATTAATATTGATTATCAATTTTGTGACGAGTATCTGTGATACGAGTCTCGAGAAGTAGTCAATTTGTGTATTGATTGAGAGAATAAGAGTAGAGTTGTGCTTAACATATTTAGAAACCCTAACCCTAAGTCCGGATAGGGATTCGATAGAAAATATAATTAAAATAATTATATTGATGAGTATGTGGTTGTACTGTAGAGAAATTTTGATCAAGGATTGATCGGGTAGGGTACAATATTAGTAAACCTTAATTAGGGATTAGAAACCCTAATCTCAGGATTAGAAATCCTAACGTACTGTTAGGAACCCTAATCGAAAGTCAAAAAACCCTAATTTTAAATTTGGGAACCCTAAACCCTAATTAAAAAACCCTAATCCTAATTAGCAATCCCCAAAGTGATTAGTAAACGTTAATATAATTAGGAAACCCTAATTATACTTTAGAAATATTAATTCCTATTTAAAACCCTAACTACATTTTTGAAATTCTTAATTTTCTATTTTAAAAACCCTAATTAGAAAATTCTAGAATTGGAGTTTATAAAATCTAAGGGTTAGAACCTTAGGGTTAAATCCTAAGGGTTTGGACATTGTCATGTATGCCATTAAATCTAGAAGGAAAATGAAAAAAATGCCCTTTTTGGATTTTTAATTAGGTAACTTGCAATATTTGCCAAGACCTTTAGTTGGTAAACCACTATCATGACTTTGTGACATAAAATCTCAGCAAACCAGCCTCCAATTGATAGTAAGATCAGATCATGCATGCATCTATGTAATATATATAGATTTGGGAAAGAGAAAATCACAAAAAGCTTGCCCATTTTCTCTCTTGCTCTCACCAACTCTTTCTCTCATCAAGACTTCCGAAAATCAAGAATATTTCAGTTATATATTAACCTCTAGAAACATCAAAAACAGCTAAGGAGATCTAAGATCAAAGCTTTACATTTGAAAGGTATAAACCCTAGCTAGCCTTTGATCTTGTATGTTTTGTAAAAATTCGTGTTTAATTGTTTATATTTGTCTTAGAAGTTGTTTTTAGTTGATCTATAATGATCCATTATGGATCCATAGCATCAAATGGCTTTAAATTGGTGTTTGTCAAAAACTGTTCTTGAACTCAAAAAGTAGTCTGACAACGTAATGTCAGGGGCTGTAAATCTTTATCTGTTAGTATTTTGTGTTGTTTTAAGTTTTGGATCAATAGTTTGTTATGTGGTCTGTGATCTGGAAGTGTAAACACATTCATCACATGTCTAGATTTCATTTTATTCTTGGTCAAAACCCGTTGACCGAGCATGACCAGTCCAAATTTGGGCAACCCAAAAATTTAAAAACCGAGTCTGACAACGTTTTGTAACGACCAGATCTGTCAAGTGTTATGTGATATATTGATGTTATGATATCTATGCTGTAGCATGTTATATGTTCTTTGATTCCATGACTTTAAATCGGGTAGTTAGACAACAGGTCGATCGTAGCAGGTGGTCAAAGTAGACCACTCGCAATGATTTTACGTTTCTGGAAAAACCCAGAAACAGCTTGAGCAATTTTTCTGACAAGGTTTGACCGTGTCATAACCTGTGGATCTGTTGTTGTTGGACGGAGATCTTGATATGTAGTTGTTCCTTATCATGTATACTACTAGCATGAACCATAAAACCACCAAAATATTGATCAGAACTGAGATTAAATTGAACTAGAAAGAGGCACCACGAACTGCTGGGTTTCTGGGAAAACCCAGAAACACTCTGACAGTATGTTTGCAAGCCCAGATCTTCTTGTTGGTTTGTTGTATGACCGAGATGATGATTGATTCATGTAGTGTTACATAAACACTACATGATCATTGCACAGAACATGTATAGATTGGAAATTACAATCGGTCAAACCTTGACCCTTGAGAATCGTTCTGAAAGTGTTCATGAGGCTCAAGAACACCTAAGACGATAGAAAGCGTCGCTAAAGGGCTATAGCGACGATTTTAATTATTTCTATTTTCTGATTTTTTGGAAATTAATTAAAAATAAAAATAAATTCTAAAAAATTACAAAAATGTTTTTAAAAATTATTTTAAATTATGAAAAATAATTTTTGACTATTTGGGATATTTTTCATTAATATTTATAATTATTTAAATATTAATGATATTTAATTTATTTAATTAGTTTATTAAATAAATTAGAGAAAAATAATTTAATATTATAAAAATCATTTTAAATAAGAATAAAGTATTTAAAAATATTTTGAGTTATAAAATGTAACTTTTAATACATATTTATAGTACTGAAATAAAAATAATTTTATATTAATTATTGTTTTTCCTTATTCCAAATCCAGAATTAGGATTTGGATTCCATATCTGATATATCTTTCAAATACGTACCATAATTAATTAAAATAATTAACTTAACTGATTGAATAAATTCATATAATAAAATATTTATTATAATAACTCTAATAATCATTTCATATATTATGTAAATAATATATAAATTTATTTTCATAGAAAATAAGTACTAACATCATTCCTACTTAATAATTAATTACTATAAAAATATAGTTTATAATGATTAATTATTCTTTAAACATTCATTTGTAATTATTCAGGCAATAAATAAATTTTTTATTTATTACAAATATACATACTCATTACCTGACATATTACAACCTTTATACTAATAAAAAAATTATATGCAAAATTTCCTATTTATTTATATAGAAAATATCGGGTTATTACAAAAGCTAGCAGAATAAACTTTATAGTATCTTATGTAATAGTTACACTATATTAAGACGATGATATTTATTATCTATCATGTAATGTAATGTACTAAAGGTTGTGAACCTGAGATTAGACAACTCTTATATATGTAAATTAAGTTTGATATTTATATTATTATTATTATTCAGCTCAAAAAAATGGTATCGTGAAGCACCGAGTTCGGGTTTCAAGTACCTGAATTTGGGGGCGTCACACTCCTCCTTCAAGTCATCTTTTAGCTTTTCCACTTCAGTCTTCATTTTCTAATTCTCAGCCAACAGATCCTCTTGCTGACCCTTTGTATGAACTAGGTCCCACTCCGTGTTTCCAAGTCATGAGTCGAGTTCTTGAATCTCGGCATCCTTCTGCTCTATTGTAGCTTGACACATCTCAGCTAACTCCTTTAGCTCCTCAATATTATCCTGTAATTCTATGTTTCAGTCGTACAGCTCATCGTATATCTCAGTTGATATGGAGTTTGGTGGAAACTCCACAGGATCCTCTTCCTCATCCTCCTCCTCTATCTCCTCAGAGTTCTCCTCCTTAGGATCAAACACAGGTTCATCCTCATGTTCTTCTTCAGCGACCAATAGAGAAGGTTCCCTTTGAATCAACTGTTCTAGCACAACGTGGACATCTCGGGGTTCCTCATCTCTAGGTATCTTAGGTATCACTTCCCTAGCTAGACTGGATCCTCCATCATTAGACATCCTGACACAAAATACTTTTAAGTTTTATTTATTACATGTCACTCTTCGATACTCGCGAGTACATAAGTTATTAACACATAACACATAAAGTCTTTTATTGTTTTGTTTTATCTTCAATGAATTCCTTAATTCATTCCTTAGAACTCGATAAGAGTTTATCACCACTATAATTTATGTCTCCCTAAAGGTTACTTTCTAAGGTTTCCCCCCATCTAAGGTTCATAACCTAAAGCTTTGATACCAACTTGTGACACCCCCAAATTCAGGGACTCCATTCCCAATGGATTTGGTGCTCACTATCCAAAATAATTACATCTAAGTACACATATGAAAGGATAAAAACATAACTTAATTAACTTAAATATAATCTTTCCCATTAAAGGGTTATATCAACTTTAAACATTCCCAGATAATCTAACCTTAAACTATTACATAAGTTTGCAGGATACATCACAAAATAGCATAAGTCTTATAACATAATTTCATTTAAGTAAACTCAAATAAGTCTTAAACACTTGGACATCTTGCCCTTTCCTTTGCTAGAAGACGGCTCATCCGATTTCTCAACTTTAGCTGCAATGTATAAATGCAAGAGTGAGCAAACAATTGCTCACTGATAATAAGAGTGATAATAGCAGTTACATAAGAGTAAGCAATGAATACTGATTAAATAAGAACTTGTTCTTCGAGACAAAACTAGTAAACAAGTTTGAGGTTTGTATCAGAGGGTCTTTAAGACCATGAACTATGTTCTGAGGTTATTAAGTATTTCTACTTCAACCTTTAACAGTCATTAGACTATACAAGCTTTTACTTTCGTACTTAGGGGGATCAGCCCTTCGTACCATGTATTGTGCACAAACATCTAAACGCTAAAGCGTACAAAATCCCCTATATTAGGGTTGTTCATCTCAGTTTGACTTTAAGATTTCCGCATTAAAAAAAGTTTAGTTTGGAACTAGCTTATCAATGGTTCTAGAATTTTAGAACATTCATCATCTAGATTAGTCCAATCAATAAGAGTTTGCTTTCTATTTGAAGGATTAGCTCAACAACATAGGTTTGAACAACAATAACTATGTCAAGATTGAATATTAACATCTTAAGATTTAATAAACATGGTATATACAAAGTGTTACACCCAAAGGAATTAGAAAATCTCATTTAAAACAATGAACTTGAACAGCTTATGCTTTGAAGAGCAAGCAATAAAGTTAGGAATTTGCTCAACACAGGACTAGAGTATAGGAAACTTGCATAATGATAAATTTGGGATAAAAAGCTCGCTTGACAATCAAAGGATAAACATAGTTATGAAACTTGCATTCATTATAAAGAGAATGAAGTTAGGGAACTTGCCTTGGGTGTAAGCTACACAAATATAATAAATGTTCACCAATTACCCTACATATACCATTAGAACCACAATACCAATTAGTTATGTTAACATTAACTCCATGGGTTCACTTCTCATTTTAGTCAAGTCTATAGTCTCTAGCTTAAGACGTGATTATTATAATCATTCATTTACCAAAAATTTGCATTCCTAATTATATAACAGTACCCGACATGGTGATTGCATATCAACACAAATTCTCATGACATCACGTTACAAACTTTCACAACTTACTAATTCATAATCTTTTAGTTTCAACATTGTGATATGTTATTACGTTTTATAACATGTTTTAGGTCCTTTTATAATCATCAAAATATGTTAAGTTAACATTTTCCAAGCTATGTTGTTAACAGTTCATTACTGGGTCTGACTGACCACTGGCTCGGCCGCGCCATGGTTACCTTAGAATCCGGCGCGCCCGCGCCTAGGGGCAGTGTGCTTGTGCTCGGCACCAGAATCAGTTTTGCAGAACACGAATTCAGACTCTGTTCTAGGCCAAAAATTCCAATTTCATGTAACATGAACAAACCCATACACTACAAACTTAACTAAAGCCTTATAGCATATACAATCAAGCATTCTAACACCTAAAACAACTTACATAACCAAATTTAAAGGATTAAAATCATGTTTTTGCCAATTTCTTCATATTTCAATACTTTTAGCGAATTCAATCGCCAAATCTTTGTTTCTTAACCAAAGTACACCATTCCAACTACGTTGTTTTCGTTTCTTGATATACTAATACAATCTACCACCAATTTACAGATTATTACAAGATTTAAACATAAAATTTTGGAGTCAATTAAGTAATTTCTTATATAAAAAACACTGTTAACTAAATTTTCTTCTACAAACTATTTTTCCATGAATTTGATTACTCAATACTACTTCTATATAACAATTATCAGATTACACATGTATATAATCAACACCTAAAACCCTAATCCTACAAAATCAATTACAGAGAATAAAACCACAAAACCAAAACTCAAATTTCTCTTCTTCAACATATTTACACGAATTTTGATTACTTCAACATCACTTCTAAATAATTATAATAGATTATGCATACATATAACCAACATTTAAACTCTAATCCAACAAGAATTCTAATTCATAGAAAATAGATATTGCAAAGCAAAATTTGGAATTAGGGTACATTATACCTTAATCCTTTGTTAGCAAGGTGATAGCAAGGTTTTCCCAACACTCCTTCACCTTCTTCTTGACAAAATCACATAGGATTCTCTTTATTCTTCTCCCTTCCAACTCTCTATCTCTCTCTCTATATTTCTCTGTTCTCTAGCCCTAGGAAAAACACGCGTAGAGTAACTGATATAGGCTCCCTCCCACGTACTTCAGGTAAAAAGCCAATAGGTTACGTCAGTTGAATTAAGCCAAAGGCCACAAGGCCTTGTTTGGCTACACAAAACTCTCTATTCTGATTTATTTTTATATTATATAGTTCCACTTGTCACATTTTTATTAGTTTAATTTATGTTCTTACAATTATAATAATTATAATTTTCATTATAATTATTCTTATGTTTAATAAATTATTACATATCTAATTTAATTATTAAATTAGACTAGAACATCATTTTATTTAATTTAATTATTTTCTTAAATTTTAAACGATTCATTTAATTTAATTATTTTATTAAATTAAATCTTCAAATAATAAAATTACCATTAATCAATTTAGTTAACATACATACTTAACTAAATTATTACACCACAATTTCATCAATTATTTATTTATCTCCATAAATAAATTAATTAAAATATTTACTTAATTTAATAAATATTTAAATTTAATTACAAAATTTCTCGATAGTTACACTCAGCGTCATCCCCTCCCTGGGCAGCATAGATGCTGAAAATTGTATTGGCAAACTCCTCGTGGTAGTGCAGGAATTGGCTCTACAATTGAGCTACAGTATCCACCTTGCTGTGTAGGAAATTAAGGCTGCCCAATATCTCAGCTAGGGCTGCAGGTGGAATAGACTCCGATGGGGGCTCGGGCACATGCATGGAGGGTCCGGCCTCAGTTGAGGGTGGCGGCTATGGAGCCGGTAAATAACCCTCGCCCCTTGGGTGAGACTGCGCTCCTTCTTATACTCCAAATCGAGCGATGACGTGATGATCAATAACAGTCATAAGCAGTTGAGTGACGTCTTCTTTCTCCCATAACACACCCGCTCTTTTGCAGAGTCTGGTTATTAGGGATGGGTGAGGGATTCCCGACATGACGTTGCTCCGGATGGCCTTCTTGATTGACTCCTGGATGAGAACCCCTACATCAACCTTCAGCCCCATGATTATTGTATAAACGAGAACCACCCTTTCTCTTGTGACATCGCTCAGATTGCGGGTTGGCATGATATTAGAGCAAATAAAGGAGTACCAAGCCTTGCCGTAGTGACTTAAAGCCTGTTGGGGGAAAAAAGTCTTATCACCGTGGAATTCATTTGTTTTCCAGACGGTTCCAGGCTTGCAGAGCTTTGTTACTATCTCATCTATGTTGTAAGTCCGCAGCTCGGCCTCCAAGTAGTCGTGACCATCATAGTTTGGAGTTCCATAAACATGGTTGATGGCGTGACTGTCAAATGGGATCAGCTTACCCCGAACCGACACTACTGCAGGGTCATCTACACTAGCATTTGCGTAGAATTCCTTTACCACCAAAATAATCGCAGACTCAGGCGGATTGGTGAAGTGGACCCATTTTATAGCCAAAATCATAGTCATCATATCACCATCCATCTTCTCATCTAGCCTTAGCCCCCCCTCTGGCACCAAATTGCGCTTGGAAAAAGATTGGGTGTAGCGCTTCCAAGCTTCCTCACTTATAAATTTTGCAGTATCCCATCTGGAAGGAGGGGCTCTAGGTGCCGATGAAAGGGGACCCATGCTAGTATGAGATGCTTTGAAGTCATGACACACTTGCAAGAGCTAGAATCTCAAGGAGACAAAATCCAACAATAATAAAACCAAAACCCTAGCTTTTTCAACAAAGTCCCACACCCAAATAATAACAAGAGAAGACGCCCCAATCTTACTATTTAGTTAACACATACCTCGTGAGTTCAGCCTTTAAAGAGCTAGGGCATCAAAGGGAAGAGAGACAGTGAACAGTCATGAGAAAGGGATAACGTACGACTGTTGAGAGGCTTGGAGTGTTGCGAGAAATTTGGAGAAAGGAGTGTATCTGATGTGCGATTGTTGAGAGAAGGGGATGTATCTGATGCAAGAAGATGGGAGAAAAGGGATGTAACTGCTGATAAAGATCTGGAAAGCCCCTTTTAAATTCAAAATCTCGCTGGTGGCGTTACAGCGCATCACTTGGCGCTGCAACGCGATTTTAAAAATCCTAAAGTTAAGTTGGCGCTGCAGTGCGAGACATAGTACAGGACTCAGTGTTGTAGTGTGAGTTTACAGTGTGTCCCAGCTTGATTTGTCACTGCGGCGTGACAGATAGCGTAGTGGTTGGCGCTGCGGTGCGAAAAGACAGTATGTCCAATTTAGCTATGGCGCTGTGGCGCGGCAGATAGCGTAATGGTTGGCGCTATGGCATGAAAAGACAGTATGTCCAGGTTAGCTATGGCACTATGGCGCGACAGATAGCATAGTGGTTGGCACTGCGACGTGAAAAGACAGTATATCCAGGATAGCTATGGCGATGCGGCAAATAGCGAGGCTGGTGGACCTGCGGCTCTAGATATGGCACTGCGACGCAAAAAGTTGGAGCTACAGCGTGATTTCACAGTAGGTCATGGCTTCTCCTGGCGCTACATCACGAAAGATAGTGCAAGGATCGGTGCTGCATCGTGACTATGCAATGTAGCTGGCTTCCATTGGCGCTGTAGTGCGAAACATAATACTAAGGCCGGTGCTGCAGCGCGACTTCTGTAATTCAGCTTCCTAGATATGTTTCCTGCACATGCCAAGTCCCATATCAGTAAAACTTTTACAACACAAGAACAGAACTAGCAAAACCTGTAATTACTCATACTAACTACTATATTAATTTAACCACAGACTAACTGACAATCTAACATAACTATACACACACTAGCAATTATACTAAGTAAATAAGGAAATACAAAGGGAAACTAATGCTAGCCGAAGAAAATAGAATGAATGAAAACTAGATACAATTTAAGATAAAAAGGATAATTTTGATACTGAGATGGGGTTGCCTCCCCACCAAGCGCTTGATTTACAGTCGTCGACTTGACTTTTACCCCCGCCTTACACCGGGTCTTCCAAAGTGATGGAGGAGTTCTACCGGTCGACCTCGTCGCTCCAATAGTATTTCAGGCATTGTCCATTGACTTTAAAGGTTTTGACCGAGTGAGGGTCTTCGACCTCAATAGCACCATGAGGATACACCTTAGCAATAGTGAACGGTCATGACTATCGGGACTTCAACTTCCCAGGGAATAATTGTAACGAATGATTTATTTGAATTGTGATTCTGAGGACAGAATCCTTGTAAGGAGGGAATGATGTAACATTCCATAATTTTAAAGCGTGATATTAAATATTTATTGATTTATTTAAGTATTTAATGGATATGTTATTGTTGAATAAATAATTATTCAATTTGAGTGATGTGGTTTATTTCATTATTTGTTGAATGAATAATTAAATATTAAATATTAAATATTTATTGGCAATATTAAATATTTATTGAATTATATGGTAATTTGAGTTGATGTGATTTAATTATTTGTTGAGTAAATAATTAAGGAGCTAAGTAAATTAATTGTTATGAGATTATATAATAATATAATTTAATAAGTAAGCTAGAGAGCTTATGGTGATTTAAATAAGTTATAATATTTTAAATGGGAAATTGTAATTTAAAATATTCGTTGGTTAAATAAAATTATAATTATAAAAGAAATTATAATTATGTGATAATGATTTATGTGTTAAAGTAATTTAATAGATTAATGTTTTAATTGATTTATTAATTTAATAAAAGTGTGACTAATAACCTTGCTATAAAGGAGTTATTAAAATAAATAAAAAAAATAGTTTAATTTAGTTTTGTCAAACAAGGTATAAGAATTAATCAATTTGTTTTAATTCAGTTTACCAAACAAGGTGTAAGGATTAATGGGTTATTTTATTATGCTAGCCAAACAAGCCTTAAGGCTTTTGATTTTTAAAACTTATGTAACTGACATAACTTATGTCAGTACTTATATTATATAATTATTATAATTATATCTTATATGCATTATAATATTTTACGTAAGATTAGAGGAGAGAGAAAGGAGAGAAAAAGAGAAAAACTCAGAGGAAGAAGAAGAAGAAAAGAAGAAAACTAAGAGAAAAATTGAGAGAATTAAGAGAATTTTACAGGTTTTGGAGAAAAGATTTGGAGAAAAAGGGATAGTGTCATCATCTTTCATAATCCAAGGTAGGAGCTCTAGCTCTTTCTTTAAAAATTTAGTTTTCTTTTTCCCAAAAAGTCTCTGTGAAAATTTTATAAAAGATAAATTGTTGTTATGTATATGGTTTGGCATGATTATTGACTATATGGTTGTTCTATGAACTTATATATGATTATAGAGAAATTAGTTCATGCATATATGTGTTTTGTGGAAGAAAATATATTACAGAGTGTTCATATGACAATATGCATGAATATGGCTATTTTAAAATAGAAATTAAGATTTTAATTGTTGTTAAATGGATAAATTGATTGTTAGAATTGATAGAGTATGTAAAAACATAATTATGATGCTTTGAAATTTCTGTTTTGGTTGAATAACAAAATCACAGTGTTGATTTTTATGAAAAATATCAAAAATGGAGTTTTTGTTTTTAAAAAAAAATAGCGTTTTCAAAGAATTAGTTTATGATATTGTTGATTAGTGGTCGGTAATTGGGATATAGATGATTGTAAGCATTTATGTATAAATTACATCAATTATACGTATATAATTAGTTGCTAGAATTTCTTAAACAGACCAAAAATGGTCTTCGTGCTTGGTTCTGTTAGTTTTTGGCGCCCCAGCGCCAAAACTGGAGCCCCAGCGCCAAAATTCGGGCCCCGGCGTCAAAGTTCGCGCCCTGGCGCCACTGGCGCCGCTGGCTAGCTTAGAACTCACGCCCCAGCACCAGAACTCGCGCCCTAGCACTGGTACTCGCGCCCCGGCGCCACTATCCGCGCCCCAGCGCCGGATTTGTGGTCTGACTTGGACAGTTTTGACCTCCTGTAGTAAAATGGCCATAACTTCCTCATACGAACTCCAATTGAGGTGATTCAAGATGATACGGAAAGAGGACGAGTAGACCTACAACTTTTGTTCTTTAAGTTTTTCAATTTGAGGTCATTAAGATGGGTCAAAATGGTCATCTTTAGGACTGTTGTGTTTTCGGAGGCAATCGGAGGGTGTCGGGCATGCACATATGCATGTGTAGTGCTCCAGACCGTAAAAGATGATGTCCTAAGTTATAAAACATGAATCTTAGTAAATATAATGATGCTTAACATTAATAAATAATGTATTAGATAAGTTATAGAAGCATAGTAAGCATACACAAGAGAGGCAAATCGGGCGTGTGACGAATGAACGTCGAAACGCCGTGCCAAGTGTTAATGAACTTAAAAAGTATTTCAATTCAATTGAAATGGATATTATAAGATATGGAATGGGTTTAATATAAAACCAATAAGTAGTCCTAGCAAGACTTAAGCACTTGAATGAACTGCGAATATGAAATATAGTGAGTCATAAGTCGAAAAGTTAACACAATCTAATTGACCATTGTGTATTTATTAATAGGAAAGATTATGAGACGTAGAGTAGAGTTTACATTACAATTACTATGTGTTGTTATGTGACTAATATTTGATGTGATTATATAATTACGTAGGGCACGTGAAGTGCAGATAGCTGTAAGCTGTTAAACTGTTATTGGTAAACAACGATCAAGGCAAGTCTTTCGGTTCCTATTTTCTACGTGGACTTGATGAACTGTTTTAAATTGCATGATATGTTATGCATGTTGAAATCATGAAATGTTAAAGTCAATATATGACTGCATTATTTTGGCTAAGTAATGATGATTGAGTAAGGAACTCAATCTTTATATTTGTTATGTGAATTAAAAGCATGTATGCCATGTTACTTTAATGAGATGTATGTCGAGCATGTTATTATGTGATATATGATGCATGAAAACTGTTAGACTTTACTGGGCTGTCGAGCTCACTCTTGCAAATAACCACTTTTGCAGGTATAAACTTTAAGGTAAAGATATGTGCTAAGTGAGTTATAGAGATCTATATTCACGAAAATTACTTATGTTCTATGAGAAATGTATTTCCTATCTTAAATGTAACATGTTGTTGAATTGTAAGTTGAGCTATCCAATGTATATGGATATTTAGTTATGATGTAAGACTTTGTATAGTCAGTTTGTTGTAATGATTCATGGCATTTGATTTGAATCGAAGAGATGTAATGTAAAGGTTATGATTTAGGGCAAGACAGAAGGAGATGTATAAAAATTTTAATTATTCCACAATTTTAGTGATTTTTAATATCGAATAATGATGTAAAATTTGAGATTTAATGTATGGTTAAGGACCGAAGTCGAGAATTAAGTTGTATAAATTTTGGGGTCGTTACAATAATTTTAATCGGGAGTTGAAAAGAGGCACCTTCTGGCCTTGTTCGAAATTTCTTTCGACTATTTTCTTGTCATGCCACCGCTTCGTCTGTTCCTTATACAACTTAGCGTTTTCATAAGCTTACAGATGAAACTCGTCTGATTCATTGAGTTGTAACAGCCTTTGTTCATCAGCTGCATCTAAATCGAAATTGAGCTTTTGGATAGCCCAATATACGCTATGCTCCAATTCCACAGGTAGATGACATGCCTTGCCATAAACAAGCCTATACGGAGACATTCCGATAGGCATTTTATATGTAGTGTGGTACGCCCACAAGGCATCATCAAGCTTCTTGGACCAATCCTTCCGATTCGGGTTAACAATCTTTTCCAAGATGCGCTTGAACTCTCTAATGGATATCTCCTCTTGGCCACTTGTCTGCAGATGATAAGCAGTGGCTATTTTATGGGTCACCCCATACTTAGCGAGAAGGACTTCAAAATATTTGTTGCAAAAATGTGACCCTTCGTCACTGATTATTACCTGATATGTGCCGAAACGAGTGAATATATTCTTCTTTAAGAAATTTAGCACCACCTTAGCATCATTAGTAGGCAGGGTGACTGCTTCTACCCACTTACAGACATAGTCAACTGCAACAAGGATATAAAGATTGTTGTAGGAAGACGAAAATGGACCCATGAAATTAATGCCCCAGACATCAGACAATTCCACTTCCAGGATATTCTGCAGAGGCATTTCATGCCTTTTGGAGATGGCTCATACCCTTTAGCATTTATCACAATGCGATACATATATATGAGCATCTTTGAACAAGGTAGGCTAGTAGAAACCAGATTGGAGTACTTTAACAGCTGTTCTTTGGCCCCCAAAATGTCCTCCATAGTTTAAGGAGTGACAATGATGGAGCACACCTTCAATTTCCTCCTCTAGCAGACATCCTCGCAGAATTTGATCTAAACACTGTTTGAAGAGGGAGAGCTCATCCCATAAATATTGCTTTGCATCTTTTAGGAATTTCTCCCTCGTTGATAACTCATGTTGGAAGGAAGCACATGACATGCGACAAAATTAGCAAAGTCAGCATACCACAGGGCTTTGCTTTGGACAACAAAGAGTTGTTCATCCGGGAAGAAATCATTTATGTCTGTTTCTGTATCTCCCGAATGAGGAGGGTTTTCCAACCTCGATAAATGATCTGCTACTTGGTTTTCAGTCCCCTTATTATCGCGGATCTCCAGATTTAACTCCTGGAGAAGAAGGACCCACCTAATTAGCCTAGGCTTCGCATCTTTCTTTTCTATCAGATATTTAATGGTCGAGTGGTCAGTGTACATGATCACTTTGGTTCCAATGAGATAGGAACGGAACTTATCAAAAGCATAGACCACTGCCAGCAGTTCTTTCTCAGTTGTTGTGTAATTTAGTTGAGCATCAGTTAATATTTTGATGGCGTAGTAGATCGTGTGGAGCACTTTGTCCCTTCTTTTGCCCAACACTGCCCCAATTGCAAAATCGATGGTGTCGCATGAGCTCAAATGGGAAAGTCCAGTCAGGAGCTACAACAATAGGAGCCGAAATGAGTCTTTCCTTCAATAGTTCAAATGCCCTGAGGCAGGCTTCATCAAACTGAAAAGGCATGTCCTTTTCCAATAATGTGCACAGCAGTTTGGTTATCTTTGAGAAATCTTGGATAAATCGCCTGTAGAATCCTGCATGCCCAAAAAAGTTCATCACCCCTTTAACTGATGTAGACGGTGGTAGATTATTGATGACATCAATTTTAGCCTTATCTACCTCAACCAACAGATACTCTGTACCCCAGAATAATGCCCTCTTTGACCATGAAGTGGAACTTCTCCTAATTCTAATTTAATACATGATTTGTCTGAACACATCTTTTGAGAACGGCAATCAAATTTGCTAGACAGTTATCGAAGGAGCTCCCGAATACAGAAAAATCGTCCATGAAGACCTCGAGGGTCTTTTTAACCATATTTGAGAAAATGGACATCATACAACGCTGGAATATTGCAAGAGCGTTACACAGCCCAAAAGACATTTTTCGAAAGGCAAAGGTCCCATAGGGGCATGTGAAAGTTATTTTCTCCTGATCTACAGGAGCAATAGAAATTTGATTATAACAAGAATAAGTACCATCAAGTAGACATTAAAATTCATCCCCAGCAAGTCTATCGAACATCTGATCAATAAATGGTAGAGGGAAATGATCCTTACAGGTGGACTTGTTCAACTTTCTGTAGTCCATACATACCCTCCATCCCTTCACCATTCTGGTTGGAATCAGCTCTTTATTCTCATTGGATACTATCGTCATGCCGCCCTTTTTTGGCATGCACTGAATGGGACTGACCCAAGGACTGTCTGAGATGGGGTAGATAATGCCTGCATCTAGCAACTTGCTAATTTCCTTTCGAACCACCTCTTTCATTATGGGGTTCAACCACCTCTGATGTTCAACGGTCGACTTAGATCCTTCCTCAAGTAGGATTTTATGCATGCATAGAGATGGATTGATCCCTTTAATATCTGCAATTGACCACCCTAAGGTTGTTTTATACTGTTTGAGCACTAGCAATAGCTTCTATTCCTGGCACTCATCTAAAGATATAGAAATGATAACAGGTAAAGTGGATGATTCTCCTAACTATGTAAACCAAATATGATTGGGCAAGGGCTTTAAATCGAGGATAGGAGGTTCTATGATCGATGGCTGGGCCTTGGAAGTGGATGCTTCTTGATCATTCAGAAACTTAAACTATCTTTGGAACTGTTTATACCTCTGGGGTGCATCTAACCACTTAGCATATTCAACATGGGTGGCCTCTTCCATAGTACTAGCACCTGTTAGTGTAGCCTCTAGCGGGTCTGTCATGCAGGTTTCTAAAAATACTTCCCTCACTATATTATCCATCACTTTAATCTGAAAGCAGTCTTCAGGGGTATTCGAATATTTCATTGACCTGGACACATTAAAGGTTACCTCCTAATCCTGTATTTTCATTATCGGTTCTCCTTTCTGCACATCTATAAGGGTCCTTCCAGTTGCTAAGAATGGTCTGCCCAGTATTATCGGGACCTCCATGTCTTCCTTGAAATCCAAGATAATAAAGTCTGCTGGGAAGATGAACTTGTCCATCTTGACAAGCACATCCTCTACTATCCCCTTTGGGTAAGTGAGATATCTATCTGCCAATTGCAAGGTCACACTTGTGGGTTTGGCTTCATTCAGTCCCAACTTCTTATAAATTGACAGAGGTATCAGATTTATACTAGCCCCTAAATCACACAAGGCTTTTCCAATGAATTTATCCCCTATAATTCATGGAATCGTGAAACTTCCAGGGTCTTTCAATTTTCGCGAAAGCTTGTTCTATAAGATGGCACTGCATTCCTCTATCAGCTTAACTGTCTCATAATCCCCTAACTTCCTCTTCTTAGACAATATGTCTTTCATGAATTTGATATAGCTCGGTATTTGCTCCAACGCTTCTGCAAACGGAATGTTTATGTGAAGCTTCTTAAACACTTCTAAAAACTTAGAAAACTTCTTATCAAGCTTTTGTTTCTGCAGGCACTGGGGGAATGGCAACTGTGGGATAGGAGGATTAGCTTTGTTCACTGTAGGGGTTAGTGTTATAGGATCATCTTGAGCCTTTTCCTCACCCCCAGACTTATCATCACTCTGCTCCATAATAGGTTCCTCTATAGTCACTTCCTCTTGCACTATACAAATATATCCACCATTTTCGTTTATTGTTCTCCCACTCCGGAGTGTAACTGCTTTGCATTGTTCCTTACCATCACATTTTGGGTTGACATCAGTGTCACTCGATAATGTGCCTTGTAGACGACTGTTCAAAGTAGAGGCCAACTATCCCATTTGCACTTCAAGGTTTCGGATGGAAGCTTGTTGATTATTGCTCCTCGATTTATTTTGGGAAATATATCGTGATAGAAGATCTTCCAAACTAGGTTTTCTTTCCTGTTGAGGTGGTGGTTGGTAAGAACTCTGTGTTGGTTGGTGGTATTGATTCTAAAAACTCTGTGGTTGTTGGTTGTACTAATTTTGAGCTTAGAAACCTGAAGGGTTTGAAAAATTAGGTCTGGTGGTCGATGGTTATGCTTGATTGCTATTAGTATTGCCCCAGGAGAAGTTTGGATGATTCCTCAAGCCCAGATGGTAATAAGTGGGAAGATTTGCATTTTACTGTTGCCCATAATTGGAAAAAATTGAACTGACTCAGGGCTTATGGCGAATTGATCAGTTGGTGGCTCCCTTGACACAATTCACACGACACTGCGACACTCTGAATATTCTACACTGCTTGCACTCTCATAGTGTCGAGCCTTTTTGTTAGCGCTGCAACTTGAGCCACTAATGTTGTGACTGAGTCAACCTCATATACCCCTGATGCTCTTCTAGGGGCATGTCTATCATTCGGCCATTGATAATTGTTGGCTGCCATTGTTTCCACCAATTCATACCCCTCTGCGTGATGCTTAGACATGAAGGCCCCTCCAGAAGCGGCATTTGTGACACTCCCAAATTTGGGTTACCTGGCCCCCGAGTTTGGTGCTCACGATCCATAATATAATAACATCTAACTACCCATTCATATAGAAATAGTAATACATAAGTCATTAACAGAGATTGTTAATACAATAGTCCCAGGTTCTCTAACCTTAACATTACAAACTTACCCTTTAGATATACAAAACGGGTTTACAAAAATAACATAATACAAAATGTTATTCATAACTAATTAATCACTATACCTTTGACTTTATTCTTCACAGCACCTTCTGCCACTTCGTCCCTAGCTAAAAGATTTTATTTAGCAAGGGTGAGCAACAAGTTTGCCCCATAAGTTAAGACGTACAATAAATGTATAATAATCAATAAGAACAGACTATCTAATTTGATAAGATAAGACCAAAGTTCGGGGAACTTTGAAATAGCTGAACAATTCGTTAATCAATAACAAGTTTTCTCGCAATCTGTGCAACACTATAATTTGATAATGAAAGAATATAACGCTTTCAAAGTTTCTACGATATTCTATTGAATAATCAAGAATCAATTCTACGCATTAACAAAGTGAAATGTTTTCCAGATTTATGCTGAGTGATCCATTGGATCTTGAACTTCTCTTCTCAAGTAACTATCAAAGATTTGACTTTGATATACCCAGGTGTATCAGATAACCATAAAGATTAAATTATACCCCTCTGCAAGTACTTAGAGCAGCCAACTCCTTCTACCCTATATTATGCATAATACTTAATCGCGCGCAAAGGTCGGATATACCACCAATAAAATGTTCCCTTTGTATAAAAGGTTGTTCTTCTTAGTCTTAGAATCAAGATTTGATTTAACAACGAAATACTATGATTTCACTATTTAGTAACTTTCTTGATCTAGCCGAAATAATTGGCATCGATCTGTCAATAATAATTGAATTCTCTTCTCGAACCTATCAAGTTCTAATAAATGTTCATCTAGCCAGAATAATTAGCTCAGACATTTCTCAACATAATTCGACAATAGACATGAATTATCTGTACTGTAAATAATAGCTTCTACGAATTTAAGTATCCAACAACAGTTATTCTATGAATATATTTTCAGAATTATTAATTTAATTTGAATTAATAACATGCATTAACTGTGAATAATCAACAATAAATTCTTGGACGTGGTCTAATTAACAATAATTAACCATCATAATAATTTAACAATATTAACTCAAGGTTGAGTTAAGGAAACTTGCCTTCTCCGTTGATTACTGCTACATAATATACTTATATGCGTTCGTAAGACCTATAATCAATAATATCGGTCTCACAATTAGAACAATAATTTGTAATACATAATATTGTAATTCACAGTCAATTTTTCTCCTAGACACATTACCACATAGCCACATCAGTGTTTATAACTTATATAAACATTTATCAAGTCTAACTAGTTCAGTCTGGTTGGACTTCAGTCTATTCTCGGTGTTCTAGTCACCCTATCTGATAATTAACACATTTATTGTCTAATAAACTTAGTCTCTAAGCTTCAATATTATTTTAGATAAGTCATATATCATTTATAATATTTTTTGGAAGCTTTTACTAATTTATAAACAATTATTATAATTTATAATAATTTTTCAAATACTGAAATCATTTTTAAATGATTTAAATATCAAATAATCTTATCATCATTAATATTTAATAATATAAAAATATTAATGTTATACTTGTCAAAATATTAAAGTTATTATTAATAACTTAAAATATTTTTAAATCATCAATATTCTACTTAAATGATTTTTAAATTAATTAAAATTATTTTTAAACCATCACCATTAATATTTAAATATTAATGAAATTATCATCAAAATAATAAAAGTTATTAATTATAACTTAAAATATTTTTAAATCATTTTTCTCATTTTTAAATGATTTTTAAATCAATAAAATCATTTTTAATTCATTTATTTAATATAATAATTAAACAAATCTAATATCATTAATATTATTTTATTAAGGAGAATTCTCCAAAAATATTGAAAATTATATTTTATAATTTAAAATTTTTTCTAACACTTTATTCTTTAAAATGATTTTTAAATCAATAAAACTATTTTTAACTTATTTATTTAATACAATAATTAAATAAATCTAATATCAGTAATATTAAATTATTAATGAAAATTCTCTAAATGTACTATATGTGTGTGTAGATAATGGTTGGTCAATTATGGTGTATACTGTCAAAACCCTAATATTAAATTGTTAAACCCTATTTTAAAACTCAATTATGAGTTTAAGACTGTGTAGTAATGGTGTTATATGATTTATGTTGTTTATTATTATATTTAATATTAATTAGAGAAAACCCTAATTAATATTTAAAAATCCTAATTGTTAGAAACCCTAATTTGCTAAAATGAAACTCTAATTGCTAATTGTAAAGCTTAATGCTAATTATGGGATCTTAAACCCTAAATGATTCAAGTAATGTAATTAGAAAACCTATTTAATTAGTAAACCCTAATATTTTTTTTTTAGGAAACTAATATATATTTTTATTTTAAACCCTAAATGAAATCCTAGAAGAAAAAAAGTGAAAAACATTAGGGCTAAACCCTAAGGGTCAAACCCTAAGGATTTGGGCAAGTTTACATTTGTGTCATTAAATTAGTAATCCAAAAGTCAATTATGCCCTTTTTCAATTCTTTAATAGGTTGCTTGTGTATCTAGCCAAAATATGTAGTAGGTAACCAAATAAGCTTGTGCATGTGACTATATTTAACACATGTCAGCCACAATATATCAGTTGTATACATTGTATGATCATATATAAGGATCATGAGAGAAAAGACACATTCATGCTCACTTATACTCAACCTAGACATTCTCTCTCTAAAACCCACGAAATCTTAAGGTATTTCAGTCCCAAAAAAAAGCCCCATTAACACCCATATCAAATCAGAGGCTTAAATTCAAGAATTTACTCATAGAAGGTATAATCCCTAATCAAAAAATCTGACCTTGCTCCTACGTTAGATGTTGTGTTTTAATGTTAAAACATGTTGTATGGAGTATAACTAAGTGATATGGGTTGCTAGATGTTAGATCCATAACATCTAGAGGCTCGGATTTGATGTTTTACAAAATCTGGAAATTTTTATTTTTGTGTCTGACAGTCAAATGTCAGTCCTTGTATATCTGTGCTCGTTTATTGTTTTCGTGATTTAACTGTTTGAAGTTGTAGTATACTATGAGATCTTTGATCTGGAACTTGAATCAAGTCTAGATCATGTATAGATTGTTAGATATATGTGGTCAAACCACGTTGACTGGCATTGACCGAACGTGCCCAGAACGTTCTGACAGCTTGTTCATGTGTCTTGATCTTGCTTGTTCTTGTTGTTTTGATTCTGTTGTTGTAATAAGGTTGTTGTATGTTATATAGCCTACATGTTTAAGCTTTTAGAACATCTAAATGATCATCAGGATTCATGCAGTGTACGGTCAAACCATGTAAGACAATCACGATTTCCGTTTTCTGGGTAACCCAGAAAACGTATGATCGTAATATCTGACATAGGTTGACCGAATAATAAATGGAGCTTTAGATGTTGTTATGATAGGTTTATGTGATAGGTTTATACCCTGACAAGTTTTCTACGCACTGAAACTCTAAGATCACAAAAACACTACACAAGTAACAAGTTGTGGAAGCCCAAAAGTGGACAGTCGAACTGTTCTTCATTTCTGGGTAACCCAGAAATGAAGAACAGGTATGACAGCTACTTTGTGGGCCTAGATCTCTTTGGTTTTATGCTTGTTAGCCATGTTTTATAAGACCCCAAAATTTATGAATAAAGATTTAATTTTCTCGAAATATTTTTTTAGTATTATGGTGTGGATTTGATATAATGTTATAGTTGTGGGTAATATTTATAAATTTTGCAAAGTAAGCAAGTTGTTATATAATATTCGATTGGTCGGAGAATATTGGTTTTAACAGGGAATATTCGTACAATGGCGTAATCATTGGTGAACCCCACAACGGAATTATTATCGGAATGAGAAAACGACATAAATATCTTTTTATGAAAATAACGGCGGAAGTTTTACCGTTTAACTATCGAATCACCCGGTGATAAAAGTACAATAATACGCGTGGTTGCATAGTAGCACACGGTATGGATTATTGATGCTTACGTGAGAAGTCACTATGTTTTGTTCAATTATTGCTACAGTAATGGTTGCATAGTATCTCACGTTATTTGATTCAATTATTGTGAATATTTTATATATTATTAAATCAATAATTGAGACGATATAATTATTCTAATTATTATATGCATAATTAACAATGTCTAGAAAGTTCTGTCGAGGAGAGGTTTGGTCACCTAATTGCGCGCCAATAGAGAGAAATCCTTATTGAAAAGTCCCCTCTTTCCTGGGAACGATCTAGTTGTTAATATTGCGAGTTATAATAATATGAATAAATGTTGTTAAAAATATTGAGGGAATTTTTATGAAGTATTTGTTATAATTTTTTGCGTATTTTATGGACCCCCATTTACCCATTTTTCAAAATAATCGGTAGAAAATTATTTAATATAATAAAGGTGGGGCCCAAATGTGGGGGCCACATGTGGGGCCCATATGTATTGAAAACTGATTTTGGAAATGGTATGGTCGGGAGGGAGTAGAAAATGTATATATAATTATATATTAGTTTTTGTTTATATATGTATATATATATATATATATATATATATATATATATATATATATATATATATATACAGGAAGCTTCAAGAGCATAATTCTTAAATAGCATAATGCCTTAAGTAGCATAATTTTATCAAAACGACGCCGTTTTATAGGGACGCGGTGGCATTTTTGTAAATACGCGGTGGCATGGTATTTACAAAAATGTCACCGCGTCCCTATAAAACGGCGTCGTTTTGATAAAATTATGCTACTTAAGGCATTATGCTATTTAAGAATTATGCTCTTGAAGCTTCCTGTATATATATATATATATATATATATATATATATATATATATATATATATATATATAGGATTGTCTGATAAATTATGGGGAAGGGGAAAGGCATCACACGGGTGATGCCGTGTGATGTAGGTAATTTATAAAATATATATATTATAAAAAGTTTTGTTTTATTAGATTATAAATAGAATATATTATATTTTATTGTGCATAGTGCATCATAGTAAAATCAAAATTTTTAAAATTTTCAGCCGGTGAACGCCCGTGACTTCCTCCTTCACTGTACATTTAAATAGTATTCTTCCATTCTCCTATAAATAGGATGCTTATTTAGAATTGAAAATCACATCAGAATCAGAGAATTCTTCTTCTATAATATTGAGCGTATTTCTTTCGAGTTTTAGAAAGTTTTGAGTGTATAAAATAGTATAAGTTTTCTTCAAGAATATTTTCGTTGTACCAGTCGGAATACTCATCTTTTTAAGGTAAGGTGTATTATTTCTTTAGTATTCATGAAGAGAATTATTTTCTTTCAATACTCGTAAGGGGTATTATTTATTTCACATTCTGAAGAGATATTATTTTTCGTATTCGTATGAATATTATTTCCGTTCAATATTCATAAGAAATTTTATTTCGTTCAATATTCGCAATAAATATTATATTCGTTTAATATTCTTAATGAAGATTATTTTCGTTTAATATTCGTAATGAATATTATTTTCGTTTAATATTCGTAAGGGATGTTATTTTTGTTCAATATTTGCTCGAAATAATATTTTTTCCATACTCTGTAGTATGTAAGCAATATTATTTCGTTTCAGATTTCGAATTCTATACTCATTTTGTTAAAGTTTTGGCTTCTATACTCTATAAAATTAGTAGAATATCCTTGATATTTGCGCTTCATCCAGTATCTTTTCATGAAAATATTATTCTAAGCATTCTTGATAAGTTTTAACTTTTTCATGCCGGAGTACTATTTACGGGTTGCTATTCACAAAGTACTATTCACGGGATACTATTCACTCGAGTACTATTCACCCGGGGTACTATTCATGATAAAAATTGACTCGTTTTCGGTCCAAATCATTTTTGGTACAATATTATTCTTGAATTTTACTCCACAAAACAGTATCATGTTGACAATTTGGGCATTATTGAACTCTGGATAAATTAAATTATAAATCTTTAAAAATTTATCATTTGCTTTCTTTTAATTGAATTCTTATATCATTGTCATCATCCTCATACTTATATTGTTATGAAAGTCATCTTTGGCCCGTAGTGCATAAATGGACTTGGTATGATTATGACTAGGGATTATTCGGCATAATCATGACCGTAATGTTACAAATGATGTGGTAAAAATCCTCATTGGCCCGTAGTGCATTGATGGACAGTTTTTGGTATGATTATGGCTATGGATTCTCTTCTGTCAAGGGTGTAAAGATGAATTGTTTTATGGCATGATCATGACCGTTGATGAAAACACGATTATCTTTGGCCTGTAGTGCATGGATAATTCGTGATCGTGATACTAAAGAATATCCTTGGCCCGTAGTGCAGGGATGATTCGATGATGTGGATTATTTATTAAGCTAAGTCTCAGCGATAAAATTGTTGATAAACTTTTTAAATCATAGAAGATTGTAGATATCATGCTCTACTTGACTTTTCTAATGGATTGCTTATTCCGCTGCAGTTGTTGATCTAAAACTTATTGTCTATTATATTCTATCAATTGTTATACTGTTGAAGGCTAAGGATAATTTATTCTACAATATCTTAGTCATATTATTTCTTACTGGGCTAGCTAAGCTCACCCTTTTCTTTCATTGTTCTATTCAGGAAATGAGAATATAGCTGGGACTAGTCGAGGAATTGAGTGACGGTCTAGATGTTTGCATTAGTAGTCCTCACTATTCTATGAAATAGTGTGATAATAAATGTATTGAGGACTTATTTTGAGTTTGAATATTGTCTAGAAGACAATATTTGTATTAAAACTCACAGCTCATGTTGTATATTTAAGTTTATATTTGTATTCTGTACCATGTATTTGGCGACTCAGAATGGGTGATGTATTCCTATTTTAGGGGCGTCACATGTTTGTTGTTAGATCGTGTAGTCTGACATTAGTACTACAACCTCTAATCATTTACTTGCCCAGAAACACAATAATCAGAGAGGAATGCTTGGTCAAACATTCTCACTTGTTAACTGCTATAAATGTTCTTGAGGACTCAAGAACACCTTAGACGACAGATTTTGTCGCTAAAGGCTATAGCGACAGTTTTTATTTATTTTATTTTTCAAAAATTATTTAAAAATAGAAATTAATTATTAAAAATTTCAAAAATAGTTTTAAAAATTATTTTAAGTTATAAAAATTAACTTTTAATAATTTGACATATTTTTTATAAATATTAGTATTTATTTAAATAATATTGATATTTAATTTATTTAATAAATGCCTTAAATAAATTAATTAAAAATTATTTTATTATATTAAAAATCATTTTAAATGATAAAAAAGTATTTAATAATATTTTAAGTTATAAAACATAACTTTTAATATTTTAAGATAAATTTTATTAATTATTTAATATTAATGATATTAGATTTATTTAATAATTATATTAAATAAATTATTTTAAAAAAGATTTTAATATTAGAAAATTTATTTTAAATGAAAATAAATAGTTTTAAAATATTTTAAGTTATAAAATATAAATTTTAATGTTTAAAGATAAATTTCATTAATAATTTAATATTAAATGATATTAGAGTTATTTAATAATAATATTGAATAAATAATTTAAAAATGGTTTTATTGATTTAAAAATCATTTAAAAAGGAAATAAATGAATTAAAAATATTTTAAGTAATAATTAATGACTTTTAATATTTTGATAAATAATACATTAATACTTAAATATTAATGATAATTATTTAAAAATAATTTTAAATATTTTAAAAATCATTTAAGGGTAATAAAAATGTTTTTAAAATATTTTGAGTTATTATAAATAACTTTAATATTTTGGCAATGGTTTCATTAATAATTTAATATTAATTAAATATTAATGATAATAGAATTATTTAATATTTAAATCATTTAATAATGATTCCAGTATTTAAAAAATCATGATAAATTATAATAATTAATTAAAAATTATTATAAGTTATTTAAAAATAATATGACTCATATTTAAGTTATTTAAATGGATATTGAACTACAGGATATAGTCTTAGACTCGATAATTACCTGATAAAGTTGTCGGTTCACCGACATATTTCAGAAATTGATATGGACTTAGATAACTTGACTTAATAAGTGTTTATTTGTGATTCAATGACTGCTAAACATATGTAACAATGTGATTAGGATATGTGCTAACTGCAATAAGCAGTATTATGTGTTACGATATGTTATTCTAATCATTAAAATGATCTTATTAATGATAGGTTGTGATATAAAAGATAAAACTAAGTTGCGTTATTGTAAGCAGCATCTCAGATAAGTATCTTAACTTTATATTTTCTTTATGCAATGGACATAAGTAAGAAAGTTTCAAAATTATATTATTATTATGCCAGATTATTAATTCTATTATTGTCGATTATGCATCCAACTTTTTGTATTCATACAAGTTCTTAAATTATCTAATCATTGTTTGTCAATACAGTACTATTGTACAATTCAGATATTTATTCTGTTCGTTAATTTCTAAATATGGTTATACAAGTGTCCTCACTTGGATAATCATTGTATTTAATCACATATTTGATACATACTAGTTAGTTTTCAGTATGTATACGTTGACTTAAAAGCCGTCTAGGCTATTTGATTCGGCTAGACCCAAACTGAAAAATATTGTTGAACAAGATAGAACTTTATTGTATCTAACCAAATTATTTTGGTTCGAATTCCCGACTAAGTATGAACATCCCGTTTATGGGAAAACTTTTGTGCGTCAAAGGAGGATAAGATGAACGATAATTTTGTTCTTGCATGTAGTATTGATCAATACAGGGCATAACGGGCTGATCACCCCCCGTGCCTGTAAGTTATGACGGTTTATAGATGAATTTCTGTTTAACCTTTTCCAAAATAGAAAACAATGTTCATAGTCTGTCGGGTAATCTCCATTTATAATCAATACGTAGTTTCAAAAATTTGTTGTAGAATTGATATGCTGTTATTATTGGTTCATCTTACTTCACAACTGTTGATTCGTTGCAGAAGGGTCGTTCAAAGAAAATATTTAATCCTTTCAGCTAACTGTTATTGATTACAATTACTTGCTGGGCACTCAAATGCTCATTCTTGCTTAATTTAAATTTTTTCAGCTAAGTGTGAACAACCAGAAAGCTCATGCAGAAACAAAGGAAAAGAAAAGCAAACAGAATAAGATTTATGGTATTCTATGTAATAGTATGACTTTATTAAGACAATGATAACTATTAAATATCATGTAATGAATGTTTAAAGGTCGCATACCTGGGATTCAGACTCTGATCTATAAATTAAGTTTGATATTTATATTATTGTTATTATTATTAGTATTATCCCGCTCATAGAAATGGTATCGTGAAGCACCGAGTTCAGGTTTCAAGTACTTAAATTTGGGGGCATCACAGCTTTCCCTTTCCTTTGTTCTTGTCTGAACATTCAGGTTGATCACGCTTAGCTGAAAATATTTACATTTAAAGAAAGAATGAGCATTTGGGTGCCTAACAAGTAATAGCAGACAATTAACGTTAGCTGAAAAGAGTAAATATTTTCTTTGAATGACACTTCTATAACAAATCAACAGTTGTGAAGTAAACTGAAGCAACACTATACAACATAACAATTCTATTTCAATTTTTGAAACTACGTACTGACTATAAATAGAGAGCAGTCGCAGACTCTAAACTTTATTTTCAATTTTTGATATTCAATTGAATAACAATAGCTCATTCAACGCAGTAACAAAGTGGAATATTTTCTAGAGTTTATGCTGAGTGATCCCTAAGGATCTTGAACTTCTCTTCTCGAGTAACTATCAAAGATTTACGTTGATATACCCAGGTGTATCAAATAACCATAAAGAATAAGTCATATCCCTCTGCAAGAATAATAAGTGATCAGCTTCATTATACCCTATATTATGCGTAATACTTAAACGCGCGCAATGGCCGAATATACGACCAATAGATTCCCTTTGTATAAAAGGTTGTCCTTCTCAGTCTTATAAACATAATTTACATTATAACAACGAAATACTATGATTTTAATATCTAATCGCTTTGTCGATCTAGCCGAAATAATTGGCATCGACATGTCAATAATAATTGAGTTATCTTCTCGAACCTATCAAGTTTTAACAAATATTTGTCTAGCCAGAATAATTAGCTAAGACATATCTCAATGCTATTTTTAAATCTATGTCTAGTCGAGTCAAATAGCTTAGACAGTTTTTAATCAACATATACATACCGAAATTTAATAAGTATGTATCAACAGGTACAACAAATATCCAAGTGAGGACACTTGTATAACAATATTTAGATATTAAAGAACAGAATAAATTTCTGGATTATATAACAATACTATAATGATAAACAATGATCGGATAGAATTCAAGAACTGGCATATCTACAAAGGTATAGATACATGAAAAATAACAATAACAATGTAGTTCTGAAATTGGCTTACACATGCCCATTGCATAAAGTAAATGCAAAGGGTTAGATACTTACCTGGTCTGCTGCTTACAGTACACGACTTAGTTCTACCTTTAATACAACGACATATCATTCATTAGATTGTTCTTTCGATTAGAATAATATATGATAACACATAGTACTGCTATTGGCAGTCAATATATAGCCTAAGCACATTGTCACATAGTTATATTAGTCATTGGATCATAAACAATCACCTATTAAGTCAAATTATCTAGGTCCGAATCAATTTCGAAGTCAATTTGGTGTACCGACGGCTTTATCGGATAATTATCGAGTTCATGAATAATAAATCTCTATTATGTATCTTAAATATTATTCTAGACAATTTAAAAATTAGTCATATTATTCTTCAATTGACTTATAATAATTTTTAAATAATTATTATAATTTATCATAATTTTTCAAACACTGGAATCGTTATTAAATTATTTAAATATTAATAATTCTATGATAATTAATATTTAAATAATATTAAACTATTAATGAAACTATTGCCAAAAAATTAAAGTTATTTATAATAACTCAAAATATTTTTATTACCTTTAAATATGATTTTGAAAACATTTAAAATCATTTTTAAATAATTATCATTAATATTTAAATATTAATGTATTATTCATCAAAATATTAAAAGTTATTAATTATAACTTAAAATATTTTAAAACCATTTATAACCTTTTTAAATGATTTTTAAATTAATAAACCCATTTTTAAACTATTTATTTAATATATTTATTAAATAAATATAATATCAATAATATCAGATTATTAATGAAATTTACCTTAAAATATTAAAAGTTATATTTTATAACTTAAAATATTTTTAAACATCTTATTTTCATTTTAAATGATTTTTATAATATTAAAATCATTTTTAAACTAATTAATTTAATATTATTATTAAATAAATATAATATCATTAATATTAAATTATTAATGAAATTTATCTTAACATATTAAAAGTTATGTTTTATAACTTAAAATATTAATAAATACTTTATTATCATTTAAAATGATTTCTAATATAATAAAATTATTTTTAATTAATTTATTTAATACATTTATTAAATAAATTAAATATCAATAATATTCAAATAAATACTAATATTTATGAAAAATATATCAAATTAATAAAAGTTAATTTTTATAACTTAAAATTATTTTTGTAATTTTCAGAAATTATTTTTTATTTTTAAATAATTTTTGGAAATTTAATTAATTAAAATTAATAAGCCTGCCGCTATAGCCTTTAGCGACAGAAAGTGTCGCCTAATGTGTTCTTGAGGTTCAAGAACATTCATATCCGGTTTCTGGATACCTACTTTGACCAAACATTAATCACAGATTCAAAGTGTTTCTGGGCAGGTTATGGTATTGATCTTGTAGTGGTGATGTAACACTACAAGTATCAACAACAATCATGGTCCAAATGCATCAAACAAGCAAGATCTAGGCCATTGAACAAGCTGTCAGAGTTGTTCTTCATTTTCTGGGTTACCCAGAAATGAAGAACAGTTCGAGTAGCTACTTTTGGGCTTCCACAACTTGCAATCCTGGTAATGTTTTGGTGTTCTTATCGTTTCAGTTTGTAAACAACATGTCAAGGAACAGATTCATTACATAAAACAATTCTAACGACATTAAAATCTCTAGATCTGGTCTGGTTAAAGTATGTCAGAAACCGTGGTCATAAGTTTTCTGGGTTACCCAGAAAACTATTTTCGTGTTCAACCATGCTATTTTGACCGGCCACTACATTAAATCTATATGTTATTTAGATGATCTAAAGGCTTTAAACTGTAGTCCATATACCATATTACAACCTTATTACAACAACAAGACCAAAACAACTAACACCTGTAAGATCTAGACGCATGAACATACTGTCAGACGGTTCTGGGTTACCCAGAACTTGTTCAGTCATGGTCGATCAACGGGGTTAGACCACCCATAACTTGCAATCTGTTCATGCTCTGACCTTGATTGAAGTTTCAGAATACAGATCTCATAGCATATTATATGTTCAGACCTTTAAACAACCAAAAACATAAACAGACTGAGATCCATGAGACTTGACATTCGACTGTCAGACACATTTTAAAAATTTTCCAAATTTTGAAAAACTTTAAATTCGAGCATATAGATATTATGGATCTAACAAATACCAACTCAGATCACCTAGTTACATTACATACAACATAATACAACACAAAAACAAAAGATCTAACATAGCTACAAAGATCAAATTTTAGGTTTAGGTTTATACCTTATTTTGAACAAATTCTAAATCTGAGGTTCCTGATCTGTTAGGGTTGATCTAGAGACTTGATTTGGGACTGAAATGTTTATCAATTTCGTAGGGTTGGAGAGAGAGAGACTTGGTTGGGTGTTTGTGTATAAATGAAGCTAACAAGTGAATTTTTCTCTCTCTCAATCTATATATAATTGAATGCAATGTATGTAGCCGATAAAAATTTGTTGATATGTGTAAGTTTTCAACACATGGGCAAGTCAAAAGTTGGTCACCAACTAAAGTGTTGGCCAAATTTACAAGTTTCCTAATAAATAATACAAGAAGGGTAAAATGGTCATTATGCTTGTAATTTTAATGGCTAAAATGTAATCTTGGCAAACCCTTAGGGTTTAACCCTAAGGTTTTTTACATTAATTTACTAGGATTCTTAATTAGGTTTAACAATGAAAATTTTAGTTTTCTAAAAATAGAAATTAGGGTTTCTTGATCATGTTTAGTTTCCTATTTACACAAGTGCTTGAAAATTAGGTTTAGATGTACTAACTAACATTAAGCTTTATAATTTAGCGATTAGGGTTTTAGTTTAGTAATTAAGGTTTCTAATTACCAATTAGGGTTTCCAATTAGAAACTAGAGTTTCTAATAATTAGGGCTTTCCCTAATTAGGTCAATAATTAGTAACATATATCATTTATCACATAAAATCATTACTTAAAAATCATAAACTCCTATTTGAGTTTCAAATTAGGGTTTTAACAGTTTAACCCTAGGGTTTTGACATGTTACACCATAATTGATTAATCATTATCAATCTACACATACAGTACATATTTATAGCACTGAAATATAATTAATATTATATTAATATTCTCATTCCTTATTCAAAATCCAGAATTAGGGTTTTGAATTCATATCCAACATAACTTTCATATATACCATTATTAATTAAGTTGAAATAATTAACTTAACAAATCTGAATAAATTCGTAAAATAAAATAATTATTATAATAATTCTAATAATCACTTTATATATAATATAATAATCATATTTTTATGGAAAATAAATAATTAAATATTTTTATTACAAAATTAATTTATTATAAAAATATAATTTATAATGATCAATAATTCCTTAAAAAAATTATTTGTAATTATTCATGTAATAAATAAATTTTATTTATCACATATATACATATACATTACCTTGTACATATTCCCACATTTATTTTAATAAAAAAATATGTAAAATTTCTTATTTAATTATATCAAAAATATTGGGTTATTACATTCACCCTCCCTTATAAGGATTCCGTCCCCGGAATCACTGTTTCAAAAGCTATACACACTAGGGTAAATAGCATACACTGTCATTTCAAATAGATCTTGATCAAATTCGATCGAACTGAACTTTAACTATTCAACATAAAGCTTGTCTTTCTGATTAGACGGACATTTGATTTCTAATAGAACTCAAATTCCTCCTTCAAAATTTCTTTATAAAACAATTTACTACATATAAGAAAATCACATATAAGAAAATAAAATTTATACGAATAATACCTGGTATTCCATCCCCGGCTGCTACCGTATCCTGAACTGTCATGTTTAAGACTTTGGCGGATGATTTGGTTGGTTTATTGGTTGAAGTTGGTCCCGTTATCACTAATGTCTCGCTGCTTTTCCCCGTATTCGCACTCCCTACCTCCTTTCTTCCTTTTGGACAGTCTTTCACCTTATGCTCCGTTGATCTACAAATAAAACACCCACTATTCATCCTAGGATTGGGGCAGTTAGGAGAGATATGTCCCTTCTTTCCACACTTGTAGCACACAAACTTTCCCTTTAAACACTCACCCGAGTGATTCCTTCCGCAATTCCCACATTGCACAACCTGTTTCTTTCCACCTCCTGGCCTATTTTTGATATTCCCAACATTATCTCCTTTCCTTTTTCCAGTCCTACCACCACTACTTCCTTCTCCGGCTCTAGCTTGATTTGTCTCCCACCAAAAATTTGCATCCCCTTTCATCATATAGGTAGCAAAAGCTGTCGTTTACCCCTTCAATACCCTAGCTATCACAAACGCTTCTATAGGGTCAGTTGTTCCTCTAAATCCTGGCGGTCCAACTGCCTTGAAGTCTTTGAAGTTCGCCAATCGATTATCTGGTTGTTTTCTCGCGGCTGGTATTCCATTCTGCATAGCTTGAGCGACCATATTTCACAAAATTCTATATCGGGTCTGGTTGTCCTTCAGCATTGTTAACAGATTCTTCTATCCTTTGGTTTCATTTTCGTCTTAGTGGCATTATCTGATTAAATAAAATCATGTTCATCCAACTAATTCATAGTACTTTACACCATATAGTATATATCGCTATAAAAATTCGCTATCCCTTTGTGACCACATAAGTCGGTATTCGCTGACACAACTTATATAAAAGTTGAGAATATTACATTACACCCACATACTTATCATATACATATTATAGAACACACTTATTCAAGTAATGCAAATACTACTTATTTGCTACGCCTTCACTAAGGATCAATTGCTTAGTATTCTATATATTCTTATTATCCTCAATAATCTATTCACACATAACTATACCCAGTTCGTCAAACTTACCACACATTATAAGTTCAGGAACTTACCACAATCATATGAGTTTAAAAACGTATCCTAGTCAGACCTTTTGCGTCCATTCGCTGAGGGGTTCAAAAATATTTCATATAATTATGAGTCATGAATTTACCATAAGTATGAGTTTTAAGAACTCAAACTTAACCTTATATTCTCTAACTATACTCTACATATCTGTTATACCATCGTTTTTGGATTCAGTACTACAATATCCACAATAACCACCTCCTCAGGATTGCTTTCAAAGTGAGCCTCTATTTCAGCTATTAGCTTTGATATTGGCTCGGTTATGGAGGTTGACTCCTTCTTTACAATCTAAGAGTATCCTAATCCTTTTCCATCTAACATCTACACATAAATTATCTTGATTAGCAAATAATATATATACACAGTAAATAATAGTTTTATATAAGTTATCTTTTATTTTGTTTTACGATAAATTTATTCAATTCATCTCCTTTTAAACTTTATTTGAGTTATTTGTATTTTCAACATTTCCCTCTGTCCTAAGATTATAGCCTAAGGTCTATCCCACCTAAGGTTTCTAACCCTAAAGCTCTGATACCAGCTTGTGATGCCCCTAAATTCAGGTACTTGAAACCCAAACTTGGTGCTTCACGATACCATTTCTTTGAGCAAAATAATAATAATAACATAAATATCAAACTTAATTTACATATATCAGAGTTGTCTAATCCCAGGTCACAACCTTTAGTACATTACATTACATGATAGATAATAAATATCATCGTCTTAATATAGTATAACGATTACATAAGATACCATAAAGTTTATTCTACTAGCTTTCCCTTTCCTTTGTTCTTGTCTGAACCTTCAGGTTGATCACGCTTAGCTGAAAACATTTACATTTAAAGCAAGAATGAGCATTTGGGTGCCCAACAAGTAATAGCAGACAATAAACGTTAGCTGAAAGGAGTAAATATTTTCTTTGAATGACACTTCTACAACGAATCAACAGTTGTGAAGTAAAATGAAGCAACACTATACAACATAACAATTCTATTTTAATTTTTAAAACTACGTACTGACTATAAATGGAGAGCAATCGACAGACTATGAACTTTATTTTCGATTTTCTATATTCAATTGAATAACAAAAACTAATTCAATGCAGTAACAAAGTGGAATATTTTCCAAAGTTTAAGTTGAGTGATCCCTAAGGATCTTGAAATTCTCTTCTCGAGTAACTATCAAAGATTTACGTTGATATACCTAGGTGTACCAGATAACCATAAAGATTAAGTCATAGCCCTCTGCAAGTATAATAAGTTATCAGCTTCATTATACCCTATATTATGCATAATACTTAAACGCGCGCAATGACCGAATATACGACCAATAGGTTCCCTTTGTATAAAAAGTTGTTCTTCTCAGTCTTATAAACAGAATTTGAATTATAACAACGAAATACTATGATTTCAATATCTAATCGCATTATCGATCTAGCCAAAACAATTGGCATTGACTTGTCAATAATAATTGAGTTATCTTCTCGAACCTATCAAGTTTTATCAAATATTTGTCTAGCAAAAATAATTAGCTAAGACATAACTCAACACTATTTTTTATTCATTCATTCTATCAAAGTAGATTTTACATCACTACTTCATTCATTCATTGGTTTCTATAATCACTTTCTTTTCACATAGATCATTCTACAATTATTAACTTTTCTATTAAAAGTTTCACATTATTCTTTGATAACTCATCTACTTCTCACTTCAAAATCTCTTTTCTCATTTATTCAACATATTCATCATTCAGTGTCGTATTCTACGACTCACTTCTTTCTAAGGAATACTTTCCTTTTTCACTTCCATTATGCAGAATAACAAGAATCTTCCACAATTGTTCAATAATTGGGAAGTAGTATGAATAACTCAGGAATTTAAAAGATTCCAAATCATGCTGAGGGTCACAAGACCATGAACTCTATTCTCTAGGTTTAATAGTGCTTTACCCCCGATTCTTCACACTTTAAACCCTCTTTGGCAGAATGTTTATCAATCACAAAGACTGAAAACACCCTCCGCAAGTACTCTAGGTGATTAACTTATTGTACATGTATTGTGCACAAATATTTCAGCGCAAAGTATAAACTAAGCGTAACCTCTAATAAAAGAGTTGTTCATCTCAGAATTTAGAGTGCAAGCATTCAACTGAGGGTCTAATGACCACGAACCTTGTCCACAGTTATAAGTAATCTTTCAATTTTAACTTTTATAGTCATACGACTATAATGACTTCAAGGTACTTAGGGGATCAATCCTTCGTACATGTATTGTGCACAAACATTTCAGCGCAAAGTATAAACTAAGCGTAACCCCTAATAATAGGGTTGTTCATCTCAGCTTTTCAACATCTGAATCCGCACCAAAATAATTTGGTTTGGCATAACTTCTCAAGAACTCTTGAATTTCATGAACATTTTTTAATATTTGTCTAGCTGAATCAAATAGCATAGACCTCTACAACAATTCGGACATCAACCAAAATATACATATACATACATACATATATATTCTCATATCTTAAAGAAATCTCAAAAATCTTTTTATGACGTCATGATACCGCACTGTATTTACAGTCCGTTGAGGATTCCGTCATTTGGTGACTTTATCATACTACATCATACCATAGTGGGCTGACGATCCTTAGATCACATCCAACACTAGGTAATACTGCATTGATGACTCTATCGTTTTTATCATCTTTGCACCAGGTTACATGATGCATTAATGATATAAAATACATTTTGATATATTACAAATCATTTTTGTCTAGCCGAAGTAATTAGCATAGACATACGAATAACAGTATTGTTGTTAAAACTCATTGGTTCCATCATTTGATCCAATGTTTTTCAAGAAAATAAAAGTGTAAACATCAGCACGAAGTCAATAAATTTCGAAAGTCTAGCATAGCTAGTAGATTTAGAATACCTATGCTTCCACCATCAACTCCACTTTCTATAATGATCCATTGCTTAATAGGTCTATCTATTCATATCATCCTCAATACTCCATTCACACTTAATTATACCCTAGTTCATCAAACTTACCACACGTTATGAGTTCAGGAACTTGCCACAATCATATGAGTTTAAGAACTTATCCTAGTCAGACCATAGGCGTCTATTCGCTGAGGGGTTCAAAAATATACCATATAATTATGAGTCACGAACCTACCATAAGTATGAGTTTTAAGAACTCGCACTTAACCTTATAATATTCTCTAACTATACTCTACCTATCTTTATACACATGAGAAAAGAATCACCTTCTCAACATGCATATAGCAAATAGCGCGACACAAACATTCCAATGATTATCATTGTGATGAACTAAGTGCAAGCACAAAACCCTCGCCCATACAAAGATTTGTACAACTCAGCCATCACAGGAGTCCTCAATTGAAATCCCACATAACTCTATCTTTCTTTTAACTTGCTCTTTGCTCGATACGAATTCCTCGTATCACATCATCTATAACTCCTCATGAGTTATCTCGTACTATTTCATAGTACACCATCTTCATAGCATTAAGCTATAATCATTCAAACATTACAGACCCATCTTTCTTTTATAACTTAAACAGATCACGTCGTGACCTTATTCTATAATCATCTCTCTTAAAATTCTTTTGTTAACTCGTGATCGTTTTGTTTTACGATCCTCATTCTTTCTCTTTTTCATCATTTACGACATTATTCGTTATCTTGGCTATTGGAGTTAGGAAACTCCCATTTTTTATCTTTATATCTTCAAGATTCTTCTTTGAATCTTCTTGTTTATATAACAATTCTTCCTTTAAGAATTTCTAACTTCATTTACATCGCTCAAAATTTCATTCAAGTTCTAAACTCTCATCATACGTGTCCATTTCTACACTTGGTACACATCGAGTCTCCAACAGTTTCAATATGGTACGCTGAGTGGTTTCCCACAAACAACCAACAAACTAGATTCCGAGTTGCTAGTTCGTATATACCTCCGCTCCATGAAGAAATCGTTTAGCCCAGATACCATACATCAACTATTAAAGAGTATAATTGTACCACACTTAGACATAACTCTCTATTCATAACTTCTTTATCATTCTCTTTTTATAGACATTGTCTATTTATTATCACCTTACATCCTTATTATTGGAGTTGGGTAACCCCACATTCATATTCCTGATAACTCTGTGAGATTCTTCTTTGAATCCTTTCACGCAAGTTTTAATCCCTTATTGTTCAAACTCTATTTGAGCTTATTCGTTCATTATCTTCACCCCTCTTCTCTAAGGTTATAGCCTATAGTACTCCTACCTAAGGTTTATAACCTACAGCTTTGATACCAACTGTAACGACCCCAAAATCTATACAATTTAAAATCTTAACTTCGGTCGTTAACCATACATTAAATCTCTAATTTTACATCCTTATTCGATGTTAAACTTAATAAAATTGCGGAATATTTAAAACTTTTATACATTTCCTTCTTTCTTGCCCTGAATCGCAACCTTTACATTACATCTCTTTGATTCACTCTTATATCATGAATTGTTACAACAAAATGACTATACAAAGTCTTACATCATAACTAAATATCCATATACATTGGATAGCTCAACTTACATTTCAACAACATGTTACGTTCAAAATATGAAATACATTTCTCATAAAACATAAGTAATCTTCGTGAATATAGATCTCTATAACTCACTTAGCACATATCTTTACCTTAAAATCTTGACCTGCAAAAGTGATTATTTGCAAGAGTGAGCTCGACAGCCCAGCAAAGTCTAACAGTTTTCATGCATCACATAACACATAATAACATGCTCGATATACATCTCATTAAAGTAACATGGCATACATGCTTTTAATTCACATAGCAAATATAAAGATTGAGTTCCTTACTCAATCATCATTACTTAGCCAAAACAATGCAGTCATATATTGACTTTAACATTTCATGATTCAACATGCATAACATATCATGTAATTTAAAACAGTTCATCAAGTCCACGTAGAACATAGGAACCGAAAGACTTGCCTTGATCGTTGTTTACGAATAATAGCTTAACAGCTTACAGTTATCTGCACTTCACGTGCCCTACACAATTATATAATCATACACATCAACTATTAGTCACATAACAACACATAGCAATTGTAATGTAAACTCTACTCCACATCTCATAATCTTTCCTATTAATTAGCACACAATGGTCAATTAGATGGTGTTAACTATTCGACTTATGACTCACTATATTTCTTCTTAGTCAAACTCGAAGTTCAAGTGCTTAAGTCTTGCTAGGACTACTTATTGGTTTTATATTAAACCCATTCCATATCTTATAATATCCATTTAAATTGAATTGAAACACTTTTTAAGTTCATTAACACATGGCATGGCGTTTCGACGTTCATTCGTCACATGCCCGATTTGCCTCTCCTGTATATGCTTACTATGCTTCTATAACTCATCTAATACATCATGTATTAATGTTAAACATCATTATATTTACTATTATTCATGTTTTGTAACTTAGGACATCATCTTTTATGGTCTGGAGCACTACACATGCATATGTGCATGCCCGACACCCTCCGATTGCCTCCGAAAACACAACAGTCTTAAAGATGACCATTTTGACCCATCCTAATGACCTCAAATTTAAAAACTTAAAGAACGAAAGTTGTAGGTCTACTCGTCCTCGTTCCAGATCATCTTAAATCACCTCAATTGGAGTTCGTATGAGGAAGTTATGGCTATTTTACTACAAGAGGTCAAAACTGTCCAAGTCAGACCACAAATCCGGCGCTGGGGCGCGGATCAGTGGCGCTAGGGCGCGAGCTACAGCGCTGGGGCGTGAGCTACAGCGCTGGGGATCGAGTTACTGGCCCATTTTGGCGCTGGGGCGCGAACCTTGGCGCCAGGGCGCGAAATTTGGCGCTGGGGCGTGAATTTTGACGCTGGGGCGCCGAAACTCACAGAACCAAACCAGAAAGACAGAGCAAAGCTACTGTCTAATTTATTTTTAACAGCCAATGACATCCAACAACATGTATAACTTCATGAAAATTACACATAAAAGTTAACAATCAACTATATACCAATTATCAACCACTAATCAACATCATCATAAACTAATTATTTGAAAACACTCCTTTTAAAACAAAAACTCCATTGTTGATATATTTCTTGACACAACAGTGAACTAAAATTCTACTGGTAGCAAGAAAATTGATTTCTTTGTACTACATGATTTTACATTCATAACCAAATACCCATTCTCAGTTAAATTTTACAATTTCACAATTAACGTATATTAATTTTTGATATCTCTACAAATCATATACGTGCATATATACTCACTGTAAAACTAATTTCTTCCTTTAGCCTGTAATTAGCATACAATCATATATATATATATATATATATATATATATATATATATATATATATATATATATATATATATATACACACACATGCTAGTGATAACAATTAAAATTACACATATTATCACAATTCTCTAACTAATTATACAAGCATGGTTTTTCAAGAGATTTTTTTTTGGTAACATTCTGATACACCGTGATTTTTAAGAAAACCGAAACCTACAACTTCACAGAGACTATACACTGTAAAACATATATGATAAGGTTTATAGAACATACCTTTAGTTTGTTCAAACGACACTTGCAAATCACTGACAAAAGTTGAAGAATCCAAAGACCTGTCTTTCTCTTGTTTCTCTCTTTCAGACTCTCCCTTTTCTTACTTAGGCTTAGGTTTAGACAAATGCGTAAACTAAAAATCAAATGATAATCTATGCGCACTCTAAAACTGATAAGCCAACATAAATAAAAGAAACGCATGTGGTCATTATAATACTACTAAATACTATCAATTACCAAAAACATATAACTTATATAACGTATAACTTATAAATATAAATATATTTTATTTATATATTTGTTTTATTTTATTAATAATTTAAATTCAAAAGAAACCCAAAAGCCATAAGGCTTCGTTTGGCAACCCATTTAAAAATTAAGGAATTAATGTCCTTAAACTTTGTTTGGATAAAACTAAATTAAACTCCTTTAATTTATTTTAATAACTCCTTATAATATAGTTATTTGTCACACTTCTAATTAATTAAATTTTCATACTTAATTTAATTAATTCTAACAACAATTTATTACATAATATAATAATTTATTTTATCATTATAAACTCTCTAACTTAATTATTAAATTAAATTAGAACATTATTCCATCATTATTAATTTTCTTAACTCATTAATTATTTATTAAACAAATAAATAATCAAATCACATCAAATCAATTAAACAAATACTTATTCAACAATAAACACATCCATTAAATATTTATATAATTCAATAAATATTTAAATATTATAATTAAAAATCTGGATTGTTACACTTACAACCACGTCTTCCTCGACTTTGTCAACATCGGGTACTTCAACGACATCATCTACCAACACATCGTCATCATTTAGTACTACATGGCTGGGATTGCTAACTTGTTCTTGTAACGGGTCATCTATTCTAGACAGATTAGTACCATCAAATGCCCAAGTCTTCTTTATGACAACTGTATACCATGGGCTTCTATAATTTACGACATTAGGAGCGTAGTACACTTGAGTCTCTTGGTTGGCTAACACGAATACGTCATCAGACTATAACTTTGCTTTATATCTTCAGTGACGATTCTATTACAATTAACTTTAACACCCTTTGAAGTATCAAACCAACGACACTTAAATGTAACTACCTTTTTACCCCTGGGATAATTGAGTATAACAACTTCCTCTAATCTTCCATAATAATTGGACTCAGAATCTTGGTAATAGCTTCCTAAAATGATAACACCATAATTGACTGATGTTAGTTCATTTAAGTTATCAACCTTGAATATGTGCCCATTGATGATACATTATGGAAATGAACTAATAAGTTTGTGCGGACCTGAAATAACATCTCTAAAATGCTCAGAAGCGTTATCTTCTTCAACCCTTCTCTTAAACCATTGTTGAAAATTTGCAGTAGTGAATGCTTCCAACTGTGTTGTAGTTAGTCCCAAGTTAGAAGCATATGGTTCCTCTTCAAATGAACTGAAATAATAATATGTTATTTAATTATTGATTATTCTTCTAAATATTAAAGCTTCCACATATAATAATACATACTTGATGTACGACAATACTTCGGGCATATTTAGAATCACGTATGTAGATACAATCTTTAAATCTTTACTGATTAGGTAAGTGTGTGTCTCATGTCCAAATGATTTAGTCGTATAAGTGAATACAGCTAAGTCATCAGAAAGAGATTGGGGTCCGACAACCTCATTCTGACTTAAACGATTGTGCTTTGTTGAGACTACATCGTCAAAGTACAAGGAACAAAAGTTTACAAGTTCTTCCCTCGTATAGCGTTGAACAATAAAACCCTCTACATGAGCTTTGTTTTTCACTTTCTGTTTTAATCAACGCATATACCTGAAATACGATGGTTGAACGAAATTACTTAAGAATATGAATTACAAATATTATTAAAATTGCACAGTGTTGATGATATTACCTCTCAAAAAAATACATCCATCGATATTGCACCGGTTCTCCAAGCTTAAGTTTATATGGTAGATGAATAGGCAAATGCTGCATCAAGTCAAAGAATCCTGGTGGTAAGATCATTTCGAGCTTTCACATTGTCAACACTATATTTTTCTCCATCTGTTCCACATCACTGTACCTTAAAACTGTTGAGCAAAGATCCTGAAAGAAATTTGAAAGTGCGGTCAAGGTATCAACAAAATTCCAGGGTAGCATCTCACAAAATGCAATTGGCATCAGTTTCTGCATGAATACATGTCAATCGTGACTTTTAAAACCAATAATTTTCAATTGCTCAACCTTACTACAATAAGATATGTTAGAAGTATATCCATCTGGGAGCTACAATGCACTTACCCACTTGCAAATGTCTTCAACCTATTGTTTCATAAAATAAAATGGAGCTTTTAGTTTTAAAGTTTTAGGTCAGAGCACAATTCCCGCCTAATGTTCATTGAATCCAAATCTTTACGTGCTTTATCATTGTCTTTTGTTTTACCACTTGCATTTAGCACAGTGTAAAACAAGTTGTCGAATACATTATTTTCTGTATGCATGACATCGATATAATGATGGGGTGATAGTGTGACCCAGTATGGCAACTCAAACCAAATGGGCGAGTATGTCTAGTTATGAGTTTTCACGTACCATATTACTCTCAACTTAACATGTTCCTTCCCTGGCGATGGAAATGTCAGATCATTTAGCCAACCCAATACTTCGTTGCATGACAAGCGACTAATAACCCCCTTCTTCTTTGTCTTTCTGTTGAACTGTGTAGACATCTTTCTATAATTGTGCTCAACATGTAAGAATCTACGAGCAGTTCCAAAGAAACTAATTTTTCGCCCATGAAGTAGTTGTGTGCCTTGCACATCCCCCATACAAATTGGACAAGATAACTTCCCGTCATTCGACCAACCACTGACCATCCAAAGTGCTAAAAAGATAGTTCACAACAAGGCTGTCTTCATCACAAAATTATACCTGATAACTTTATCATAAGTTTGAACACCCGTTTCCCAAAGCATCTTAAGTTCATCGACTATCGGCTTGAGTTACATATTGATGTCTTTTGAAGGACTTTTATCCCAAGGTATAAGTAAAGTCAAGAAAAGATACGGATCCCTCATACACATTGACAGTGGATGTAGTGATTCAGAATTTTCGAATAAATTAAATAAGAATTTAATATAATAAATTTCTTATTTATTATATGTTTTATTATATTACGTATATGAATACGTGCAATATAATAAGTGTGTAGATATGTAATTGATAAATATAATATTATATATTTATCATAAATAAATTGTGAAAAATAATTTATAATAAAGAAATAATATTTTATTATACTCCTAATATGAATAATTGCGATAATATATATATATATATATATATATATATATATATATATATATATATATATGGAAGATGATGTGATAAATATAATATAATTTTATTATTTCATGAAGGTAAAAATTATTGTCGGAATTAGCTCATTGTCATCATTCTGCACCACGGTCATTCCTCCCTTTTTCGGCACACATTGCACCGGACTGACCCACTCACTGTCTGAAATCAGGTAGATGATACCCGCATCCAACCATTTCAGGATTTCTTTCTTCACTACTTCTTTCATGATTGGGTTGAGCCGTCTCTGTTGCTCCACTGTCGGTCTTGCATCATCTTCTATAAGAATTTTGTGCATAAAAAAGGATGGGTTGATTCCCTTGATATCCGTAATTGTCCATCCTATAGCCGATTTGTGGTCCCTAAGCACCCCCAGCAATTTTTCTTCCTACAATTCGTTAAGTGCAGCAAAAATAATAGCAGGTAAAGAATTAGAATGGCCTAAGTATGCATACCTGAGGTGTTTAGGGAGTGGCTTAAGTTCAAGAGTAGGTGGCTCCTCCAATAACGGTTTTATCCTTGTTGTGGCTTTCTCATCCATGTGCAATGGTTCAAGGGGTGCTCTAAATCTGCTAACTCATGGCAGGGAGTCTAGCATCTGTAAGTAGTCCACAAATTCCGGATCATCTGATTCTTCATCTCCCAATAATGTCGTTTCTAATGAATCGTTAACCAAACTCTTGCCCATGTCTTCACTGATTATCTGATCAATGATATCCATCCTGAAACACTCTTCTTCATCCGTAGGGAATTTCATGGCCTTGAAAATATTAAATTTTACTTCTTGATCTTGGACCCTCATCGTTAGTTCTCCTTTTTGTACGTCGATGAGCGTCCTACCCGTAGCCAAGAAAGGTCTCCCTAGGATAATTGGGATGTTCTTATCTTCCTCAAAATCCAGAATTATGAAATTCGCGGGGAATATAAACTTGTCAACCTTTACCAAAATATCCTCCATAATGCCTCTCGGGTACATGACTGACCTATCCGCCAATTGTAATAAGATGTTCGTAGATTTTGGAGCTGGCAAACCCAATTCTGTATAAACTGATAACGGCATAAGGTTCACACTTTCCCCCAAATCAGACAAACATTTGTTAAATGCCATATTCCTAATCGTGCACGGAATGGTGAAACTCCCCAGATCTTTTAACTTTGGTGGCAACTTTCGCTGTAAAACTACACTACACTCCTCTATTAATGCCACTGTTTCGAAATCTTCCAATTTCTTTTTCCTAGACAAAATCCCTTTCATGAATTTTGCATAACTTGGCATCTGCTCTAAGGCTTCAGCGAAAGGGATGTTAATCTGAAGTTTCTTAAAAACTTCCAAAAATTTTGCAAACTGCTTATCTAATTTCTGCTTTTGAACTCTTTGTTGAAAAGGTAGGGGAGGATAAACAATTGGTTCATTAATTGGTTTGTTCTTTTCCACTTGTTTTTCTTCCCCCGATCTGTCCTCAACCACTTTATTCTCACTGTCTGTCTCAACTTCTTTTGCAACCGAGTTTTCTGTTTTCTGACCCTTAAGCTGTTTTCCACTTCGTAGCATAATTGCCTGACATTGCTCGTGATTACCTTTTGGATTTTTCTCTATATCATTTGGTAATGTTCCTTGAGGCCTGTTATTCAATGCCAAAGTTATCTATCCCATCTGATTCTCTAAATTCTTGATGGCTATTTCTTATGATTTCATAGCCATTGCTTGGTTTTTCATGGCTACCTCGTTGCTTGTTATATACTTTGATAATAACTCCTCTAGATCTGATTTCTTCTCTTGACGTTGAACTGGTTGTTGTTGATTCTGAAATCCTAGAGGATACGATGGTCGTGGCGCTTGCTGATTCTTATTATTATTCCACGATAAATTCGTATGATTCCTATTCCCCTGATTATATGCATTCTGGTACGTATTCTGTGGAATTCTGTTGTAGCTACTCAAAAATTGTACTGACTCTGGGTTGATTGCACATTGATCTGTAGGATGTTCACCAGCGCACGATTCACAAATAACTACAACTTGTTGTGTCTGTACCCCTGACCAAACGTCAAACTTCTTAGAGAGTGCTGAAATCTGCGCTGTTATTGTCGTCACTCCATCTACCTCTAACACTCCAGCTACCGTAGGTTATGTCATTCTTGTCTTGGGCCACTGATAGTTTTTAGCTGCCATTGTCTCTATCAATTGATATGCCTCCTCATAATTCTTTGCCATAAAAGCTCCCCCCGACGTTGCATCAATACTAGTCCTGAGATTCCCATGTAGTCCGTTGTAAAATATGTTCATCTGCAACCACTTAGGCAATCCGTGATGTGGGCATTTTCTGAGCAACTCTTTGTATCTCTCCCATGCCTCGTACAATGAGTCCCCATGTTGCTGATCAAACATGGTAATCTCGTTTCTCATCTTTGCAGTCTTCGCTGGCGGGAAAAATTTAGCTAGAAACTTCTGAGCCAGGTCATCCCATGTCGTTATCGAACCCGATGGTAGTGAGTGTAACCAACTCTTCGCCTTGTCCCTTAGAGTGAATGCGAACAAGCGAAGTCTGACCGCTTCATCCGACACCTCATTGTACTTGAACGTGTCGCATATCTCCAGTAAACTGATCAAATGTTCGTTCAGATCATCATTTGCAAGTCCCCCAAACTGAACCGAGTTTTTGATCATCTAAATAGTCCCAGGCTTAATCTCGAATGTATTCGTAGCTCACCTTGGGTGTAGCAAAGTCCCTCAACGCTTTCTGGTCTTCGATAGCCATTGCTTCTTCTTTTTCAGAATTTTCGAAGTCGTCCCTTGTTTCCTTAATCCACTTACTTAGCCTTTGAAAGCGTCTTTCAATGTCGTCCTCAAAAGGAAGCAAGTCTGGATTTTTGGATCGAGTTTGCATAAACCAACTTCAAAAACCTAAAATAAGATGAACAAAACAAAAATAAAAATGTTTAAGTAAAACTGGACTAATTAAACTGATATTGCAAAATATTAAAATCTATACTAAACTCCCCGGCAAAGGCGCTAAAAACTTGTTGGGTAAAATCTAATTACGCACAGCACGCAAGTATACGTGGTCAATAAGTAATATAATAGTAAGTAAAATATCGTTCCCTCAGAGACTTTAATAAGAAATTAACTCTCACAATTACCAATTTTCTATTAATCCTAATTTTATTAAACTAATTAATTTTCAGCGTGTAACTAAAAATATTAAAATCATCAAACAATCAACAAATCCTAAAAATTGAATTTTCAAACAAATAATGGAGAATTAGGCTTTCGACTTCACTCTAAGCATCACTCTGATTAATACACCCTTATTCCAATTTAATTCTCTATCTCAGTTTATTAATCAAGAACACGAAAGTAGAACTAGCCACCTCTCGATGTACTAGTACCGTATTAACTTCAATCCACAAATTAGATAGAATCAAGTTAAACACCTTAATCAACTAACTCACTATATCTCTATGTGAATTACAATTAAAGAAGGTTTAAGTTCAATTTCTTTATCCGATTACATGCGATGTCAAGCATATCTATACCCTAACATTCATCAAGATTCTGTTCATTCACAAAACTCAAGAACTCATGTTATATTAATTAAGTCTAGACTCGTATTTCATATCTCTAGTTCATACAAGTCTACAAAGAATCGTTGATCAGGTAATTCATAAATTCAAGCTCAAATTAATATAGATAAACTGGATAATAGCTTATTAAACTGAAAATCAAAGATTACATAACCATCGTTCCACTTAAAGATCCGTCTTAAGCCTAAAAAGTACTTAGTTCATCATAAATGAAAGAATAACTGAATAAATTAAAGATATCATCTTTCAATTACAAATATAAACTAAAGTAGAAGAATAATGCAGAACACCCTTCACTTTAGCCTTAATCCGTAATTGATATGAAAGTTCTTCAAAATCTTCACTTCGATGCTCGCTATGAAAATCTGTCCTTAATCACTGTTAATTGCTTTGTATGATGATGATCTTGTTGTTCATTGCTCAATATATATCCAACGCATGATTTTTGGTCGAACTCCCATGTTATTTAGAGTCCAAACGTTATCCAAGCACTAAAGTCCACGATCCAGCAGAGTTTGAAGCACAATTGAACTGTCAGGTTTTGGGACCCCCCGCCCCGGCGAGGGTATATGCTTGTAAATGGCCCGCCCCGGCGGGCTCCTCTTCTGTTAGTTGTTGTTGAAGACCCCCCGCCTCGGCGGGGGTGTAAGGCTTAATAATGCCCGCCCCGACGGGCTAGGCTACTGTCCATTGATTCCTATTTTGCCCATTTTCTCCATTCCTTGCCACAATTCCACCCTTGTTTTGATCATATGCCATGCCACCACACCTATACACAAAGTAACAAATAATAAGTAAAAACAAACATGAACACAAGGAATTAACACCGATTAAGCTCGAATTAGACACCGATTCACGAATATAAAATCCACTTATCAATAAGCCTACTGCCCAGTACGGATATAGATAATACAAAGATGTATAACTGAAATACGAAATCAACTGAAGCAACATACTTAACAAAGCCTCAAGCTTAAAGACCGATGAAAATATGATATCCAAAGTCTAAATAGAATATATCCGAATCAACAAATTTAACGAAACAAACAGAAGAGTAAATAATGAACTGAAGTAACTAAATTAATTGAACTGAACTGAAACAAACAAAACTAATACAATGAAATAATATGCTGAATCAAATGGCTAGGTGTTATTTCATACCGATTAAGCACAGAAATATACATTGCATAGGCAAGTCAAAATAATGCAACACATGTAAGTCAAAATAATGCCACAAAGGCAAATCACACATTGGATTACGAATCCAAATGTATACAAATCGGATAGGTGTGTTTGGCACATCATCACCCATCTGCAGAATAAAAAACTAGGGTCAACCCATACGCCTCCCACAACAAAACACCAAATGGCTCACTTCCTCCGGACACCACAAAAAAATCAATCATTACCGACGGGCTATGCCATCACCAATGACCCTATTGCCGTCGGCAATGAGGTCATTTGCGACGGGGACTGTCGTCGCCCCTCAGGTCGTCGCCCCTGTCTCCCGTCGCTCGTCATCGAGAACTTTGTCATTGCCGACGGGATCATTACCGACGGCATACCGTCAGCAATACGTCATTAGCGATGGCTTCAGCGATAGATTAGCCGTCAGTAATAACCATGCTTTAAAATTAATAATTCAGTCATTGCCGACGGCATAGTCGTCGCCAATGAGTTTCTTCCCATCACTAATGACCTTTATTTAAATTAGTTCTGGATTCGTCGCTATAGGTCACTGTGGACGGCAACCACGTCGCCAAAGACCCCGTCGCCAATGACCCACTTTAAAAAAATATTAAAATTGCAAAATTTCCCTGTTCATTTACATATACATTGTACCTGTTATAAACTAAAGGAAAATAAATAATGGCACTGTACGCATATCAATAACAATCATATCTTTTACTATCAACAATCAATATAATTAGATACCAAACTCAAATCTATACATCTCAAAAGCTAAATACATACATGAAAGTCAAAATATAAATATAAACAACTACTGCCAAAGATCAGGAATCTCTGTGCCATTGCCTCCGGTCCCATCGCCGGTCCCACTTCCAGTCCCATCACCGGTCCCATCCTCTATAGTCTCATCAGCATCAGCCTGGCGATCATCACCATCTCCTCCACGGGCATCGCCTGTGCCGCCATCTCCACCCTCACGAGTCTCATCAACAAGACCCTACAAAATTAAAATATTAATAACGAAGTCCAAAATGGAGCATATTTAAATTATTTTAGTTTGTGTTCTAGCTAGCTACAAGTGTTGTCGAGTTTAACAAACTGGGCGATAACTCGGTCTCCGTATGTCAAAATTGAGTCCTGTAAGTTGTAACGCGTGTCTAATACCTACGCAGTGCTATGTGTGTGTTTACGTGGCGTCCGAACGGACGATGCGGGTTTTGGGCTCTTTTTTGGCTTTTTGCCTAAGTGTTGGCGAGTTTTGTAAACTGGGCAATAACTCAGCTTTCGTATGTCAAAATCGAGTCCCGTAAGTTGTAACTCGTGTCTAATACCTACGCGGTGCTATGTGTGTGTTTGCGTGTCATTCGGACGATCGATGCGGGTTTTGACCTCTTTTTTGACTTTTTACCTAAGTGTTAGCGAGTTTTACAAACTGGGCGATAACTCGGTTTTCGTATGTCAGAATCGAGTCCCGTAAGTTCTAAAGCGTGGGTGGGCGCCGTCGAGGTCTCACAGCAGGGACTAGGGTGTAAGCTGGGACATGGGGAATGCCCACAACTCTACCCTTCTTTGGTCCCCCTGTAGCCCGCAGCTAGTCCTCTATCTCCTCATCAGCACGTGTAGACTCGTCTACTGGAGTGTCACCTCTCTGGCTGCTCCGGGCCACTGCAAGATCCTCGAACCGTCGCTAAAAAAATACATTAGTAGATGATACGCAAAGAATAAAATGAAATAATACAAAAGAATATCCGAATTTTAAATACATACTAAATAAGATAATTACATAACTTACAGCAATGTGTTCTGCCTCAGGTGATATAACCACCGTCACCTTTCTTTTGGTGGGAGTGCCACCAAAACTCCAAGCAGGAGGGTGCATGCTTTAAACTCACCTCGAGTCTCTCTCGGTACAGGTCGTACGACTGAGACCCAGTGCAGTGTGAGAGACGACTCTACTGTCGGGCAGCTGAACGCTGTGCCGACATCTTCTTGAAGGCCTCGTCGTCCCAAATGTTGCACATCTGGTCCCACACTGCAGCAGATATGAAATTTGGCTGGATATCCTTTCTGTCCATCAGCCATCTTCGTCTGGGCCTTCTTCTTCCAGTTATAGACCAACTTGTGCCAATTCATCTCTAGGTATCTCTGCAGAACAATCATGCCATGGGCTTCCTACCCATCCTCAAAACGATAATATCTCTGCACATTACACATTAAGAAGCTTAGTAGATAACATAAATCAAAGAGGTAACAGTATATTCAAATGGAATATAAAACTAGCATATGAATGATTGACATCCTACCCTAAACTCAGCAATAATCAGCTGTCGTGTGCGGTCATCCACATCCACCCACCTCATCCACAGGCTTGAGAATCGGTTGAGGATGATCCCAAGCAATGTGTTCCTTGGCGTGGCATTAAGGATACTATAATTGAAATTAATACATTGCAAATTACAAAGAATATATAAGAACTAAATACTTATGTTATAGTAATACTATATAGGATTATGAAATTAATTACCTATGAGTCCCAACACGACATATAAGCGACGCCTGGGGGGGATTCCCTAGCAAGCCACGTGCTAGTCCCCGCGGAGGCCTACGTCGATCACCTATGTAGTGAAATACATCAATATTTATATAAACGAATATAATGTCAATACAATATAAAATAAAAAATAATAAGATGTATCCCAATAAAATATGTAATTATACCTGACGATCCGGCCTGATCATCACGCGTAGAATCTCCATGGCCCCCACGACCTGCACGCCCACCACGATCGCCATGTGGTGTGCGCGCCATATGTATGTATATTGTCAAATCATAAAAAAAATATTATTAAACATCCGTAAATACTATATTTGAGCACAATAACAATGAGGATAACATACAGATACAACTAAAAGAATGCAACATGAATAGTAACCTAAAAGGATACATCATAAATAGTAGATTAACACCTTTAGTAGATTAATATAAGTTGAAGATAATGATTGCACTACTACAAACTATTACATTTGAAAACAACTAAAAGGACACAAAGAGTACATACTCCTAATCATTTATATTGTCAAAGCCATCAATATCAGAATCGTCATCTTCGAGCAATAGATCTTCACTATCATTGTCATCACCATCTTCGTCGTCCTCAACGATTTCTTCAATTATATCTACCTCCTCAACAACATCGTCTTCACTTTCGACAGTGACAACATCATCCTCTTCTTCACTAGACTCACTAATAATTGTTACATCAGCAGGTGTGACACTAGTAGACTCGACTTGTAAAGGTTCATCGTCTGGACGAGGAGTTGTGCCTTGAAAACCACGGGCACTGGTGGTTATAACAGCATGCCATGGGCTTGCAGAGGTCTTAACACTCTGCGCGTAGTACACCTGTGTTGCTTGACTTGCTAAAATAAACACAACATATTCTAAATTTAATTACGCTATAAGAATAAATCTATGATGGTAGATTCATTGAACTTGTAAAGGTTAGACTTAAATGATCTTTAAACCATTGCACAAATTCTCCATTTCTTAAATTTTGCAAATTCCCTTCCGATATACTCGGACTCGCTTCACGTACTTCAGCATTATATTGACTGCAGCACAGTTATATACTCAATGTGTTTGTAAAGGAACTTGACACAATTACACCAGACATATATAGTTATGACTACTTACTTAATGTATGGCGCTACTTCATTCATGTTGACAAGTGCATATAATGTGGCAGCTACATTACTCACTATCGGTCAAGAATTTCCTTTTTTAGGCGTACAGGATGACTAAAGGCTGTTAATTCTCCATTTTCCTTGTGCGCAACAGCCTGATTCTAATGTAAGCGATTGTGCTTCGTCTGAACATTCGGCTCAAAGTACAACGACCAAAAATTAACAAGTTCCTCCATAACATAACTTTTAGCAATTGACCCCTCTACACGGGCTCTATTCTTCACCTTTTACTTTAGACGTTGCATATACCTATGTGATATATAGATTAGCAAAAAAGAATGAACATTTTACCATATTAAAAATATTAATGTCATTACCTCTTGAATGGATACATCCATCTATATTGTACGGGACCGCCAAACTTAGCTTCGTATGTCAAGTGAATAGGCAAATGCTCCATTGAATCAAAAAACGATGTGGGAAGATTATTTCTAGCTTGCACATTATTTCCACTATTTGCATCTCCATTTTATCTATGTCTTTGAACTGAAGCTCCGTCAAGTATAGATCTCTAAAGAAATTAGAAAGCTCTGTCAGTACTTCAACCACACGTTTCGGTAACAAGTCGATAAATGCCATAGGGATCAAATTTTGCATGAATACGTGACAATCATGACTTTTGAGACCCTGAAACTTCAAGTCTTCAACTTTACAACACCTTGCTATATTCGAAGAATATCCATCTTGGAGCTTCAGTCCACTGATCCAATTACATATCAATATCAATTGTTCCCTAGTCAAAGTATATTCAGCTTTAGGCGTTACCGTCTTACTACCCTCCTGATACAGCCACATATCTTTCCTAAAGTTCATTTCTACCAAATCAAGCCTCGACTTGTTGTTGTCCTTTGTTCTACCACTGGCATCTAGGACTGTATAAAAAATGTTATCAAATACGTTCTTCTTAGTATGCATCGGATCTATACAATGACGAATGCAGAGTGTAGCCCAATAAGGCATGTCAAAGAACATGGATCTGTGTATCCAGTTGTGAACCTTGCCGTAACCGTAAGCTCGCTCTAATCTGTGATTCTTCCCTGGAGATGGAAATTTTAAATGACTAATCCAACTCAACACTGCTGACCCAAAAAGACGACTAGGTACTTGACGTTTCTCTGTTTTTCAATTGAATTGTCTACTCATCCATCGATAACGATGTTCAATCGGCAAAAACTGTCTAGATGTTGCAAAGAAACTCATTTTCCACCCATGTTTGAGCCGCACAGCTTTAACTGACCCCATGCACATGGAACATGACAAGCCCCCGTGAGTCGACCATCCACTGATCATTCCTAACGCCGGGAAGTCATTTATTGTCCACAGTAAAGCTGCCCTCATGTCAAATTCTGCTTAAGAGATACATCATAAGTTTGAACCCCTTTTTCCTATAACATCTTCAACTCATCAACTAACGGCCTGAGGTATACATTGATGTCTTTACTCGGACTCTTATCACCCGAAATCAGTAAAGGCATGAATATGTAGGGATCTTTCATGCACATCGAAGCGGGAGGTTATACACCACAATAATCACCGGCCAAGTTGAGTAGGGCTTTGTGTAAGGCCCGTTAAACGGATTAAACCCATCCGTAGCAAGTCCAAGCCTAACATTGTGAACCTCTTCAACAAACGAGGGGTGCTTGTTATCAAAAATTTTCCACTCAAGCCCATCTACCGAGTGCGTCAGTTGACCTTCGACTATGTCCCGTGTAGAGTGCCACCTCATATCCTCGGCGGTATGTGTTGACATGAACAACCGCTGAAGCCTCAGGGCAATGGAAAAGTAACGTAAGATCTTTCTCGGCACGTCTTTTCCCTTTTTCTTGCGCTATTCACGGTATCTACTTGTACCACAAATATCACATGACCTCTTATCTTTATTGACATCACCGTAATACAACATACAGTCATTCTCACAAGCATCGATCTTCTCATACCCTAGATTGAGCCTTTTGACCATTTTCTTCACATCATAGTACGACTCCGGTAACTTATTGCCTGTAGGTAAGCACTCCTTCACAATGCTTAACAGTTCATTAAAACCTCTCTCGCTACAGTCATGCTCGTTCTTGAAGTGTAAAAACTTAGTCACGGCAGATAAGACTGTGTGCTTTTTGTGCCCGTCATACAGTGGCGTCGCTGCTTCATGTAATAACTCATAGAAACCCTTAGTCCCGTCATTCGGCTCTTGCTCGACGCTACTGTCATCCCTGTTTGTATTCCACTGGAAGTATGAACCAGCAGCTTCGACTATCATGTTAGTACAGTCAAAGGTTTCGTCACCTCTAGATTCCGGTTCTGATTCATGTTCATCCAACCAAGTTTCCCCATGATAGATCCATGTCGTATAACCCTGCTTGAACCCATACTCAAATAAGTCACACATGACATCACTCCTTTCCTTCCACACTTCATTCACACACCTCTTATAAGGACATCTAATCTCATCGTCGCTGACTTGCTCAAACGCGAAATTGAGAAACTGTTCAACCCCACTACGGTACTCAGAGCTAAGCCCACTCTTATTAGTGGCTACCCTACGTTCCATCCAACTTCGATCAACAGACATCTTGGATAACTGTCTGCTATATATATGGAAAGTTAGACAAACACAATCAAGTCTCCAAGTTAATGTATATGCAAGCTTATGAGTTTCCTAACTTCATCTCCCACTCTAACGGGTCAGGCTTCTATCCCATTCCCAGATGTGTCGCCTCACTGATGCCATCAACTTGAACATATCTTTAAATTTTTCAGAAATTTCGGCAGCACCTCCCCAAGGTCTTCAAGTACACGAAATAGACTAACACATCGTAGTCTAAATATTCACCCGAAGAACGTTAAGAGATATATGCTGACCGAAAATTCAAAAAATATAAAGACGTGCTCAAGTCGTTAACACCGACCTAAGTGAGATCGAAACATACAAGAACAGTCCCAAAACGGGGACTATTTGAGATTCACTCCTACTAAGTGAATCTCAAACGGGTTTCTAAGCTTCCTAAACTATATGAAAATATGCACATGTCAAAGTAAGGATTATTTTTGTATAACAAAAAGAATACTAGCTTTTTATCAGATCACAAACTATTATTAAACTTTTTTAAATCCCACCCACACCCCACCCCAGTCCACCCCAGTATTTCATGAGAGAACCAAACACATAGAAGTTAACTGTCATTTTATTCAAGAAAAGATACAAGAAGGGATTATATCCACCAATCATGTGAATACCGGCGATCAACTTGCTGACGTGTTTACTAAAGCTTTTGGGTTAGGGATTATATCCATGCTCCAGCTTGAGGGGGAGTGTTAGGGATTCTAGAGGATTCCAAGAGCATGATTGTAGGAGCATGATTTTAGGAATAATGTGTGGAGTAATATGTGCTAGTTATTGATTTACTTTCCTTATATAGTGTGACGCCCCCAAAATTAGGTATACATCACCCATCTTGGGTCGTCAGTTACATAGTACAGAATACAAATACAACTTACTAATACAACTGTCGTGTACAATACGACAAAACATAAACTGTGAGTTTGAATACAAATATTATCTTCTAGAGAGTATTCATACTCAAAAGGAGTCCTCATTATATTTATTAACACACCATTACATAGAATAGTGAGGACTACTAACTAATACTATCATTCGGACCATCACTCCGTTCCCCGACTTGCCCCAGCTACGTTCTCATTTCCTGAAGAGAACAGTGAAAGAAAGGGTGAGCTCAACTAGCCCAGTAAGAAATATTATGACTAAGATAATGCAGAATAAATTATCGTTAGCCTTCAACAATGTTAAACAGATAAAATATAATAGACATCAAGTTTAACTGCAGCGGAACAAGTAATCCATTAAAAGAGTCAAGTAGAAAATAAACTCTACTATCTTTTATGATTTAAAAAGTTTTTCAACACTGTTATCGCTGGGACTCAGCTTAATAAAATAATTCACATCATTGAATCACCCCTGCACTACGGCCAAGAATATTCGTGTATTCATTAATGGTCATGATCATGCCAACAACTGTCCATCAATGCACTACGGGCTAATGAGGACTTTTACCACATCATTTGTAATATTATGGTCATGATTATACTGAATAATCCCTGGTCATAATCATACCAAGTCCATCTATGCACTACAGGCCACAGATGACTTTCAACATTTTATAAACATGAGGATGATGACAATGATATAAGAATTCAATAAAACAAGTTCAAGAATTAATTTATCCAAGAATTAACAACGTCCAAATTGTCAACATGATACTGATTTGTGGAGTAAAATTCAAGAATGCTTAGAAAAATATTTTCATGAAAAGATACTGGATGAAACGCAATTATCAAGGATATTCCACAAATTTCATGGAGTATAGAAGTCAAAACTTAACCAACTGAGTATAATAAAGAATGGAATAACAAAAGAAATCACCATGCATGCGATAGACCGCACAGACAGGTCATTTCAACAGAATAATAAATAATGGAACCAGGTCCGACGTAAACGCACAGACAGGATATTCCGACAGAATAATAAATAATAGAACCAGGTCCGGTGTAAAACACACAGACAGGATATTCCGATAGAATAATAAATAATGGAACCAGGTCCGGTGTAAAACACACAGACAGGATGTTCCAACAGAATAATAACAAGACGGAACCAGGTCCGGTGTAAAATACACAGACAGGATATTCCGACAGAATAATAAATAATGGAACCAGGTCCGATGTAAAACACACAGACAGGATGTTCCAACAGAATAATAACAAGACGGAACCAGGTCCGGTGTAAAATACACAGACAGGATGTTCCAACAGAATAATAATAAAACGAAACCAGGTCCGGTGTAAAACACACAGACAGGATGTTCCAACAGAATAATAGAAGAATGTCACCAAGTATAGGGTAGACCGCGTGTACAGGTTATTCCAACAGAATAATAAGAAATGGAACAACAACAGTTCTCTTCATGAATAAGAAAGAATAACACCCCTTACCGTTTTAAAGAATAGCTGAAGTAAGGAAGTAGTTAAGTAGCAGAATACTCTTCTTCTCTTTCACTATGATTTCTCTCTATAGCTTCTCTCTCTAGAGTTCAGTGAATTCGTAAAAAATAATAAAGGAGTGAGCTGCTATTTATAGAAAAATAGAATGCATAGTAACTAATCCATGAACGGTCCAGATTGATTACTTTAATCTGACGGTCCATATTTAAAGAAAAATCTTTTAAATAAAATATAATATATTCTATTTATAGAATAACTTTAATAAAGTATTCTGTTTTATATAAAAAGATGTTTCTGTTTTATTACGTTAATAATACGAATAAAACAAAACGTCATTATCGCTAAATAATTCATATTATTAACTGACAATAATTGAATCAAACTGAGTGACTTCTCACATAAGCATTAATAATCAATACCGTGTGCTACTATGCAACCACATGTATTACTGTACTTTTACTACCGAGTAGTTCAACAGTATCAATGGTAAAACTTCCGCCGTTATTTTTAATAAAATATTTTTGTCGTTTTCTCAATCCGACAATAATTCCGTTGTGGGGTCCACCAATGATTGTGCCGTTGTACGAATATTCCCTGTTAAAACGAATATTCCCCGACCAATCGAATATTATATAACAACTTGCGTACTTTGCAAAATTTATAAATATTACCCACAACTATAACATTATATCAAATTAACTTCATAATATTCAAAAATGATATTTATAGAAAATTCATCTTTATTTATAAAAGTTGGGGTCTTACAACCTCCCCTTCTTATGAAATTTCGCCCTCGAAATTAGGGTACGTACTTGGTATGTCGAAGAGGTAAGGATACCTTGATTTCATTTCAGATTCTAACTCCCAAGTCATTTCCTCAACATCGTGGTTTCTCCACAAAACTTTGACTTGAGGTATAACCTTGGAGCGTAGAATATGTTCCTTCTTATCCAAGATTTGAACAGGAACTTCTTCATACGTCAAATCCTCCGCTATTTCGTCCGGTTCTAACTCAATAATGTGGTTCGGGTCTTCCACATATTTGCGTAACATGGATATGTGAAAAACGTTATGAACACGAGACATACTTGGCGGTAAAGCGAGTCTATAAGCCACAGTTCCTACTCGATCGAGGATTAAAAATGGACCGATGAATCGAGGATTGAGCTTTCCTCTCTTTTCAAATCTCGTAACTCCTTTCCATGGAGCAACACGTAAGAACACATGATCTCCTACATCAAATTCCACGTCCTTTCGATGAAGATCAGCATAACTCTTTTGTCGATCTTGTGAGGTTTTTATACGTTGTCAGATCGTTTGAATCTTTTCTATAGTCATACGAACCAACTCCGGTCCCAACAATGTTGCTTCACCCACCTCATCCCAGCATACTGGAGAACGACATTTTTTTCCATACAATGCTTCGAATGGAGCCATGCCAATACTTGCTTGATAACTGTTGTTGTAGAAAAACTCCACCAATGGTAAGAACTTGTCCCAACTTCCCTTGAAGTCAAAGACACAGAGTCTTAATAGATCTTCAAGAGTTTGAATAGTCCTCTCTGATTGTCCGTCCGTCTGAGGATGATATGCTGAACTAAATCGTAACTCCGTGCCCATAGCTTTTTGTAAACTAACCCAAAATCGTGAAGTGAATCTTGGGTCTCGATCAGAAACTATGGATACTGGCATACCATGCAGTCTTACAATCTCGTTTATGTACATACGAGCAAGACGTTCAAGTGTATAAGTTTCTCGTATCGGTAAGAAATGAGCAGACTTGGTCAATCTATAAATAATGACCCAAATCGCATCTATACCTTGAGAAACCTTAGGAAGACCGGTAACGAAATCCATGGTAATGTGCTCCCACTTCCATTCTGGAATTTCAAGTGGTTGCAATGGACCTTTTGGTACTTGATGCTCCGCTTTGACTCGTTGACAAGTTAGACACCTTGAGATAAACAACGCTATCTCTCTCTTCATATTGCTCCACCAAAATGTATGACGAAGATCATGATACATTTTGGTACTTCCAGGATGGATTGCAAACGGTGTGTTGTGCGCCTCCATCATGATTTCATACTTTAAATCAGGGTTGTTAGGAACACAAAGTCTGGAGTTGACTCGAAGTATTCCTTCTTCATCGATTCTTGCTTCCGGCATAGCACCTTCTTGCACTTTCTTCCTCATACGCATCAGCTCCAGGTCTGTAGCTTGAGCAGCTTTAACTTTATCGATTAAAGTCGGTTCTACTCGTATATTCGCCATCATCACATGGGTCCCTGGAGTCTTTAACTCTATCTCCATCCTTTGCAAATCACACAAAATGGGCCTTTATGTTGACAATATCGCACTCGTACTTGCATATGATCTTCTACTCAATGCGTCAGCTACCACGTTCGCTTTTCCAGGATGGTATTGAATGGTATGATCATAATCTTTCAACAGTTCAAGCCAACGTCGTTGTCGCATGTTGAGTTCCTTTTGAGTGAAGAAATATTTGAGGCTTTTATGATCCGTAAAGATCTCCACCTTCTCCCCATACAAGTAATGCCTCCAAATTTTAAGTGCAAAGACAACAGCTGCCAACTCTAGATCATGAGTAGGATAATTCCTCTCATATTCCTTGAGTTGTCTTGATGCATAGGCTATGATTTTTCCATGTTGCATGAGAACGCATCCCAACCCTTTGCTCGAAGCATCACTGTAGATGACAAATCCCTCCGAGCCAGATGGTATTGTTAGAACAGGTGCTGAAATGAGTCTCCTCTTGAGTTCTTGAAAACTCTTCTCACATTCTTCGCTCCAACCGAACTTTGTATCTTTCCGAGTCAGCTGAGTTAATGGAGTAGCGATTCGAGAAAATCCTTCCACGAATCTCCGATAATAACCAGCTAAACCAAGAAAGCTACGTACTTCGGTCACTGATTTAGGTTGCTCCCAGCTTTGAATAGCTTCAATCTTTGCCGGGTCAACCGATATTCCACGACTTGATACTACGTGCCCAAGAAATGCTACCTCCTCCAACCAGAACTCGCATTTCTTCAACTTGGCATAAAGTTTGTTTTCACGAAGCTTTTGGAGTACCAGCCTCAAGTGTTGCTCATGATCTTCACGGCTTTTGGAATAAATAAGGATGTCATCAATAAAGACGACCACAAAGTAATCCAAATATTCCTTGAATACTCGGTTCATCATATCCATGAAGGCAGCAGGAGCATTAGTCAATCCAAAGGACATGACTAGGAATTCATAATGCCCGTACCGAGTTCTAAAAGCCATCTTTGGATTCAGCTGATGATATTCAGAACGAAGATCGATCTTTGAAAAGAATTGTGCTCCTTGCAACTGGTCAAATAGGTCATCAATACGTGGCAATGGGTGCCTGTTTTTGATGGTGACATGATTCAACTCCCGATAATCAATACAAAGTCGCATACTTCCATCTTTCTTCTTCACGAATAGAACAGGAGCACCCCAAGGAGAAGTACTAGGACGAATAAAGCCAATGTCTAATAATTCCTGCAGTTGGATCTTTAACTCCTGAAGTTCAATAGGAGCCATTCGATATGGGGCTTTAGAAATGGGTTTTGTACCGGGTTCAAGGTCGATACAAAATTCAATTTCACGCTCTGGGGGTAGGCCAGGAAGTTCTTCAGGGAATACGTCAGGGAATTTATTAATAATAGAAATATCATTCAAAACTGACGTATTTTTGTTTAGATAATGACATGAGCTAAGAAAGCTTGACATCCATTTTTTAATAAACGAATAGCTTTATGGCTTGAGATGACAGCGATTGATTTTAATGGTTTGGTTGCTTGAATTCGCATAATAGGTCGATTAGGAATATGAAAGCTAACAACCTTACGAAAACAATCAATTTTTGCATGATGAGTAGTTAACCAATCAATCCCTAGAATCACGTCAAATGCAAGTATTTTTAATGAAATAAGATCGACAGGTAATGTGTGGGTACTAACTTGAACCAAACAAGACTTATAAACCGTAGATGTAATGAAGGTTTCTCCCAATGGAGTTTCAATAGATAAGTCAAAGTCTAATTTCTCCGGAATCAAATTTAATCGATGAGCGCAAGTAGGAGAAATAAACGAATGGATAGAACCGGTATCAAATAAAGTATAGATTTCGTTAGAGTTTATGATAAGCTTACCCGTGATGACCTCATTCGGGTTCCTTGCTCTTTGGGAGTTCACAACAAACGCTCTCCCTATCACAACCGGTTTTGACTTTTCTGGGACGGCCTTTGGTGCCTCCATTCTAGCTGAATTTGTCTTCGGTAAATGATAAAATCGGGCTAAATGACCTTCTCTTCCACAATTATAACATGCTTTGGACGGCATCGCGCAGTTTGGACTGATGTGCCCCTCCCCTCCGCATTTGAAACATATGATAGGTGGTCGTTCTCCTTCCTTAACGACAGGTGCTGGTGCTGACGTCTTTCCATCATTGTTGAATCTCCTCTTCTTGAAATGCCCATTCTTATTGTTTTGGCCCTGATTACCACCGAAGTGGTTACCATTTCTGGCCTGTTGATTCCCTCCACGCTTGTTGTCACCGCTTCGATGACTGCTTTCACTGGTATTATCATTTTGCCGGCTGCTCTCTTTTGGTTGCGTTGTCTCGTTATCGCGCTCCACCAACTGAGCCCTATTTACAACATCTGAATACAAACACAGTTTATGAGAAACAAGGTGTTGACGTATCTCCGGCTTCAAACCTCTTAAAAACATCCGCGTCATTCTTTCTTCATTATCCACCAGGTGGGACGCAAACCGGGATAACTCTGCAAATTTTGCCTCTTACTGCGACACGGTCATATTATTCTGCTCCAATTTGATGAACTCCACCTCCTTCATGTGACGAATACTCTCGGGAAAGTATTTGTCGTTAAACAGCTCTTGGAACTTCTCCCAAGACATCTTCAGTGCGGCAGGTTGAGTACGCTTTATCGATTCCCACTAGTAATCTGCCTCTCCTCGCAACATAAAGGCGGCAAAGGGAACCTTTTGCTCCTCGGAGCAACCCAAGACATCAAATATCTTGGTGATCTGCTTTATCCATGTTTCAGCTACAAGTGGTTTGGGTTCTCCCTTAACTTCCGGTGGTCCCAGCTCCTTAAACTGTTTAGCAGTGACCGCCTGAGAGTTTCCAGTATTTCCACCTACGTTGTGGACAGGAGCCGCTTTCACCTGTTGTTGCATGAATTGCATAAAACCTCTGAACATTCCTTCATTCATCATCTGGTCAGTGTTGTTGTTTGCATGAGGATTGTCACCTTCCTGATGAACATTATCCTGATTATTGATATATGGTGAATCAATAATCGTCTGTGCTCCATTGCTATTCTCAACATTCTTAGATGCCATTTTCAGATACTGCCACAAAATAAAAGTTAATTGATATGTCATATAGTATCCTTATATTATGACCGACCAATTAAATACCATCCAAATAAACTTAGGTAGGTCATACTAGCGAAGGAATTCCCCGTCTCTCCCCTCCTAGTTCTATTCTCACATCTTAGCCAGGGATCATATCCCTAAGCTCTGATACCAACTGTGACGCCCCCAAAATTAGGTATACATCACCCATCTTGGGTCGTCAGATACATAGTACAGAATACAAATACAACTTACTAATACAACTGTCGTGTACAATATGACAAAACATAAACTGTGAGTTTGAATACAAATATTATCTTCTAGAGAGTATTCATACTCAAAAGGAGTCCTCATTACATTTATTAACACACCATTACATAGAATAGTGAGGACTACTAACTAATACTATCATTCGGACCATCACTCCGTTCCCCGACTTGCCCCAGCTACGTTCTCATTTCCTGAAGAGAACAGTGAAAGAAAGGGTGAGCTCAACTAGCCCAGTAAGAAATATTATGACTAAGATAATGCAGAATAAATTATCGTTAGCCTTCAACAATGTTAAACTGATAAAATATAATAGACATCAAGTTTAACTGCAGCGGAACAAGCAATCCATTAAAAGAGTCAAGTAGAAAATAAACTCTACTATCTTTTATGATTTAAAAGGTTTTTCAACACTATTATCGCTGGGACTCATCTTAATAAAATAATTCACATCATCGAATCACCCCTGCACTACGGCCAAGGATATTCGTGTATTCATTAATGGTCATGATCATGCCAACAACTGTCCATCAATGCACTACGGGCCAATGAGAACTTTTACCACATCATTTGTAACATTACGGTCATGATTATACCGAATAATCCCTGGTCATAATCATACCAAGTCCATCTATGCACTACAGGCCACAGATGACTTTCAATATTTTATAAACATGGGGATGATGACAATGATATAAGAATTCAATAAAACAAGTTCAAGAATTAATTTATCCAAGAATTAACAACGTCCAAATTGTCAACATGATACTGATTTGTGGAGTAAAATTCATGAATGCTTAGAAGAATATTTTCATGAAAAGATACTGGATGAAACGCAATTATCAAGGATATTCCACAAATTTCATGGAGTATAGAAGTCAAAACTTAACCAACTGAGTATAATAAAGAATGGAATAACAAAAGAAATCACCATGCATGCGATAGACCGCACAGACAGGTTATTCCAACAGAATAATAAATAATGGAACCAGGTCCGGCGTAAACGCACAGACAGGATATTCCGACAGAATAATAAATAATGGAACCAGGTCCGGTGTAAAACACACAGACAGGATATTCCGACAGAATAATAAATAATAGAACCAGGTCCGGTGTAAAACACACAGACAGGATGTTCCAACAGAATAATAACAAGACGGAACCAGGTCCGGTGTAAAACACACAGACAGGATATTCCGACAGAATAATAAATAATGGAACCAGGTCCGATGTAAAATACACAGACAGGATGTTCCAACAGAATAATAACAAGACGGAACCAGGTCCGGTGTAAAACACACAGACAGGATGTTCCAACAGAAAAATAATAAAACGGAACCAGGTCCGGTGTAAAACACACAGACAGGATGTTCCAACAGAATAATAGAAGAATGTCACCAAGTATAGGGTAGACCGCATATACAGGTTATTCCAACAGAATAATAAGAAATGGAACAACAACAGTTCTCTTCATGAATAAGAAAGAATAACACCCCTTACCGTTTTAAAGAATAGCTGAAGTAAGGAAGTAGTTAAGTAGCAGAATACTCTTCTTCTCTTTCACTATGATTTCTCTCTATAGCTTCTCTCTCTAGAGTTCAGTGAATTCGTAAAAAATAATAAAGGAGTGAGCTGCTATTTATAGAAAAATAGAATGCATAGTAACTAATCCATGAACGGTCCAGATTGATTACTTTAATCTGACGGTCCATATTTAAAGAAAAATCTTTTAAATAAAATATAATATATTCTATTTATAGAATAACTTTAATAAAGTATTCTGTTTTATATAAAAAGATGTTTCTGTTTTATTACGTTAATAATACGAATAAAACAAAACGTCATTATCGCTAAATAATTCATATTATTAACTGACAATAATTGAATCAAACTGAGTGACTTCTCACATAAGCATTAATAATCAATACCGTGTGCTACTATGCAACCACACGTATTACTGTACTTTTACTACCGAGTAGTTCAACAGTATCAATGGTAAAACTTCTGCCGTTATTTTTAATAAAATATTTTTGTCGTTTTCTCAATCCGACAATAATTCCGTTGTGGGGTCCACCAATGATTGTGCCGTTGTACGAATATTCCCTGTTAAAACGAATATTCCCCGACCAATTGAATATTATATAATAACTTGCGTACTTTGCAAAATTTATAAATATTACCCACAACTATGACATTATATCAAATTAACTTCATAATATTCAAAAATGATATTTATAGAAAATTCATCTTTATTTATAAAAGTTGGGGTCTTACATATAGCATGAGTCTTAGTCTATAAAAAGCTTTGTAATATAAGGAATAAACTCTCCACTTTACAATATGTAAACATAGAATATAAATATATCCTTAAGTTTGTAATTTTTGCAAATGGGATTCTTTTTGTGGTATGGAAGGAATATATAACAGTAACACAATGCTCCGTTCAATAAATGCTTACCACGCAGATGAACAGTAAACTGACATAAACAAACTTGATCTTGCAGTACCCAAAAGTCCCTTCCCCAAAATTGTGTAAGGCCTGCATAAAATATACTCTACCTTTAACCATTTACTTGTAGTCATGTAGACCATTGCAAATATAAAATTATAATTTCCATGCATGTTTATAACAGTTGTGAACACTGAGATTGTTTGATAATGTCCAATTTTAGTCCAGAAAGATCCTCTGCCAGATATACAATGAGATTGATCAAATACATTTGTATATTTCACTCAAAACAACCTTTTCCAAACTACTTGACAATGAGTCCTGACAACACAAATTATTCTTCCTAATTTTTTATGAGATTATACTATCCTCAACATAATACTTGGTTTTCAATTTGAACTTCTTATCCCGAATAGCACATCTCGACACAATTGTATCTATTTAATCATAAATAAAATCATTGTATTTAAGCTAAATGTACATACATATGACCAGCATTACATGGCTAATAAACAACAATGCCAACATAAATTAATAAAATAAGCCAACACCACAAAATCCCACAACATGTATAGTAAGAACAAATGTGTACAAGCAAAATTAACTAACAAAAAAATGTGTACAAGCAAATAAATCAGTCAAAAGAATGGACCCATTACCTTAGTTGCTCTGAAATAGAACTGAAATTGGGACTTGCAGTCGAGAGAGACAAAAAACGAGGGTTGCAGTCGAGAGAGACAGAGAGCGAGGGTCGTTGTAGTCGAGAGAAACAGAGAGCGAGGGATGACGACGGGAAGAGAGACGACGACGACAATAAAATGCGAGTGGGCGACGGGAAAGAGAAGCCGGCGACGGCGCGAGGAAGAAGAGGGAGAAAAATGAATTAGAGAAATGAAAAAAAATTCAATGACTGAAGGAAAATATAACCCATTCTCGACGGCACTCAATACCGACGGCAAAGGCCGTCGCCTATGTCCTTTTCCCACGCGCGCCAAAAAATTCCCACCAAATTTGGGCTCGGGAAGGGTCATTATCGACGGGACTCATTGGTGACGGCTATGCCATCGAGAATGATGTAATTGGCGACGGGGATACTGTCGTCGCTAATTCTGCCATCGCCAATGACCTGTTTTTTTGTAGTGGGAGCCCAAACAGAGACGTCGTGGACTAATCACACCGCCATGGAAAGTGTCATGTCTCGGTGCCGAGAGGACATGCATATGGTACCCCCACAGGTGGTTATAGCTCAGGTATACACTACAGTATATTCTAACAAAAATATCATGACACAACACATGTGACATAATACTAACAAAAGGGTTCTATATGTACATGTTGAACCAAATCAAACTATAATCACAATGTCTCAAAAAGAAGGTAGCAGCATGTACCGCTCTACAATTGTCAAAAATAAATACTGAACATGATAACCTAATTCAAAGAGTACAAATACAAGTCATATGTATCAACTCCAAATTAAAACTATTATCTGAATTTCACAAGAAATAATTATATGAAATAATAACGAAATTCGAAACAAGGAACAAAATAAACAAATCAAATTTAACAAGAGTATCGCTGAAAGAGTACGAAATTCATACCTGAATTAAGCAGTGTAATATCCAAAATTATAAAAAAGATTATACTAATCTCCTTCAATCCGATCTAATAAAATAAAATAAAATTCTATTACAATTCTAACAATTATTAACATAATATTATTAAATTTATTATGAAGTAAATTTTAAAATTTTATCAACAAGGTTACTTAGTTTAAATTAATATACACAATTTTTATAGTCTTATTTTATGATGATTATATTCATTATACTGCTCTGCAAAATTTTAAAGTTGGAATAGTTTAACCATGTACACTATTATTGTGACGCCCCCAAAATAGGTATACATCACCCATCTTGGGTCGCCAAATACATGGTACATAATTCAAATACAAACTTAATTTATACAACTGATAAGTGTCGTGTAGAATACGACAAACCATAAGCTGTGAGTTTTAATACAAATATTATCTTCTAAACAGTATTCAAACTCAAAAATAAGTTCTCATTACAATTATTATCACACTATTTCATAGAATAGTGATGACTACTAATGCAAACACTTGGACCGTCACTCCGTTCCCCGACTAGTCCCAGCTATATTCTCATTTCCTGAAGAGAACAATGAAAGCAAAGGGTGAGCTCAATTAGCCCAGTAAGAAATATTATGACTAAGATAATGCAGAATAAATTATCGTTAGCCTTCAACAGTGTTAAATTGATAAAATATAATAAACATCAAGTTTAACTGCAGCGGAACAAGCAATCCATTAAAAGAGTCAAGTAGAGCATGACATCTACTATCTTCTATGATTTAAAAAGTTTTTCAACAACTTTATCGCTGAGACTTAGCTTAATAAATAAACCACATCACCGAATCATTCCTGCACTACGAGCCAAGAATATTCATGTAATCATCAATGGTCATGATCAAATCAATAATTGTCCATCAATGCACTACGGGCCAATGAGGACTTTTACCACATCATTTGTAACATTACGGTCATGATTATACCGAATAATTCCTGGTCATAATCATACCAATCAATAGTACATCTATGCACGTAAGCCACAGATGACTTTTATCACAATATAAGCATAAGGATGATGACAATGATATAAGAATTCAATTAAAAGAAAGCAAAGGATAAATTTTTAAATATTTATAATTTAATTTATCCAGAATTCAATAATGTCTAAATTGTCAACATGATACTGTTTTGTGGAGTAAAATTCAAGAATAATATTGTATCAAAAATGATTTGGACCGAAAAGAAATCAATTTTTTTCATGAATAGTACCCCGGGTGAATAGTACCCGAGTGAATAGTATCCCGTGAATAGTAACTCGGTATGAAAAGTATCCCGAATCCTCGGGTAAATAATATTCAAATGAATAGTAACTGAGTGAATAGTAACCCGTGAATAGTACCCCGGGTGAAAATATTGATACTTAATAAGAAAGTTCAGATCAATATTCCAATGAAACGATACTGGATAGAGCGCAAAACTCAAGAATATTCTACTAATTTCAGGAATTATAGAAGCAATACTTACCATAGTAAGTTTAGATTTAAGAATATAAAAAGAAATAATATACGAAACTGTAAATAGATTTTCACCTGTCATGCGGTAGTCCGCATAGACAGATCATTTTCACAATTTAATAACAATTGTATACGAAGGGTTATTAACCAGGCATGCGGTAGTCCGCGTAGACATGTTATTCCCACAGAATAATAAGGAATGGAATAACAAAAAATTTCACCATGCATGTGGTAGTCCGCGTAGACAGGTTATTCTCACAGAATAATAAAGAATGGAATAACAAAAGATTTTACCATGCATGCGGTAGTCCGCATAGACAGGTTATTCCAACAGAATAATAAATAATGGAATAACAAAAGATTTCATCATGCATGCGGTAGTCTGCATAGACAGGTTATTCCAACAGAATAATAAAGAATGGAATAACAACCCTTACGAGTATTGAAAGAAAATAACTCTCTTCATGAATACGAAAGAAATAATACCCCTTACCTTAATAGAAGAGTGAATACTGAAGTAGAATAGTAGCAGAATACTCTTCTTCTTGCTCTCTATAGTTTCTCTCTCTAGAGTTTCAGAGAATTCGTAAAAAATAATGAAGGAATGAGCTTCTATTTATAAGAAAAAAGATTGAATAGTAACTAATTCATAAACGGCCCAGATTAATTCACTTTTAAACGAACGGTCCATATTGATTTACTATTAAAACTTAAAGCAACGGTCCATACTGATTTACTATTAAAACTTTAAACCAGCGATCCATATTGATTTACTATTATAACTTCAACCAACGGTCTGAAAAATTAGCACATCTCCTCATGGAATAATAAGCCAAACTTATAACAAATACTTCATAACAAACCCCTCTATTTATATCAAAAATTAAATAAATATTTACCACAAATCACTTATCTTTAATAAACACATTTTTAATCTATTAACAATTATTCATCATTAATATTATAACTCATAATATTTAACAACCAGATCATTCCCAGAAAAAGGGGGCTTTCCGATAAGGATTTCTCCCTATTGGCGGGCAATTAGGTGACCAAACCTCTCCTCGACAGAACTTTCTAGACATCATCAATATTGTAAATAATAATATGAATAACTTTGTTGTCTCAATTATTGATTTAGTAATATAAAATATTACGCAGATGATATTGTGACAATAATTGAATCAAATAACGTGAGATACTATGCAACAATTACTGTAGCAATAATTGAGTATAACTAAGTGACTTCTCACGTAAGCATCAATAATCAATACCGTGTGCTACTATACAACACGCGTATTACTGTTCTTTTACCACCGGGTATTTTAATAGTTTAACGGTAAAACTTTCGCCGTTATTTTTATAAAAAGATAATTTTATTATTTTCTAACTACGACAATACTTCCGTTGTGGGGTCCACTAATGATTGTGCCGTCGTATGAATATTCCCTATTAAAACGAATATTCCCCGACCAATCAAATATTTTAAACCCACTTGCTTACTTTGCAAAATTTGTAAATATTACCCACAACTATAACATTATATCAAATCCACACCATAATATTCAAAAATATATTTCGAGAAAAAATAATCTTTATTCATAAAACTTGGGGTCTTACAATTGTACATAGTTAAAGTAAATAATTATGTATATATATATATATATATATATATATATATATATATACAGAACTGATCAGGTCCGGACTCCCGTACGGGAGTAAAATCCGGACCTGTTTTGTTATATGTATCTAAATCACACCCAAAACACTGTATTATGAAAAAATTCTAGTTCCATAAAATATTAAACTTTTTTTTAGTTATTTTCAAAAAAGAAAGTAAAAAAAAAGGTCCGTAACTTAAGAAAATGCGGGAGTATGCCACATCAACAGTTTGTAAAATATTTATAAAATAGTTTGTGTCTGTAGCATTACTCATTAATTAATAATGGAGCTGTTAGGATAAAAATTATTTGTAGAGTATGATAGGATCGGAAATCATGTGAGTGTACAACTTTGATGCATATTATAATTTCGTATATATTTTATTCTTTTGTTGAGAACAGATAAGTGATTCATAGAAAGTATATATAAATGAGCTGGTACTTATATATATATATATATATATATATATATATGGAGTCCGGATCTACCGCGGACTCATTTGACCGACTAGCAAACGAACTAAAGGAAAAAAGAAACACGCGGGTCAAGAAAGGGGAAAACAAAACGGGTCACAAAAAAGAAATGCATTCTCTCTCACTCTTCCCTCTCTATCTCAAAGCGTTCAGAAGACTTCCTCTCACAAAAAAAGAAACGCGAGAGCAGCTTCACATTCAGAAGACTCCCTCTGCTATTCCCAATCTTCTGATTCTCTTTCCCCATATGAAAATCGCGATTCTCCGAACCCTTTTCCCCGATTCTCTCTGTAGAAAATCGGAAGGCAAGAAGGAATTCGGACAGGTTCTATTGCAAATCGGAAGCGGAAGGTTCCTACAAAAAGAATCGGAAGGTAAAGATTGCTACTTAATTTTGTAATTTCTGTTTTGGGGTTTGTTTTGCTACAAAGATCTAGGGTGTTTTGCTACAAAGATCTAGGGTTTATTTTGGGGAAAGTGTATAATGTTATAAAGTTTTATCTATAGGGTTTGTTTTGGGGAAAGTGTATAATGTTATAGAGTTTTATCTATAATGTTATTGGATACTCTTTTTCAACCAAAGATTAGCTAGATATGAAATTCTGATATAAGATCTGAATTAGAATTTTCCAAGTCTTGGATATCTGAAGCCAAAATTTAAATAGGAAATTAAAAAAATGCTTTCATGCATCTGTTTTAGAATTAGTTATACTTCGTCCATTTGTTGTTACTTGTTCGTTGCTGGGTTTTTTTCTGCAATTGGTACATCAGATGCCCTCCCCTTCGTCCACTGTGAAAGAGCAAGTAAAATGATTTATTTGTGCTGGCTTCTGGTGAACTGTTGCTTGAAATGTAACCATTAAAAATTGTCACGAATTGTAACCATTAAAAATTGTTGCTTCAGAAATTTAAGATCCAAACATGCTAACCAAGGGTAAACAAAATGGGTCAAAAATTGTAGTTTAGGGGGGGACGGGGCATGATTACTACAAGTATTGTATCTATTTGGTTAAGCTTGTTGTATATTAGATATTTTGTTTGGGAGGGAGCAGTAGTTATGACTTATGACCCTTATTTGTCTTTTTTGTTTGATTTTTCTCTTTTAATTCAGTAGCTTTAATTCATGTGGTTGCTGGTAAATCTATTTTTTCTATTTTTTCAATCTTTCTACCATTTACAGGTTGTAAATTCATGTGGCTTCCACCAAGGATGTGCATATGTTTTGCATACCATGAAAGTACTAACAACTAGTTTTCTCCTCCTTGTTAGTGTCCTCGAGGCAAGCTAGATCGTTCGCAGAGGATGCCTTTTTTCACTCATCTATGATGTCCGTGACCTATTACTCCTTTGAGCATTGCTTTGCTATATACACGGTTCGTCCCACTATACCAAAGGAAGATAGCATCTGAACCATTTTGTTGAAAACAGATTGACGTAGCAAACCTTTGTTACTTGAGAGGTGATGACATCTGAATGCCATATAGCCACTGCAAGACATTTGAATCCAATATAGCCACTGCAAGTTATTTGAATGTTGTATGGCACTTGTGAAAATTAAGTTAAGTGTCCCTAGATTGTTTTTGGTAATCACCAGAAAAGGAAAAAGATATCGCTTCTAGTGTTACTAAATAATTTTATTAGTTTCATCTCTTAATCGTGTCTTATAATTATTATGATTAGGATATCTGGGTAGATGTTTTGTAACATAGTTATTATGTAAGAATCTTATGTAATCTTCTTCTGTTGTGTCTGAACATTTGTGTGGTATTGATTTTGAAACATGGTGTATTAAACTAGAGAATTATTTCTTGTCTATTTTGTGATGGCTAGATTGTGCTTTCTATGTCTCCCAGGGAAAAATGCTTTTCAGACTGATGCATAGTTATTGGGTAATTAATTTGTTGGCTCAGTGTGAGAAAGAAAAAAGTTTCTACGTAATTAATTTGTTGGCTCAATATTTGAAAGATAATTTAAAAGATCAATAAAGTTTAAATTTATAAATCACAAGTTGAGCATTATTTACATTCTTCAATTTATTTGTTACATTCTTAAATATTTATAACCAATACACAACTAATGATGTATGCAAAGGATCATTAAAATTCAAATTTAGAGTGGACATATCACGTAACTTGTTGATCAGTACAAGTTGCTCAAAATACATAAATTAACAAAATATAATTTCTCTAATTAACATAAAGTCATAACTGGAAAAGGAAAACTACAAAAAGAACAGAAGGTTAAAGAAAGCTCTCACACGACTAAAAAACTTCAGGTTGAAAATTAATAAATTCATCAAACATAATTTCTAATTCCCATCCTATGCTATTAATCTTCTCATACTCTAGTATCAGTGATGAGCTCATTGAAGCCACCTTTCAGCAATACAACCAAAAATTAACCCAGAAAAGTTACATGCAGGCCTGTGAATCTTATAAATGGGAGGCAAGCTGATTTGTTATAGGAGTTTGCATGCAAGTTTGGTGATCCATGCAAGTAAAACTTTATGCACAACCAATGTCAGACTTTAGAATCCAATTCCAGATGTATCTTCTTTCTTGGACCCTGAAATAGTGGGAAACGAATCAAACTTACAATCAAAGGTTATGGAGGAAAATATTCAATTAATCAAACGATGAAAACAACTCTTGTCAACAGGATGACTAGCAATCCCAAAAGCATATTGAGATGCAATGACTCGTAAATAAAAATGACTTATAAAAAGCCATATACAAGTCGAGAAATTTGAGCAAACGCAATTTGATTAACTTTGATCAAGGGCCTCAACCGTATATGTCTATAGCCAGATTGTAGTAACCAAGAAGAAAACAAGCTCTAAATGTTTACCCAATGGATCCAAATATAAAGATCAGAAACGCTACAAGAGCAAATAACTACCACAACCAAATGACAATAAATATAGTAAATGTCTTTGCTCCGAGAAGAGTAGCAACGGAATATTTGATTGCCTAGCTAATTCTAATGCTTCTAGTTTTGTATTTAGTGCTCTGCATTTTATTCAAAAATATCCACCTATTTTCTCCATTACTAAAACATTGAAGTCTTTATTTGCTTTTGAATATAAATAAATGTAAACAAAAGCATTGACTACGCAATTAAAAATAAGAAATTCAATATGTTCAAGTCCCTCGATCCTTCACCAGAAAATAAAATTGAACCACACATAGGGCAGAGTGTAATCAGTTTACCATTGGTATACCCATAGCCTTCAGGTCCTAATCATTCATGTGTAAAAGGGCAGTCATATCAACCTACAAACCAGTAACAGATCTCAATAATACAGAAATTGGTTGAGTCCAGAGGGAGTAAATAAACACATAAATCTATATAAAGTTTGCGTACTTCCTCTGCTTGAAGTGTTATTGAATATTTATCAAGACCCAGGGACAGAAGGAAGCTATCCACTGATTCAACCTGAAGCAAAGATTATTTAATTTGTAAGTAAGAACAAACAAACTGCAGATTATTTAATTTGTCATAGGATTGAATCTTTAAGCAATCGAAGGGAATAGAGCCTGCAACAAATATATCAATTATGAGTAAGAACAACCACTATTTAATTTGCCCCGAGTTGAATTATAAAGCATTTGGAGTTTCATATGCTAAAACATTATCAGGATTATGAAAGCATTTTTTTAATTTCCTATTTAAATTTAACAACTCCTATTTAAATTTTGGCTTCAGATATCCAAGACTTGGAAAATTCTAATTCAGATATTATATCAGAATTTCATATCTAGCTAATCTTTGGTTGAAAAAGAGTATCCAATAACATTATAGATAAAACTCTATAACATTATACACTTTCCCCAAAACAAACTCTATAGATAAAACTCTATAACATTATACACTTTCCCCAAAACAAATCCTAGATCTTTGTAGCAAAACAAACCCTAGATCTTTGTAGCAAAACAAACCTCAAAATAGAAATTACAAAATTAAGTAGCAATCTTTATCTTCCGATTCTTTTTGTAGGAACCTTCCACTTCCGATTTGCAACAGAACCTGTTCGAATTCCTTCTTGCCATTCGATTTGCTTCATAGAGAATCGGGGAAAGGGGTTCGGAGAATCGCGAATTTCATATGGGGAAAAAGGATCGAAAGATTGGGAATAGCATAGGGAGTCTTCTAAATGTGAAGCTGCTCTCGCGTTTCATTTTTTGTGAGAGGAAGTCTTCTGAACGCTTTGAGAGAAAGAGGGAAGAGTAAGTGAGAACGCATTTCTTTTTTGTGACCCATTTCTGTTTTCCCCTTTTTTTACCCGCGTGTTTCTTTTTTCCTTTAGTCCGTTTGCTAGTCCGACAAATGAGTCCGCGACAGATCCGAACTCTATATATATATATATATATATATATATATATATATATATATATATTTAAAGTACCAGCTCATTTATATATATTTTCCATGAATCACTTCTCTGTTCTCAACAAAAGAATAAAATATATACGAAATTATAATATGCATCAAAGTTGTACACTCACATGATTTCCGATCCTATCATACTCTACAAATGATTTTTATCCTAACACCCCCATTATTAATTAATGAGTAATGCTACAGACACAAACTATTTTATAAATATTTTACAAACTGCTGATGTGGCATACTCCACCTCAACATATTGATCAATAAATTACTTCAATGTAGTTTTCAGCCCCACACAATATGTTGAGGTGGAGTATGCCACATCAATAGTTTGTAAAATGTTTGTAGAATAGTTTGTGTCTCTAGCATTTTTCTTAATTAATTAATTTCCATTAAAGGTATAAAACAGATTTAATCTAAATGCCTTTAATGATTAATAAAATTATACTTATGTCATCTGCATATTCATTCACCATCCATACACATTTATGGATGCAACCAATCATGAACCTCATGCGTCTATATATGTATACTAAAATTCAGAATGCACTACCGATCAAAGATCATTTAGAGCAATTTTAAAATAAATAGTAAAATTACAATACCTCTTTTTTTTTTCTTCTATTCTTGTTACCCCCGTCACTGCTCTATCTTCTTTTTTCCTCAATTAGCTTGTATCAGATATATTGGGAAGAAGACTAGGTTTAGCTATTTATTATTAATTAACATGTCTTATTAATTCTCCTAATTATAATAAGATTTAATATTATCCATCAATATAAATTAAAATCAATTAGTTTTAAGACCCAATTTTATCAAATTAATTTACCCATCACTTATTATTATTTATTAGCCCACATAAATTAAATGACTACTTTAACCCAAATAAAAGACAAAGTCAAAACAATATGTTTTAAGAATATAAAATTTTTTTCCCAGGTATTACACATATTGTACTTCCTGTTGAATTCCTGACAAAAGTGGTTCAATGGTGAACCACTTTGTTCAAGAATTCAATAGGAAGTACAGTATAATGAACCTGTTATTGGAAACTGTTGAATTTCCTGCAAGTCTCCATTTGTCTCTCATATTTTCTAATAAGTCTGATTTTGCAGGAAATTCAAAAGTTATTTGTTAATTAATTATCTGATCAATGATACCTTGGGTACAATCTCCACTGCACATTTAGTACATGCAGACCTTGAGGAAGATAAAGCTATGAGTAAAAAGTGTCTTCAGTTGGAAACCCTTCACTCTATGACAGTTGATTTTTCAAAAACATGACTAACATACTGAAAGGCCTAGGGTTTTAAAGCTGAGGATGTTTCCCACTTTCATGGAGAGGTGGGCCACAACTAGTTTACACTTCTTAAAAAGTGTTGGGGACAAACTTTATTGATGATGACTGACTATCATGATTATAATCTTCTTCTTACACTTGGCGGGCAGCACAACAGCAGGATGATGATGCCGAGGTAATCTTGTCATTGCTTAACTTTATGTTTAGTTTAGCTTTACATTAATTCAATAATACATGTTTAGCTTTCTATTTATGTTTTGCTTTTTGTTATTGTAATACATCAAAAAAAGGTCATATATATTTATTATTTAGACGACTGTACGTATATATTACTTAAAGATGACATTTGTATATATTTCTTCAATTCATATGGATATTGTGTTGGTTTATGTGTTTGCATATGGATGGATATTGTTTTGGTATATGTATTTATATGGATGCATATTATGTTTATATAGCGGTTATGTTCATATAGCAATAATATTGTGTTAGTTTATGTTTATATAGGGATAATATTGTGTTGATTTATTGTGTTGGTATATATAGTAGTTATATACACTACAAGAAATTACACAAAAAATGACGCTAAAATTTGTCACATAAAATTTATTTTTCGTCACTAAAATATTTGGTGACGAGTGTTAATCGTCACAGAGACTTTCACTGTATGAGTGTGGTATTAGGTTTATTTGACAATATTTAATGTCGTCACTAAATGTTTTAACTTATAGTGACGATCTACACCATTGTCACTATAATTAATTACTTTTAGTGACGTTAATAACGTCACTATTTGAATGAAACTTTTGTCACTCTATATATGTTTCGTCATCAAAACTTAGTGCATTAAATGATAAAAATCTTTTTTCGTCATTAAATGATATTGTTTTAGTGACGAAAATATGTTACTCTATTTAAATCATCTAATTTTAATGACGACAATATTGTCATATTTATGATTATTCTTTCGTCATGTTATTGTGTTTATCGTCACCAAAAATAAAAAAATATATGACGACAGAACAATTCGTCACCTAATACTATATTTAACATGACAATTATGTCGTTGTCATTTCATATTTTAAATAATATTACAAAATAATGTCACCAAAGAATTATTTTTGGAGACATATTTTTCAATGTCACTAATTGAATACTTATGGTGACGATACATCTCGTCACAAAAAGAGTTAATAATAGTGACAAAATTAGGTGTTGTGACTAAATGAATATATAATAATGACAATAATATAAATTCTTAAGAGTAAATATTATTCGTCATTAAATTTTAATTTTCATTGACCAAATATTATTTATTAATAAATGATTACAAATTATAATGATGTGGTGGTCATATTAAGTTGTTTGACATTCTAAATATATTATTATATTAACAATTTTCAATAAAAAATATATTACATTTAGCCCAACACATCACATCCACGCACAACACATCCATTAGCCCAGCAGCATATCAGCCAGTTAGCAGCACCATCAGCAGCAAAGCCCCAGCCTCAATTCAGCCTATTAGTAGCAAAAAGCCGAAGGATTCGGAAAAGAAAATACAGCAGCCCAACAAAGCAAAAAAACAGCAGCCAAATCAGCAACAGTATACATCAAGCAACAATAGCATTGTAGCAACAAGGACCAGGCACCAGCACGCCCAACAGCAACAGTAGCCCAGCAGTAGCTGCATAACCCAGCAGAGCAGAAACAAAAACTAGAGCAGCAACAGCACGACACAACATAGCAAGGATTACAGAAAGGCCTAAAGAAGATAGGCTTTACAATTTTGCAGCCTACTTTTAATTAAATTCAATGTATTTTGTACAATCCCCCAGCAACAATTGGCCCCATGAAACCAGCCACCCAACCTCAACCATTAGCAACAGAGAGACCAGCAGAATTAGAAATAGCAGCAGCGGCATCACACCAGCAGGCCAAACCTATCATCCAGCCACTGTAAGCCATCAGTAGCAGATAACAATAATACATACAGGCATAGCAGTAGCAGGCACAACAAATTATATCAGCAACACATATCGCAGCACCCTCAGTAGAAGTAGTACGGACATGAGCACAACAACACAGTGGATAAAGCACCCCAAAAAAAACCAGCACAGTAACACAACAACATGGAGAATCACCAGAAGTAATCATGGCTATACAAGCAGTGCAAGACATTACAAATTAAGGTGACTAATCCAAGGTCTATTGATAACTTTCTGAAATTTGGTGTTCGTGTGTAATGCACATTTAAAGAGGTGCAGAATGTCATGCACAATAGTCCTAGCTAGGGTAGCTTTGTTGGTGTGGATCCTAACATTCCGTTCGTGCCAAATGGAGTAGACAACAACAATTCCAAATGTAGTATACTATGATAGGCATGTTTGCTAGAGCAAGACGTAATGAAGGTTGAGTATCACTAGAAACTAGGCCACAATCAACTCCATCAAGATAAAAATAGGCCACAAGCAACTCCATCATCTATAGAAAATAGAGTATCACTCTGTGTCTCTGTCTCTGTCTTTCTGCAGATATGATTGTGTAGGGAAAGTGTGTTCAGGCCTTAATAAGTTGAGTGAAGGAATGAACCTACAACACAGGGAACAAGCACCAGCTCGTCTAAATTTATGGTACTCCACTAATCCATTTCATTCATGCACTATAATTTATACACCTATACACTACACACTACACTAGTAAAGTATGGACTATGGAGTATCTATCTATCTATTTAGCTATCTTCGAATCTGTTGGTTTCAATCAATCTTTAAGCTATTGCTTTATGCCAAACACTACAATTTTACTATTTTTTTCACTTGGACTTTTATGTACTAGATTAGACGACATCAATTCTTCTCTCTTATTGAAAAAAACTATGGTAGCTAGATAATTGAATTGCCATATAGGCAAATATGGTGTATACCATAATGCCCATCAAAACATTCACAGTCTCAATTATCCAGAGGCGACCATACCAACACTTTTTATTAAATAAAATTTGCAACTACAATTTTAAATATTTTAAAATTAATACTAAATAAATTTATACTAGAAGTGATAATATTCATTCATTCATTTATGCATATAAAATGTACTACCAAGTATGATGCAATCAAATTATGAGTAATTTATTTTTTCTTCCTACACTTAGAAGCCGCCAAGGAGAGCCAGAAGGAAGGCGGTACCCATGAAATTAGTGATAAAATTGGAGTATTTTTTTGCTGATAAATGCATGTCGTTTGATAGATACCTAACCAAGTTGCTTCCGTTGGCCAGATATGCCAAGTTCTCCAATACCGCAACCACTACATATATAGATTTCACACACACACACACACACATATATATATATATATATATATATATATATGTATCAGCAAAATACCTCCAGTTTTTTGTTAGACCTCTTTTGTTAGATGACATGCTGAGTAGGGGTACTCCCCATTGTGTAAACCAAATTGTTAAGGCCTTTTGTTTCTTGACTAGATATTTTTTTGATGATGTTTTAATATAATGCAATTGTCTTCTAAAAAAAATATAAAAGGAAATCTTATTTCTCTTCAAATTTAAATTTAAAACAAAAATAGTTAACTTTATCAAGTTCCATGAAAATGAAAAAGTGAAAGTCACAAATTTCTTTTTATTTATGTGATAGTAAACTTTATCAAGAAACATGAAAAGGAAAAAGTGAATGTCACAATTTTCTCTCTATTTCTCCAAATGCATACACTAAAAAGAAAATAATATATTCTTCCTTGCAGTCGAGAAAAAAATATTTTGATCTCTTTAATCATATAAGATATCAATAACTTGTTGGACATATAATAAAATTCCTAGAGTGATGAACTAGGCAGCGAGGGTGGCTTCAACGGTTTCAAGGTTTGAGCTCAATATAGTCAAAAGACAATTAGACTCGTTAAAATGCACATGCTAGCAAATGACTTTAAATTGGGAAAAGAACATAAAAGTAACCGTTCGAAAATTCACTGTACTGGGAACAATTCCACCGGCCACCATTTCAGAAAGAAGTTGCAAAGCTTCTTCAGACTTGTCTACTTTACAGTGACAAGTAATGAACATTGAATAAGTCTTGAAATAAGGTAATGAAATGCTAGAAAAAGGACTTGAGTTGGACTGTATGGCAATAACTTCTATGGTTGTAGGTCTTGTTCAGTAAAAACGTATCTCTGAAGCATGGGATGTGTTCAATAGTATGAAGGAGAAAGGAATCAGGGCAACTCCAAAATGTTATGCCATATATATTAAGGAGCTTTGTAAAGTTTCCATGACAAATGAGATCATCAAGGTTTTAAAGGAGATGCAAACTTCCAAAGTAAGTATTGGAGAAGATATATTCCGGGGAATATTATTTAATTTGGAGAGAAAAGGAGAAATAAAAATCATAGGAAAAGTAAAGCAGATGCAAAGAGCTGTTAAAGTCTACCCTCAAGAAGGTGAGGAATCTAGTAAGGATTTACCTAGCAGACTAGAGCGCAGCATGGATTTAAATTCTTGTAAAATAGTGCAAAGGAGTCTGGATTCACAGTCGCCAGTCTCACTTCGGAGTTCTTATAGTGACCATGATCTGCAAGAAGTTTGTCATATTTTATCTTCCTCCAAGGATTGGTTCTTAAAACAGGAAGCTTTAGAAAGATGTACCGTGCGGTTCACATCAGAACTTGTCGTGGACATTTTGCGTAATTTGCAACCTGCATAGTGGTGCAGCACTACATTTTTTCTCATGGATTGGAAAGCAAGTTGGTTACAACCACACTACGGAAACCTACGACATGGCCATCAAAATATCAAGACGTGCGAAGGATTTCAAACACATGAGAAGTCTGTTTTTTGAAATGAGAAGAAAGGGCTGTTTAGTAACACAAAATACATGAACAATTATGATAATGCAATATGGTCGAATAGGTCTGACAGACAATGCTTTGAGGAATTTTAGAGAGATGAAAGCTAGTGGTAGCAATCCAATTGGTAGTAACTACAAATCTTTGATCATCTGTCTTTGTGGGAGAAAAGGTAGGAAGGTGGATGAAGCCATTCAGATATTCACGGAGATGCTTAGAGCAGGATTAATTCCTTATAAAGAAATGGTTGAAATTTATTTTGGTTATTTATGTGAAGCTGGTAAAATGCAGGATGCCAGAAAGTGTGCTGAATCTCTTTGTAAATTTGGTTTCACAATTCCACTAGCTTATTCTTTGTACCTTAGGGCACTTTCTCGAGCTGGAAGATTGGAAGAGGCTTTGGCGATTGTAGATGAGGTTGGTCGAGAGCATCATATGCTATATCAGTATACTTATGGAAGCCTTGTTCATGGACTTCTAAGAAGGGGACGATTAGAAGAGGCATTAGCTAAGATGGAATCCATGAAGCAGGTTGGAATTCATCCTACCATTCATGTGTATACATCTTTAATAGTGTATTTCTTGAGGGAGAAACAGATTGGTAAGGCTTTGGAAATATTTGAGCATATGAAAGATGAAGGGTGTGAGCCAACAATTGTTACTTATTCGGCATTAATACGTGGGTATGTGTGTTACGGTTGAGTTAATCAGACAGGCCTTGGCGAACTCATAATGGAAAAGTACATACTCCAAAGCTAATGTCACTAATTTGCATTATATATCTTCTAACCAACCCCTTGCTTGCCAATTCCAAAGGTACAATTCCAATTCGACACATTAAGCCCTTTAAAGATGATAGCTAAAACATGAAAGGGACATCTTATCGAAGACTTCATAAGCATAGATTTATGCATTATGTTCATAGTTCAGACTACAGAGTGGGACATTTTATCAAACACTTCATGTGCATTACACACAAACACTTCATTTCAAAATACTCAAAATCATAAACATGAATTGAACTCTATAAACATGCAATCCGCCACAAACTTATGATTATTATGATATAAGAAAACTAAAAAAGTTCATTACAATCTATTAGATATTGAGGTTTTCGTCTTAGTCCAATTCGGTAATTGATGAAACATATATTCTTATTTCAGTACAATTCATGCCTATTTTAAAATTTCCCATAGACATGTTCAAACCATAGCCTTAGTTCGTGGAATGAAGAACAAAAAACAAAACAATTGACGTACCATTATTCAGTAGACTGGAGGCATATTTGGGTTAGAGTAGACAGAGAGTGAGACGCGATGTGGGGATTTTGCCTTTGGGTTAGGGCAGACTGCAGAGGGTGAGACTGGGAATATCCACCGAACGATTTGGTTTGCCACTGTACCGGAGAAACGTAAACTGGTCTCTATTTTACAACTCCTTTTCCAAAAGTACACAACTCGACTATGTTCCAAAAAAGAGTTTGATTTTAACTTATATAAAAAGTAATATTGTAAATAAAATTATAATTTTAAAAACTTAAATAAATTTAAATTTTAAGATGTTACTCCCTCCGTCCCAAATTAATTGCTCAGTTTTGATTTTTTTAAGTCAAATTGACTATTTTTAGAATTAATAATTAAGCATATATAAATATATTTCTAAAATTATAAAAATTGAGATTAGTAATAAATTGTATATACTTTCTTTTAGTTATAATCTCTTCACCTATATTTTAGCAAAAGTAGTAAAAAGATTAGTTTTAAAAATGGTCAATTTGACTTTAAAAAGTCAAAACTGAGCAATTAATTTGGGACGGAGGGAGTATAAATTACTGCTAATAACAAATTAAAATATAACTCTACATATTTGTGATTTATTCCACAAAAAGAGTCTTAATTATTATAATATTTTTATTATCAATTTATAATATTTTAAATTTTGAATTATTTTAACTTAATATTTTAATTAATAAAATATTTAATATTATAAATTATTTATAAGTTATTATTAAGAATAAAATTTTATTTTAAAAAATTAATTACATTACAATTTGAGTTGTAGGATACCATAAATTAATTAAGAATAAAATCAAACTTAACACTTTCTTTAAAATAGATGAGTAATTTTTTAGCATTTGTGGTCTATTCCACAGAAGAGCCTTATCTTTTAATTTCATTTTTTTTCTTGGTCAATGTATGAAATTTTAAAGTTTAAATTATTATAAATTTATTTACTTTGATTAAAGAAAAATAGTCGATATTGTAAGTTATTTAAAAAGTATTATTAAAAATTAATGTGTTACTATAAAAAATTAAATGTATGTATATTACAATTTATATTCACCACAATTAATTTTAAAAAATTATTTAGAACAAAACAATGACCAATTTTATATTTCGCAAAAAACCTCTAAATAATAATATATAATGAGTAATAATTCCTCCATTAATAATTTTTTTCCTCGCAAATTTTTATCATAGATTGGCGCCAAATATCCTTTTATCACCTCAATTTTGCGAAAGAAAAAATTTTAATTGTGAAAGATGTTTCTTTCGCTAATAATTATATTGTCACTATATATTTTTTTTCACAATTCTTTGCCTAAAAAACTCCTCATGTGAAGGAATGCATTCCTTCACAAAATTGCATTCACTACATTCATAATTTCTTGTAGTGATATAGAAATACTTAGGTAAATATATTTATAAAACAGTCCTTAGTAAAATAGTAAGTTTTATTATTATATTTTCTGTTTGTTTTTTTTAAATGAAAGTTAGGCATTTAGTGGCTTTAAAAATTATTTTTAAAAAAATTTGGGCATTTAGTGACGAACTATTATCTCCTCATATAAAATTGGAATTTGTGACAATAACAATTGTCATAAATTATTATTTTTTTCGTATTTAAAAAATTTGCTTCTAAAATATTTTTAGGAAAATTTTTGACTCCATATAAAAATGTGAGTGACGCCATTGCATACTTTCTCACAAAATATAAGAATTTATGACGAACCATTTTTGTCACTTATCCACTCATCTAATTAATGACGAACTATTATCTCGTCATATAAAATTGGTATTTGTTTACAAAATTTGCCTCCAAAATTTCGTAAAATATTTTTGCCTTCTAATAAAATTATGACGATATTACGTACTTTGTCACTAAATATAAGAATTTATAACAAAATATTTTTGCCACTTATCCTCTCATCTAATTAGTGACCAACTATTATCTCGTCATATAAAATTGTTATTTATAACAATACAAATTGTTATAAATTATTATTTTTCGTCTTTAAAAAATTTCCTCCAAAATTTCTTAAAAAAAACTTGCCTCCAAAAAAAATTGTGACGATATTACGTACTTTGTAACTAAATATAAGACTTTATGGCGAACCACTTTTGTCACTTATACAGTCATCTAATTAGTGACGAACGAGTCTCTCATCATATAAAGTTGGTATTTGTGACAATAAAAATTATCATAAATTATTATTCTTTCGTCCTTAAAAAATAAAATAAATTTCCTCCAAATAAAATTGCGATGAATTTGTATTTGGCGTCACTAAATGTGAACATTAGTGACGAAATCACATTGTCACTAAATTTTACAAATAATTAATGACAAACTATTATATTGTCATCGAAAGAAAAATTGTGTGACAATAAATATTGTCATAAATTATTACAAATATGTCACTAAAAGGTTTCCCTCCAAAATTTTAGTACGAAATTGTACCTCCAAAATAAATTGTGATGAAATTTTGTTAACCGTTATCAAATGTGTAAATTAGTGACGATATAAATGATTAATAGTAACAAAAGTAAAGGTCGTCACAAAAGCAAAAGTTTTAGTGACGATTATGAATTTCGTAATTATTAATTAACAAATTGTGACAAAATGTTGTGCGTGGCAAAAACATTCGTTATAAAATGTGTGATTTCTTGTAGTATTATGTAATATGTGTGTTTAATGTTTAAGGTTTATTATTAAGGACAGTGACATGACATTTTATGCTTCTCATGCATATGTTGAAAAATTAGGAGAATTAGAAAATAGTATATTATGTTTATTGCTAAATTAGCAAGCGGTGGTTAATTAGGCAAGGTTGGTCTTCGAAAATGGAATATGAATGTTCATATATAAAGTTGTTGTGATTCTTCTATAAACTTGGTAATTAGTTTCGCTATAATCTAAAGTTCCAATTTCATTTTATGCAGGATTAAATCAGTTATTGAACATTGAATGTTATGATAATGGTTGCATGGTTTATTCATATTGGTTTATTAATGTGTATATAGCCCAAATATTGTGTCAGTTTATGTGTTTGCATATGGATGGATATTTTATTGGTTTATATATATTAGTTGTGCATATGTTGGGATATAAAGAATGAACTGGATGTTTATATATACTGTTGTGTCTTGGGATATGAAACAGGTACATTTTTTGGAAAATCCAGAAAACAGGCAAAAAAAAATTCTTAATTAATAATCAGCGACTGCAAGCGGTCGCTGATGAATATATGCGACCGCGGATGTCAGGGAGTTAGCAACCGTGCCAGTCGTAACTTACGGTCGGTACATCGTTGGCCACGTCAGTCTTCAAACCTAACCCATGATGACTTAGCTTAGTGACAGAATCAGTCGCTACCTACGGTCGTAGAGAATGTGGTCGCTAATAGTGATCGCAATGAGCAACCCATCGACTAGATTATATACGATCGCATTAGGTCGCAGATAGCTATCAGCGACCTAGTGCGATCGTTGATATGTGGTCGCAGGTAAGACTTTTTCTTATAGTGTATGTTCACAAATTTGAAATCGTGAAAGATTAATATATGATTTGTTATGAATTTTAATAAGTACTTGGTCTGAGATTTTTGTAGTAGAATTTTCAGCAACAAGTTCTAATATTTAAAAATGTATAACGTAATGATTTTAAATCTAATTTGGATGATTCTTGAGGCTAAATTAGAGTATTTGAAGTCCAATTCCCGTTTAAATTAATTAATTTGACAAAAAAGTTTTTAATTAATGATGATAAGACCAGAATAGTGGACTGACGTCTTAAGAATAATTTATCATATTAGGGTTTTAAGTTTTTTATTTAATTTTAAGTTTTTGAGTTAATAGTGATCCAAAGCGATAATTAGGAGCACATTGAATGAATTACGAATTATTTTAGAATTATTAGTTTGAGTTATATTTAATTCGAGATGAATATGTTTAGGTGGTGAATAACATTTCGTATTTGATATCGTTGGCATTTGAGGGTAAGATTTGGTGGAGTGTGTTATAAGTAGTTTTGAGTATCAGGTACTGATTCCGTACTCCACTCCTTTGATTATTATCATATTCTATATATCTTGTGATATCTCTCGTTACCCTTTTTTATATTTTTATTGACACTCTTAAATAGAACTTTAAACTTTGATACGTTGATATTTGTTCTGTAATTTGAACTCTTTTCCTTCTATTATAGCTTGAACATAGTCTATATTTCTTTAGTGATACTATCATTATGTTGATTTGTTTGTGTTAGTAAACTGAAAAAAGATACTATATATATATATATATATATATATATATATATATATATATATATATATATATATATATATATATTAACTTATCTCAAACTGCATAATTTAACTTCTCAAGGCTAGTACTTGGTACTATGTCCTTAAGATAATTATGCGCACTGTATGGTGCTCATAGTTGATAGCACTTATCTCCCATGATACAATGACACTGTATACTATAGTAGCAGTCCAAATAGTATACTCAACAAACCAAAATAAAATGCTCAGAATTCTCTCTCAAAAAATGAACTATAAACTGCTAATGAAATGAAGAATAAGAAGACTAGAATGCTTATGCTTGAATGAACTGAATGATCGAAATGGCTAACCCCTCTATCTATTTATAGGAGGGGTTAATGACTGATCATAAGGGACACAACCCTTTGAAAAGGCACTATTTAGCCAAAACGACGTAGTTTTAAGGCGTAGTAGAATAGGTGCATCCGTTCGGACTCATAAAACGACGTAGTTTTAGCCTTAATAGAACTAAAACAATGTAGTTTTATCCTTAGAAGAAAAGGCGTGTCCGTAAGGCAAAACGACGTAGTTTTGGGCATCCATTCAAATTGATAGCCTTTCAGCAGATACTGCTTCCCAAAACGACATAATTTTGATATTAAATAAGATTTATCAAAACGAAACAGTTTTGATAATATAACTGATATTTAAATTAAATTTTTAAATAAATTTTATCCAAAAAATTATATACAAGGACCCAGATTGACGAGCCAGGCCAGGCCGATTGGTGGCAGCGGCGTGCGCGTGGGGGTTCAAACTAAGCCTTAGTTAGGTCTTCTCCCTTCTATAAAAGTGGGGTGCCCCTTGGAGCCCAAACTCAAGAGCAATTTTCTTGTATATAAACACATTAAAATTTTAATTCTTAACCGATGTGGGACTTGACTTTTCTCACATATATCTATTATCATTTATCATTTTCAAGGATGATTTTAGGGAGTTAATATCTTATTCATTACTCTAGGAATTTGAGCTTCCAAATACTTAATTTAATCTACTCATGGAGTAGAACACATTGATATATGGATTCATTTTAAATAATTATTAAAACCCAATTTAATTTTGGCTCAAATTTTAACAGTTTATACTGCTAATCGTTCAGAGTTTGGGTACTCGCTTAATTGTTTCGTTTCTAATCAAATCTTTATTTTGCTTTGCTTTACTTTGGTCTAGATATTTCAAATTTCAAATTTTGTAATCTTTTGAATTTATTCTTCATACATAGAACTTTATTGGTCTTTGTAGAGCTGTACTTATTGTTACATTACTTTGGAGCATGTACATTTAGAGCATTCACAACAGTTTTCTTATCTTTATCCCTACTCTGCAGTGTTATTGGGTCATTCTGCAAAATAGGGATTCAATTTTTTCACTATGTACCCAACAGATTCCTTATATTGATTCTTTAAATAATAAAATTTAAAATTTAAAAGTTCCAACAGTCAAAACATCAAATTAATAACAATCTTATAATTTATCAATTATATTCCACTGTAAAATAATTTTTATTTTATTTTAAATTTTAAGTAACTTATGGAGTGAGTATTGAATGGATTATAGTTGTAAATGTACATAAGATCAATATAAACTTTTAAAAAGTTAATTTGTGATATTTTTAAATTTAAATTTAATATAATTTATTTAAAATTCAAAAATAATAAATTTTATAATTAATAGTACTTTTATAATATTTATAATTATATTGACATAAATTTATATCATTTTTAAATTTGAATACGTTTGAAATTAATTTTTTTTAAAAGTCAATATTAAGTTTATAATTTAAAAATAAAGTAGTAAAAAAATATCAAGATGTGTATGATTAATGAGTTATCCACTTAAATGAGGGTGTGAAATGTCATTTTGTATATATAGAAAATGGTCTTTTAATTCCGTCACACTGGGAGTAAAATCCTATATAGAGATTAAAATAGAGAGTCAAATAAGGATAAGGAAACTGTTGGATAATGATTTGTTGATGTATTCTTCAAAATGAGGGATAGAGAGTTGATTTAGGGAAACTGTTGTTAATGCTCTTAGAACCCTTTGTTGGTATTATGTCACATGTGTTGTGACATCATATTTTTGTATAATAAGTGATAGGGTATACCTAAGTTAAAACCATTCGTGGGGGTACCACAAGTATGTTCTCTTAGCATCGAGACATTACACTTTTCATGACGGTGTGAACTGTCCACAATATATCCTTTTTTGTTTTGTTTTGCTCTGGGTGTGAGGTTTGACCATTTGATATGTTTGTTCAAGATTCGTATGGGTCGACCATAGTTTCTGTTCTGTTTTGCGAATTGATGATGTTTGTGCGAGACACACTTTTTTGATTTGCATGCATTTGGATTCGCGGTCCAATGCGTGATTTGCCCATGTAACATTATTTTGACTCGTCTGTATGACAAGATTCTGTTTTGTTTTGAGCTCGGTATGAAATAACTACTTAGCCACTTTCATTCAACCTTCTGTTTGTTTCGTTAATTCTGTTGGTTCAAATATATTCTATTCAGACTTTGGAGATTATATTATCATTGGTATTTATTTTTGAGGTTTTGTTCAATATTTTATCAGTTAATTCCGTATTTCGGTTATGCTTCTTTTGTATAACTTTATAGGTACTGGGCATTTAGCTTATGCTGTGTTTTTTCTCCAACAAGTTTGCAGCGGTGATTCAGGGTTGTGTGAAGATAGAGTTTGCCTTTGACCATCTAGGTTGATTTAGATTTTAAGTATTGATCAATTGTGATTATTTTGTAGATCTTTGGAGAATTATATTTAATTCCACATTAATGAATTATCAGCTATTAAGTATTTTGAAATTATTAGTGTTTTTGTTAATTTATTTTAAAGTTTGTTATTGTTTGCACGTGATCTCTCATTTCTATTCGAGAAGGGGATGTTACACATTTACTCCTTAATAAATTAAAATTCCTTCAAATTTGACTTGAGAATTGGTTTTGGCCAAGTTTGTGTTATTGTGTTACTTGAATTTTTCTTGTTTCAAATATTCAGTTGCAACAAAAAATCATATATGCATATAAATATCTATCTACACTTTGATACACACAAAGAAAAAGAAATCATCGTTGATCCTATTGGCAAAGCCATAATTTATATTGTTAACCAATTTCTTCAACTGCTTTTATAATCGATTAATAACTTTATAAACATTTATTAAGTGCTTATTATAATATTTATACTCTTTTCCATTCCAAATTATATGATTAATATTAATTTTTTTAAAGTCAATTTAAGACATATTTAAATTTAAAATTGACATAATTCCTTTAAATTTGAAAAATAATAAATCTTATATTAGTAATATTTTTAAGTTAGTTTATGATATTTATTATTAAATTAACATAAACTAAATAAACTACATGATATATATATATATATATATATATATATATATATATATATATATATATATATATATATATATATATATATATATGGGCCCAAGTGCAAATTAGGGTTCACATGACCTAACTGAATTAAATGAACAATTAAGGTTCCATAACCTCATTAAATGCATAAATTAGGGTTCGCATGTCCTAATTGAATGAAGACGAAAAAGCCAAAAATAAATATACTAGACCCGAGAGAAGTCTCCACGGGTCCCGAGGTAGAAGGCTCGTGAAGGCAACTCGTTTTGAGAATTGATTGAGGGATTGGATTGGTGGCTAGAAGGACAAGACGAAATGAGCATTATTCTAATGACTAAAGGGTATTTCTAGAATTTCCCTCAAGATATATGACTACTTAAAGTTCCAGGAAACTCTATAAGTACCCCTTCCATTCTATGAAGGGGTGGGGGACTCTTTTTGGACTCTAGACTTTGGAGCTGAGACCTCTTTTGGAGACTCGAGACTTTGACATTCTCCCAACTCGAAGTATTCAAGAAGGCTCTTGGAATCCCTACTACCCTAACACGGTTTCTAGATTCTGAGAGTTCTGCCACGTGTCATTAGAGTAATTGCTCACCTGTTCTTCTCCCCTCTTCAATCAATCAATTCCGTGCTCTTTGTGGATTTCTCTCCTCCTCAGCCAACACGAAACCGTAACTAGCAAGGCACGATTTTCTTGTCCACATTTCTTTGGCGACTCTGCTGGGGAGGTGTAGAATTCATGAAGGGTATGCCCACAACTCGAAGTGGGAGAACTACCGAAAGAGTTTCACCGACAACAAGCATTACTTCACCGGATACAGTTTCAAGGCAAGCAAATCAAGCTTTCAAAAGCGTGAATCTAGATCTTGATCAACCCATCCTTGAAGACGCCTCGGAAGGAAGTTCAACATCACCATACATGGCTAATCAACAACCAACGAATGTCAGGTAGACAGGCACGGGAAGGCAAGATGAGGAAGAAAGTGGAGAACAAGCAAATAATGTGCAACTGGAGATGCTCAAGACGTTAAAGGAAGCACGAGAAGGAAAAGGGATGATGATAGCCATGATACTGGAGATGTAGAGGAAACAAGAGGAAATGGGGATTTTTCGCCAGCAGTTGATGCAGATACCCACTTTCAAGGCCATGTTCCCAGAAAATTTGCAAGGAGAACAAGCAGAAGTGGAGGACAATAACAACGATAGCAATAATAAGGAGAATCAGATTGCACCTCCATTAACGGAGAATCAATACGTTCTAATCATCCACTCAGAACCTCAGAACAGTGGTGATGTGCCACAACCAAGACTGGAAGTCAGTCAGCCTTAGACAAACATCATTCTGACCACTATCCCCGCATTTTCACAAGTACAGATACCAACCATCTCAAATCTCGTCTAACGAACCAGCCCACAAGCACAACCGATACAGAATTTACATGATGCTAGTGTACATCAGCCAATTTCTATACCATACACACGACCAATGCAGCAATACATCACAACACCACAGAGAGTCCATACAATGAGCCAATATGTGACAAAAGATGATATGATCGATGTGATCAATCAACTTCGCAGGCAAACATCCCGACCTTCGGAGTTACACTTTACTCTACCTTACCCGGCTCATATTCGGAGACAACCTTACCCGGTAGGGTATATCGAGCATCCCCCGCAATTTTCAAAATACAATGGGGAAAAAGGAAATGCCAGGGAACACATTGCCAGGTTCGTGCAGTCGATGTCCCCATGGTTAGGATATGATGAAATGAACAATCATAATTTGTTGATGAGGGAATTCAACAAGACTTTGATGGATAGTGCCTTTAGTTGGTATTACAACTTGGAGAAGGGATCAGTCGATGACTGGGATGATCTAAAATTATAATTTTTAAAGAAAATTTTCTATGTACAGAAATAGGTAACCATTGTAGAGCTTATGCAATTTAAGCAGAAGCCAAATGAGGAGCTGTCGGATTATGTGGACAGGTTCAGGGCCCAAGCACAGAAGTGTGCAGAGGCAATTGAAGAAAAGAACTTAGTCAGCCTATGCAATAATGGTACTTTAGACGTCTTCAAGCCCCACCTCATTACCAAGGCTTGTGATTCATTTGTGACTCTCTCATCTTTTGCACAAGACTTGGGAGGAATCATGACATTGCCCACCAGCCATGTGATAGTTACATGGAAGGGCAAGAGGACATCAACTGTGGCTTTGGTGGATTCTCAATCAAAACCATAAGAGGGCAAGAGGGAGAAGAATGAGAAATTTGAGTGAAGTAGAGGAAAACATGGGGATAAGTATACCAAAATGCCAGTTTTGGAGGCTATCACATGCAGCGAGAAGGCATTCAGAGGCCTGTACGAATAATGGGTCGAGCACGGAGTGGTGAAGCCTTCAAGGCCCCGGTTGGTTGTAACATAAGAAATGAAAAGAAGGCCGGACTTCTGTGTCTACCACCAATACGCAGGACACTCCACTATGGACTGTTACAGTATGCGGAGGATATACCATGAGAAGTTGGTGGCCTGATAGATTGAACTAGGAAAAGAAAGATGCAACACTGTCACCCATGGTGCAGTCTCAGAAGTCAAGATGATGGACAACCCAAATATTGGCTCTACCATCGAAAGAACTCTGAACTATAGATACAAGAATTGACGAATTAAAATCCATCCAAAATGGTGGTTTAAGTCCTCAGGAGTATCCCTTGCCAAATAATTGGATGACCAAGGGAGGAGGCACAAGAATTGATGAATTAAAAAAAATCCACCCAAGGTTGTGGTCCACTCTAAATGGTGGTCAAGTCCTCGTAAAATACACTTGCCAAGAAATTAGACGACCCAAGTGACGAGGCACCTGATTTTAAGTCCTCATAGACTGCACTTGCCAAGAAATTGGATGACCCAAGTAATGAGGCACCGAATTTCAAGTTCTCATAGACTGCACTTGCCAAGAAATTGGACAACCCAAGTGGCAGGCACACAATTTCAAGTCCTCGTAGACCGCATTTGCCAAGAAATTGGATGACCCAAGTGACGAGGCACCCGAGTGTTACACTTTATCATCAAAAGTGATTGAGTTACCTAAGTATAAGCCCTCAACGCCAGAAAAAAGTTACACTTTATCTCTAAAAGTGGCAAACGTTATGCTTTCTTGGACAAAAGAAAGAACGTTACACTTTATCTCTAAAAGTAGCGAACGTTATGCTTTTTTCGACAAAAGCAAGATTTATTATTTGAAACGTTATACTTTTCATTAAAAGAAATCTGATTATCAGTGGATTGACAAATTTTCACTTATACTTGAATGTTTTCCTGATTTCTTTAAAAAAAGTATAAATTCAAGTGTTAGTTTGTGAAAAATATATATACATATTTTTAACAAAATTCATGTTTACTTGTTTATAATACCTATTATTGTCTTGGAGAATTAATTTGAATAACTTGAGATTCAATGATAAATATTGAGTTTTAAGGAATCATTCAAGTTAAAGGCAATCAACAAGGTTAAAAAACTATATTTTGATAAATGAAATATATGTAAATGAATTTTCTGATACAGAAAATGAAAAAACTACAAAAGTTCAGGATCTAATGGTCATGACATGTCGAATAACTAAAACCTCTAAGTCGACAATGGCGATACCCCGAGCCTTCATATTTGAGGCTATCAGGCCTTCAAGGTCTTGGGCAGCTGACTCAATTTCCCAAAATCTTGGTCTTCAATTTATCCATGGCATCTTGAAACTCCTAAAGCTCTACATAAAGTAAGCCATTCTCATGATGACGTGAAGTGACTTCCGAACATAGTGTAACAACACGATGATTGAAAATAAAGAGATCCAACCAAGCACGGAGGGGAGACATGTTAAGGCCCACAAAGGAGAAGTCATCAACCTCACAACGAAAACTATCGAAGTCCTTCGTTCATAAAGAATAGAAAGAAAGACTGTGTATTTCGAGAATAAGGCTTGCAAGTCCAACTAGAAAGAAGGTCTAGAGGAGGGCCTTGTAGATATGTATACGATCAAGTATCTATGGGAACCAAGATAGGAGACATCCAAGATTCACCTTAAAAGAAGAATAATGAAAAAAATGAAGGAAGAGGTCAAAGTCTCCTAGGGTTAGGCCCCTAGGGAGGCTCTCCCTTCTTACCTTTGACTCTCCTAACTCGTTGATCAAGTTCTCGGAATGAAGCCGCCTAGGGTTCGGCCCCTAAAGTTCAGCCACCTAGGGGAAAGATCTTCTTCATCTTTTATTCACCCTAATTTGAAGCACGCTCGCTTGATGCCTTCTCGATAACTCCTTGATTTTAAAGAGAGAAATTCCAAGAAAGAGTAATATTTGGAAGGATTAAATAGAAGATTTTTTATGATGTTCAAGAAGAGTTAGGAGATGCCACGGGAGACAGAAGGTCATTCAACCACCCAAAGTGCTATCCAAAATACCCTCCCAAGTAATCACCAACTCAGCTGAATCCTCCTTGGGAGGATAAACATCAATAATAGTCTCAGAAGGATTCCGCCTCAAAGAAGCAAGAGTCTCATTGGTACCCTCAAAATTGTCATATGGAAAAGTTATAGAAAAGCATGAAGAGAGCGCAGCACCACCCACAGTAGGTCATCCAAGCTTACATAAGACAAAGAATCCTTAGCATTAAGACTGACACAATCATCATGAGGCGAAGAAGACTCGATACAAATAGTGATACGCTGAGACATCTCACAAGTAATGGAAGCCGCCGCCGCTGCCCCATTTATGGTAATCACAAAGAGCCCAATGGGAACATCATCATCCTCTTGACTTCTTGATTCTAAAGAAAAGAGAAATTTTAAGATAGGGTAAGAAGGATTAGATCGAAAATTTTCCAAGATATCCAAGAGAGCTCCTCTAGGGCTCTTGTGACGCCCCCAAATTCAGGTGCTTGAAACCCGAATTCAGTGCTTCATGATACCATTTCTTTGAGCGAAATAATAATAATAATGTCATAAATATCAAACTTAATTTACATATCAGAGTTGTCTAAATCCCAGGTACGCGACCTTAAAACATTCATTACATGACACTTAATAAATATTATTATCTTATTTAAGTTTAGCTATTACATATGATAACACAACTTATTCTGACAGCTTTCCTTTCCCTTTGTTCTTGGCAGAGCCCTCTGGTTGATCATACTTAACTGAAAATATTTAAATTAAGCAAGGATGAGCATTTGAGTGCCTAGCAAGTAACAACAATTATAAATATTAGCTGAAAGGATTAAATATTTTCTTTGTACTACCCTTCTACAACGAATCAATAGTTGTGAAGTAATCTAAACCGATAATAGTAACATAACAACTCTCTATCAAATTTTTGAAACTACGAACTGACTATAAATAGGGTTAAGGTGACATACTATGAACAATGTTTTTAATTTTCGAATAGGTTTAGCAGAACTTCATCCGCAAACCGTCATAACTTACGGGCACGGGGGGTGATCAGCCCGTTATGCCCTGTATTAATCAATATTACATGCAAGAACGATGTTATCGTTTACTCTGTCCGCCTTGGGCGCATAAAAGTTGTTTTTCCTTATTCGGGATGTTCATACTTAGTTTGAAATCCAAACCAAAATAATTTGATTGGATACAAAAATATTTTATCATATTCAACAATATTTCTAAATTTGTGTCTAGCTGATCAAATAGCTTAGACGACTTTTACTTATTGTATACATACTGGCAATCAATATATATATATATATATATATATATATATATATATGTATCAACATGTGATTAAATACAATTATTATCCAATTGGGGATACTTGTATAACCATATATATAGAAATTAACGAACAGAATATATATCTGAATTACAATATAATAACATATTGATAATCAATGATCAGATATAATATATATAACAACAGGATTAATAATCTGGTACAATAATAATATAATTCTGCAACTTTCTTACTCATGTCCATTGCATAAAGAAAATACAAAGGTAGGATACTTGCTCAATAATAATTGGAGTAAGTATAGTAAACTTGCATGGTCTGCTGCTTACACAACTTAGTTCTATCCTTAATTTAACGACCTATCATTTATATGATTATTTTATTGATTAGAATAACGTATCATAACATATCATACCATTATTTACAGTTAATACATAACCTAATCACATTGTCCATAGTTATATCAGTCATTAAGACACAAACAAACACTTATACAGTCAAACTATATAGGTTCGAATCAAATTCGGTAGCATTTTAGTGTACCGACGGCTTTATCGGGTAATTATCGAGTATAAAACTATATCATGCAGTTCAATATTATCCTGGATATTTTAAATACCAGTCATATTAATTTTAAAGGACTTATAATAATTTTTAAATAATTATTATAATTTATCTTGATTTTTCAAACTCTAGAATCATTATTAAATGATTTAAATATTAGATAATTCTATTATTATTAATATTTAAATAATATTAAAATATTAATGCAACCATTGCCAAAATATCAAAGTTATTTATAATAACTCAAAATATTTTTAAAGTATTAATATTACCCTTAAAATGATTTTTTAAAACATTTAGAAACATTTTTAAACAATTACCATTAATATTAAAATATTAAGGTATTATTCACTAAAATATTAAAAGTCATTTATAATTACTTAAAATATTTTTAAACCATTTATATCCTTTTTAAATGATTTTTAAATCAATAAAATTATTTTAAATCTATTTATAAAATATAATTATTAAATAAATCTAATATCATTAATATTAAATAATTAATGAAATTTACTTTAAAATATTGAAAGTTAGATTTTATAACTTAAAATATTATTAAATACCTTACTATCATTTAAAATAATTTTTAATATAATAACATCATTTTTAATTAATTTATTTAATGCATTTATTAAATAACTTAAATATTAATAATATTCAAATAATTACTAATATTTATGAAAAATATGCCAAACTATTAAAAGTTAATTTTTATGACTTAAAATAATTTTTACAACTGATTTTATAATTTTTGGAATTTATTTACTATTTTTAAATGATTTTTAGAGATTTTATTAATTAAGATTAGTAAAACTGTCGCTATAGCCTTTAGCGATAAAATCTATCGCCTTAGGTGTTCTTGAACTCAAGAACACTGACAAGGCAGTGTTCAAGTAGCTCCCTTTGACCAAGTTTAATTCGCTGTGTAAATTGTTTATGGGCAATCTATAACATGGATCTTGTAGTGTTAATGTAACACTACAAGTATCAACTAACATCTGGGTCAGATCATAACAAAAGAGCAAGTTATAAAGACTCAAACTAACTGTCAGACATGTTCTGGGCTTTCTGGGTTACCCAGAAACCCAGACAGTCTCAAGTGGTCTCCTTGTGGCTCATTTAATCAAGGGTTCTGGCTAATGTTAATTTGTTCTAATGGTTTATGATTATAGTCCACATGTCAAGGTACAATTATCAATCATCAGGTCAGTCAAACTACAACAGAATCACACTATAGCATTCGGTCAAACCTTGTCATAAATAACGTCCATCAGTTTTCTGGGTTACCCAGAAAACTGAGTTCGCGCTCGTCCAGGCTAGTTTGACCATCGATTAAATTCATTCTATTTGTTATCTAAGTGAAATAGGAGCATGAATCTGTAATACAACTACAAGAGTATAACTTTAATACAGTAACACAAACAAATCTACAAACGCATGCAAGATCTGGGCCCATGAACTTGTTGTCAGACAATGATGAACAAGTTCTGGGTTACCCAAAAAATGCAAAGTCATGGTCGGTCAACGCAGTTTGATCTTCCATAACTTGAAATCTACACATGATCTAAGCATGATTTCAAGTCCAGATTAAAGTCCTTACATCATACTACTTGTTTAAACATTTAAACAACAAAAATGATAACCAGATAAAGATCTATGTGGTCTGACATTCGGTTGTCAGCCCACTTTTGAAAAATTCCCAGATTTTGTAAAAACTTATATTCGAGCATATAAATGTTATGGATCCACTATTTAGCAACCCAGATCACTGATTCACACCTTATACAACATATCTAAACATTCATACACTAAATCCAACATAGCATACAAGATCAAATATTCTTAGCTTAGGGTTTACCTTTCTTGAACCAATTCTTGAATCTGACTTTCTGTTATGCTACAAGTGTTAGTGGGGCTTGATTAGGGACTGGTCCAACACTAGAATTCGTAGGTTTGAGTTGAGAGAGAAGTGAGTTGAGTGTTGGTGAAAAAAATGAGCAAGTTAGTAACTTTTCTCTCTCTCAATCTATATATAATATGGTGTTAATGCTTGGCTGATCATGTGGCCAGATTTTGAATGATTAAAGCTTATTACTAGACCACATGGCTAGCTAGAGTTGGTCACCAACTCCTTACTAGGGCTAGATCTACACTCCACCTTATTAAAATAATAAAAAGGGTAGTTTGGTTATTTGGCTTTTACTTTTAGTGGCTATCTAGGCAATTTAATTCAACCGTTAGGGTTTAACCCTAAAGTTCCAAATGTCCAAGTTCTAGGATTTTGTAATTAGGGCTAAAATGAGAATCTTAGTTTCTAAAATATGAATTAGGGTTTCCTAATTAAATTAGGTTTACTAATCACCTAGAACTTGTAAATTAGGTTTCATACTATACTAATTACCATTAACCTTACTAAATTCACTGCAAGAAAAAGGCCTAACAGCGACTAAGACTATCAGCGACCGCATATCCGGTCGCTGATACTATTAATAGCGACCGACATCTGCGACCGTACCTTAAAGTAGTTGCTAATTACTATCAGCGGCCGCATACGGTCGCTGAGAGGTCGCTATTACAAATTTGCCGCGTAAAGTTTGGCCCGAAATGTTGGCGCCAAGGTTTTGTGCGACCATTTAAAATCAGCGACCGAATGCGGTCACTGATATGTTCATGTCATTAAAAATCAGCGACCGCATGCGGTCGCTGATAGCGGTCGCTGATCAAACTAAATGAAATCAAAATCAGGCTTTTGCTCGACACAGAAGACGGAAGAAAAAAAGAAGAAGAGAGGGAGCTCAGCATAGAGAGAAGAGGGAGAAAGGGGGGAGAAGAGAAGGAGGAGAAGGAGAAGAAGTTGACCGCACCACCGGCCAGCCGCCGCCCCCACCAAACACTGGTATGTATTTATATTGGTTAGATTAGATTAAATACTACTAAATTCTTCAAGTAGTTGTTCGATTTGATTGGGTTTCCAAATTTTACAATTTTTATTCTTGATTGTGGTGTGTAATTGCTTTGATGTAAAGACCTAATTCTTAGTCTTGAATTTTAATGTGTAATTGCTTGTGATTACATACTGTTGAATTGCTTGTGATTTAAAGCCCTAATTTTACCACTTGAATGTGGTGTGTAATATGCCCCATAGGCTTTCCTAAGTAAATTACTGGTCTTGATTCTCTTCCTCTGTCTCAGAGAGTTCCCCTATTAGTTTATTCAGGGGCTTCATCTCACATTTATAGAGGAAAATAGAAATCTACATGGGGCTTGGCTTACTCACATGTGTATAGGGCTAATACATATGTCCAGTTAAGGAAAGTTCTTGCAGAGGATTTTATGCATACCTTTGACCTACCTATCTATACCCAAATGACTTGAATGCCTTATATAAGTGGGAATACAATTATGAATGATTAAATGGTGAGTTTTTAGTGTTTATAATTGTAGCTCTAGCGAATTAACATATTGAGCTTGGGTTACCCAGACCGTGTATGCGTATGTTATCATTGTCATGCAATTATGCGGAAGCATGAGCAGACCATCAATCAACAATAAACAGTTGCTTGATGGAGATGACCAACCAAGTCTGTAAGGCCCCCAAAATAGGTCCATTCCACTCAACCTATTCTGAGTCGCCAAATACATGGTACAGATAACAACTATAACTTTATTACAACAATTGTCGTGCGAAATACAACAACACATGCTATGAGTTTGGGTACAAATATATACCAACTGTGACTCATGTCCCAACCCTGGATAGCACGTCACAATGATACATTACATAAAGGTATAGTCAAAAACTGTTTTAGAAATTAGAATCTTTGGAAAGTGCTCAAGGAAACCCTCGTACATGGGAGGCCATGTTTCTAGGTTATGATAGATATCATATGGCCACAGAATTATCCTTGGTTGACCCAATAGACCCCAAAGAAAAATGAGAAGATTACTATCATTTTCTTTTTAATGGTGAGTCTTCTCTTGACATATCATTATCTCCACTGTCTCTAACTGAGAATTATACTTCAAACAAACACCAAGATTATATAGGTAGTGCTCGTAAATATACTCAGCAAGTGGATGAGCACATCCCTGTCTTATGATGACACGAGATTGTATATCATTAGACATCTTATATGATAGTGGCAAAACACCATTCCAACGTTGGGTTCGCCTCACCCTAGATGATTCACCAAATATAACTACTAAATGATGACCACCGTTCTATTCTCCTGTTACCCCCGCTCGACCCAGCTACACTCTTATTACCTGAAAGGAATTGTGAAACAGAAGGGTGAGCACAACTAGCTCAGTAAAGAATATCATGACTAAAGATAATTAAATTATCAATAGCCTTCAACAGAATTAAATCAGAGATTTAGAACATATGGTAGATGATAAAATTTTTCAACCATAGTTGCAGCGGAACGAGCAATCCATTAGAAGAGTCAAATAGACTATAAAGTCTATTATCTTCTCCACGTTAAAAGTCCACCAACAATGTTTTATCCCTGTAACATCAATCAACAGTTCCTTTTCACAATCATATGAATAATTCATAATCATAATTGTGATTTTAAATTTCGCATCCAAGACGAAGATAATTTTCATCACCTGTCTTTACCTGAAACATCAAAGATCATGGTTATACCAAATCACAGTTCCTGTTTATAATCATACTAATAAATTCATCTTTGCACCACGGGCCAAAGATATTCATCAACAGTTTATCTTTACACTACATGCCAAAGATATTCAACAACAATTCATCTTTGCACCACGGGTCAAAGATATTCATCAACAGTTCATCTTTACACTACATGCCAAAGATATTCAACAACAAGTCATCTTTGCACTACGGGCCAAAGATATTCATCAACAACTCATCTTTGTACTACAGGCCAAAGATATTCCTCAATAGTTCATATTTGCACTACAGGCCAAATATATTATTATCTCAAAGAAATATATAATCATTTCAGAATTTATATAACCAATAATTATAACCATGTTGATCATTTCACCTTTGCACTTAAGCTAAAGATATTCAGTTATAAATTCAATGGTCATGATCATACCAGTCACAATTCAACTTTTCACTACTGGACAAAGAGAACTCTAGTCATGATCATACCAATAATCTACCCATCTTTACACTCAAGTCAAAGAGAAATATCATCATTAGGGTTATAAAAATGTTATATATGATAAAAAAAAAAATATGATCAACATATAGTTTTAATCTCAAGAGTAATATTCATAAATCAACTATAATTTGGTTAGAAAAAGAAACCAATTTTGTCATGAATAGTAACTCGTGAATAGTAACCCGTGAATAGTAACTCGTGAATAGTAACCCATGAATAGTAACTCATGAATAGTAACTCATGAATAGTAACTCGTGAATAGTAACTCATGAATAGTAACTCGTGAATACTAACTCGTGAATACTAACTCGTGAATAGTAACTCATGAATAGTAACTCGTGAATAGTAACTCATGAATAGTAACTCGTGAATAGTAACTCATGAATAGTAACCCCGACATGAAAAGTTCTAAATTTGATAAAAAGTTCAGATCAATACTTCGGCATAATGATATTGAAAAAAATAATATCATTTAAGAAGAAATAACATCCCTTACAATCCCTTACTATCCCTTACTATCTCTTACAATCCCTTACAATCCCTTACCTCAAAAGAGCAGTACTCCTGACTGGAATAACGCTGAACGAACTTACACCGTATAGCAACACTCAAGATATCAAAATACTCACAAGAATACACTCGATATATAGAGAGAGAAATAGAGAGAAAACTTCAGTTTCTGGTGTGTTTTTCAATTCTAACCTAAGCACCCTATTTATAGGAAAATGCTTAGAACACCAAAGCAGAAAATATAATATAATAATAATATATTTATCAAATTTTTCTTAGCCCACCTCTAGACATCTGATCTCAGCCCATTTATATCACATGTTAGCCCACTTAAATGCCAAAAAACGTTTTTCTTCAAAATAATAAATAAAACTTCCAAAAATCAATTATTTCGGAACTTCAGAACTTCAATAATTCATAATAAATAGCCATTTTATCAGAAAATTCGAATCTCGCAAGTTTTTATAGGAAATTCAATTCTCTACAACTTTTCAGAAGAAAGTTTTTTCAAATTCCAAACAGAAATTGACCGAAATTCACAAACGGGCGATTTTACAATCAATAATAAATTTTCGGTCAAGAATTGTGTCCACCAACACACAAAACATGTGTTAATCATTTAATGCCACAAAAATACTCTTCCTCCTTATATACTCATATATCCCACATTCATTGTAAAAATATCACCATTAATATATTATTAAAATAATATATTTAAATGAATTATTTTAATAAAATATTAATTTTCAACAATTATCACATTAAAAATTTTCTCCATCTATATCCACATAAAATCAATATTTTTCTCATCATATAAATTAATAATTAATTATACACAAATAATATTACAGAATCACAATATCGACAACCAGACCGTTCCCAGGAAAGAGGGGGCTTTCCAATAAGGATCTCTTCCTTACTAGCGCGCAATTAGATGACCAAACCTCTCCTTAGACAGAACTTTTTAGACATTACCAATAATGTTATCTAATAATATTATTCAGATAATATGAATTATTGCTCCGATAATAGAAAATACTGTGTAGTGATAATTATTAAAACAACAGTAATATAAAATATCAACGCAGCAATTATTGAATCAATAGAATACAATATTGAACAGTAATTACTGTAACAATTATTGAGTAGTGCCTTCTTACGTAAGAATCAATAATTGGTGCAATACCGTGTGCTACTGTGCAGCAACGCGTATTACTGTGTTTTAACCACCGGGTATTCCAACAGTGTTAACGGTAACAACTACGCCGTTATTTATAAACAACTTACTCTTGTCGTTTTCTTCATCCAATCGCTTTCCGTTATGGGGCCCACAAAAGACTGCGCCGTCGTACGAATATTCTCCGACAGTAAGAATATTCCACGACCAAGCGAATATTCCCCGACAACAATGAATATTTTATAACCACTTGTGTATTTCGAAAAAAAATTCATATATCACCCTTAACTTTAATATTTATCAATTTAACCATTTACTAAATTATAATTATAAGAAAAATTGAATACTTTTATTTCATAAAATTCGGGGTCTTACAATCTCCCCTCCTTATGAAATTTCGTCCCCGAAATTTACGTACCTGGTATTTCAAAGAGTTGAGAATACCTTGCTTTCATTTCAGATTTCATCTTCCCTGTCATCATGATTTCTCCATTGCTCATCTCCTGTATTTCAGATATCATTCTAGAATACAGCTTCAAAACAAGGGTTAATTGAACAAATTAACATATAACATAATATCCCGATATTATGACTGACCAACAAATAAGCTTAGGTAGAACACACTAGCGAAGGATTTACTCAACTCTCCCCTCCTAGTTCTATTCCTCGATCTCCGCCAGAGATCATATCCCTAAGCTCTGATACCAAATGTAACGACCCCAAAATAGGTCCATTCCACCCAACCTATTCTGAGTCGCCAAATACATGGTACAGATAACAACTATAACTTTATTACAACAATTGTCGTGCGAAATACAACAACACATGCTATGAGTTTGGGTACAAATATATACCAACTGTGACTCATGTCCCAACCTTGGATAGCACGTCACAATGATACATTACATAAAGGTATAGTCAAAAACTGTTTTAGAAATTAGAATCTTTGGGAATTGCTCAAGGAAACCCTCGTACATGGGAGGCCATATTTCTAGGTTATGATAGATATCATATGGCCACAGAATTATCCTTGGTTGACCTAATAGACCCCAAAGAAAAATGAGAAGATTACTATCATATTCTTTTCAATGGTGAGTCTTCTCTTGATATATCATTATCTCCACTGTCTCTAACTGAGAATTATACTTTAAACAAACACCAAGATTATATAGGTAGTGCTCGTAAATATACTCAGCAAGTGGATGAGCACATCCCTGTCTTATGATGACACGAGATTGTATATCATTAGACATCTTATATGATAGTGGCAAAACACCATTCCAACGTTGGGTTCGCCTCACCCTAGATGATTCACCAAATATAACTACTAAATGATGACCACCGTTCTATTCTCCTGTTACCCCCGCTCGACCCAGCTACACTCTTATTACCTGAAAGGAATTGTGAAACAGAAGGGTGAGCATAACTAGCTCAGTAAAGAATATCATGACTAAAGATAATTAAATTATCAATAGCCTTCAACAGAATTAAATCAGAGATTTAGAACATATGGTAGATGATAAAATTTTTCAACCATAGTTGCAGCGGAACGAGCAATCCATTAGAAGAGTCAAATAGACTATAAAGTCTATTATCTTCTCCACGTTAAAAGTCCACCAACAATGTTTTATCCCTGTAACATCAATCAACAGTTCCTTTTCACAATCATATGAATAATTCATAATCATAATTGTGATTTTAAATTTCGCATCCAAGACGAAGATAATTTTCATCACCTGTCTTTACCTGAAACATCAAAGATCATGGTTATACCAAATCACAGTTCCTGTTTATAATCATACTAATAAATTCATCTTTGCACCACGGGTCAAAGATATTCATCAACAGTTCATCTTTACACTACATGCCAAAGATATTCAACAACAAGTCATCTTTGCACTACGGGCCAAAGATATTCATCAACAACTCATCTTTGCACTACAGGCCAAAGATATTCCTCAATAGTTCATATTTGCACTACAGGCCAAATATATTATTATCTCAAAGAAATATATAATCATTTCAGAATTTATATAACCAATAATTATAACCATGTTGATCATTTCACCTTTGCACTTAAGCTAAAGATATTCAGTTATAAATTCAATGGTCATGATCATATCAGTCACAATTCAATTTTTCACTACTGGACAAAGAGAACCCTAGTCATGATCATACCAATAATCTACCCATCTTTACACTCAAGTCAAAGAGAAATATCATCATTAGGGTTATAAAAATGTTATATATGATAAAAAAAATAATATGATCAACATATAGTTTTAATCTCAAGAGTAATATTCATAAATCAACTATAATTTGGTTAGAAAAAGAAACCAATTTTGTCATAAATAGTAACTCGTGAATAGTAACCCGTGAATAGTAACTCGTGAATAGTAACCCATGAATAGTAACTCATGAATAGTAACTCGTGAATAGTAACTCATGAATAGTAACTCATGAATACTAACTCGTGAATACTAACTCGTGAATAGTAACTCATGAATAGTAGCTCATGAATAGTAACTCGTGAATAGTAACTCATGAATAGTAACCCCGACATGAAAAGTTCTAAATTTGATAAAAAGTTCATATCAATACTGCGGCATAATGATATTGAAAAAAATAATATCATTTAAGAAGAAATAACATCCCTTACAATCCCTTATTATCCCTTACTATCTCTTACAATCCCTTACAATCTCTTACCTCAAAAGAGCAGTACTCCTGACTGGAATAACGCTGAACGAACTTGCACCGTATAGCAACACTCAAGATATCAAAATACTCACAAGAATACACTCGATATATAGAGAGAGAAATAGAGAGAAAACTTCAGTTTCTGGTGTGTTTTTCAATTCTAACCTAAGCACCCTATTTATAGGAAAATGCTTAGAACGCCAAAGCAGAAAATTTAATATAATAATAATATATTTATCAAATTTTCTTTAGCCCACCTCTAGACATCTGATCTCAGCCCATTTATATCACATGTTAGCCCACTTAAATGCCAAAAAACGTTTTTCTTCAAAATAATAAATAAAACTTCCAAAAATCAATTATTTCGGAACTTCAGAACTTCAATAATTCATAATAAATAGCCATTTTATCAGAAAATTTGAATCTCGCGAGTTTTTATAGGAAATTCAATTCTCTACAACTTTTCAGAAGAAAGTTTTTTCAAATTCTAAACAGAAATTGACCGAAATTCACAAACGGGCAATTTTACAGTCAATAATAAATTTTCGGTCAAGAATTGTGTCCACCAACACTAAAAACATGTGTTAATCATTTAATGCCACAAAAATACTCTTCCTCCTTATATACTCATATATCCCACATTCATTGTAAAAATATCACCATCAATATATTATTAAAATAATATATTTAAATGAATTATTTTAATAAAATATTAATTTTCTACAATTATCACATTAAAAATTTTCTCCATCTATATCCACATAAAATCAATATTTTTCTCATCATATAAATCAATAATTAATTATACACAAATAATATTACAGAATCACAATATCGACAACCAGACCGTTCCCAGGAAAGAGGGGGCTTTCCAATAAGGATCTCTTCCTTACTGGCGCGCAATTAGATGACCAAACCTCTCCTTAGACAAAACTTTTTAGACATTACCAATAATGTTATCTAATAATATTATTCAGATAATATGAATTATTGCTCCGATAATAGAAAATACTGTGTAGTGATAATTATTAAAACAACAGTAATATAAAATATCAACGCAGCAATTATTGAATCAATAAAATACAATATTGAACAGTAATTACTGTAACAATTATTGAGTAGTGCCTTCTTACGTAAGAATCAATAATTGGTGCAATACCGTGTGCTACTGTGCAGCAACGCGTATTACTGTGTTTTAACCACCGGGTATTCCAACAGTGTTAACGGTAACAACTACGCCGTTATTTATAAACAACTTACTCTTGTCGTTTTCTTCATCCAATCGCTTTCCGTTATGGGGCCCACAAAAGACTGCGCCGTCTTACGAATATTCTCCGACAGTAAGAATATTCCACGACCAAGCGAATATTCCCCGACAACAATGAATATTTTATAACCACTTGTGTATTTCGAAAAAAAATTCATATATCACCCTTAACTTTAACATTTATCAATTTAACCATTTACTAAATTGTAATTATAAGAAAAATTGAATACTTTTATTTCATAAAATTCGGGGTCTTACAAAGTCTTTCATTTTGAAAAAATATACAAGTTAATTTATACGCCTTAGTTAATTTATAGCAACGATTCCCCCAAATCTTTTACTGTTTTCATTTTAAAATTAGAGATACATTTTAACTTTTTAAATTCAGATTTATGAAAACTTAAAATTCAAAATTGATTTAATTATATTCATATTTTAAAAACAACAATAATAATAATATATATGATTATCTTAAATATTAGGGCTTAACTATTAGGGCTTAACCATAATCTTAAATATTAGGCCTATAAACATGATCTTAAATATTAGGGCTTAACCCAAAACCTTGGTTGCAATATATGATTATACTTATACCAAATATGCTATTTGATGTTAATTATAAAATTCATTTATAATGTATGTTTGTTAAAACTAAAATTCATGTATAATTGTATATTGGTAATGTTTTGATTGATATTATATTGGTAATGTATATGGGTCTGAATATATTGGTGATCCACTAGAGCCTATTAAGGGGCTGTTGGAGCTAATGGGCTGGGATTGGGGCCGCGAGGCCACAAGAGGCCACGCCAAGCTTAGCCAAGCCTCACAGGGCCAAGCCAAGCTTGGTTGTCAGCATGGTAAGCTATTGGGGGGCTGTTAAGCCAAAATAGGCAGTGCTAGGGAACTGTTAGTGCAACAGAGAAGGTAACTAGACACACTTGGTTAATAAAGAGACTGTATTGGCTATAACAGAAAAACAAGGGTATTTAACACTTATGTATACAAGAATAAAGCTACAAAATATTATAGAAGCTATAAATTGCTCAACCAAGTTGTGACTATCCCAAAATATAGAAGATTATAAAAAGGGACCGTGAGGGGTATAATCTTAAAACATGTTAGCCGAGGCCTTAGATGGACTTTTCAATTCTTGGCGTGAAGCCTTAGATGGTGGTAATTTTCTTAAGAAGAAACATTTCAATGCATCTAAATACCAACCAAATATGTATTACTGATATAAAGCTAGCATGAATGAAATACCTTACGTATTCACTTACGATTAACAATAAAAACAAATTTAAAAAAATTAAAATAAAATAACATGATATAATATAAACTTTCTCATACTGCTTTAATTCACATTCATTCGTTAACATTGAGTATGCTTAAATGTTAATCATATGCTTACAAGTATGTTCAAGTCATATGGTTACAAGTATGCTCAAGTCATATGCTTACAAGTATGCTAAAATGTTAATCATATGCTTACAAGTATGCTCAAGTCATATGGTTTCAAGTATGCTCAAGTCATATGATTAATAAGATCATGTTGTCTGTAGTAGGTACCGTGGAATCATGGACCTATATTCAGACCGTAGTTGGATGGCACGATGAAAGTCAAATGCCTAGATAGGTGCTACAGCTGAATTTAGAGCTGGCTGTCAAGTGTTTTTGGAGTATGCGTATAGTCACCCGGAATGTATGAATGGTAAGTCGCAGATACGATGTCCATGTTTAAAGTGTAAGAATGTAAATTATATGGACAGAGACGTGATAAATATTATTTACTTATTTCTGGGTTCATGAAAAATTACAAAGAATGTTGGTGGGCACATGTGCAGAGAAGAGATGGTGGCATCACAGAAGTACACAATTCGGGCAGTAGTACTCATCGAATGAATGAAATGGTTCATGATATTGCAGGGCCAGATTTTGATTGGGAATGAGGTAGAGAGCAACTTATGAATTATGATGCCAAAGACTTCTTTAAGTTGTTAGACGAGGGTAGCGAGCCATTGTGGCATGGTTGCACCAAACACAGTACATTGTCTGCAGTGGCGACATTACTTAACATCAAGGCTGATCACAACATGAGCCATGAGTGTTTTGGGTCGCTCTTGAAGGCCATTAATAATATGTTGCCTGACGGTTAGAAATTATCTAATAACTATTACTTTTGTAAGAAAATGGTGAAGAAGTTGGGTCTTGGATACCAAAAGATCGATGCATGTCCCAACGATTGCATGTTGTTTTATAAGGAAAATGAACAGATGACAAGGTACAAGTTTTGAAGTCATGATCGGTTTAGGCTTAATAAATAAGGTGTGACTACAAAAAAATCAAGTATACCGTTTAAGATTCTAAGGTATTTTCCAATAACACATCGGCTAAAATGATTGTACATGTCTTCAAGAACAGCTGAACATATGAGTTGGCATGCGAAATCTCCAACTAAAGATGGAGAACTAAATCATCCCGCAGATGGGTAGGCTCGGAAAGATTTCAACTTAGCACATCCTGGGTTTGCATTGGAACCTAGAAATATGAGGCTTGGATTGTCCACCTATGGTTTCAATCCGTTTGCCCACTCAGCTGTTCCGTACTCATGTTGGCCTATAATTGTTACTCCGTACAACTTGCCTCCTTAGATGTGTATGAAACAGCCATACTTGTTTCTTTCACTCGTGGTTCCTGGTCCTAAGAGTCCTGGAAAGAACTTAGATGTTTACTTGAGATCTCTTATAGACGAGTTGAAGGTATTGTGGGAGGATGGAGTACAGACTTGGGATGTTGCAATGAAAACAAATTTCAACCTTAGGGCAGCGGTTATGTGGAATATAAGTGACTTCCTAGCTTATGGTATGTTAGCTGGATGGAGTACACATGGGAAGTTGGCTTGTCCGTATTGTATGGAGCATACAAAGTCGTTTAATCTATCAAAAGGTCGAAAGCCTTGCTGGTTTGACAGTCATCGTCGGTTCTTGTCGGTATATCACCCGTTTTGAAGAAATAGAGAACATTTCAGGAAAGGGAAAGTAGACAATGATATGCTTGCACTGCGATTATCGGGAACGGAGATGCGAGATCGTGTGATGAGATTACCGATTATCCTATTTGGTAAGATTGATGCCACAAACATAATCAATGGGTTTGGCGAATCTCATAACTGGGTTCGGAGAAGCATCTTTTGGGAACTGCCTTATTGGTCTACAAATTTGATTCGTCATAATCTAGATGTGATGCATATTGAGAAGAATGTGTTTGACAATGTGTTTAACACCGTGATGAATGTTACGGGGAAGATAAAAGATAACGATAAGGCATGTTTGGACATGAAAGATATTTGTAAGCGTCCTAGATTAGAACTTTATGAATCTCCTAATGGTAAGATTGTCAAACCGCATGCAAGGTACACATTGTCCAAAAAGAAAGTTGAAGATGTGTGCACATGGGTTAAGTCTCTAAAACTACTAGATGGATATGCGTCAAACATTGCAAGGTGTGTTACGGGTGGGAAATTGCAAGGGATGAAGAGTCATGACTGTCATGTGTTCATGGAGAGACTCATGCCTATAACATTTCGGGATCTGCTTGATAAACCAATATGGGATGCTTTGACGGATCTTAGTCGTTTCTTCAAAGACTTATGTTCAAAATCATTAAATGAGAAGGACATGCCTATACTTGAGAAGAACATCATAGAGATTACGTGTAAACTGGAAAAAATATTCCCACCTAATTTTTTTGACTCCATAGAGCATTTGCAAATCTATCTTCCCTATGAAGCTCGTGTTGGAGGTCCAGTTCAATATAGATGGATGTACCCATTTGAGAGGGTGATGGGAAACCTTAAGAGGAAGCTGAAGAATAGAGCTTATGTCGAGGGGTCGATATGTGAGGCATTCAGTTTCGATGAGATATCTACGTTTGTCTCAGACTATTTTCCGGACGAAGTCTTGACAAAGGCCAATCGAGTATCGAGATATGATGATGGGGGAAATGTTGAACTAAATGGTCAGATTTTTGTATTTGATCTATCGGGCCGCGCTTATGGAAAAGGACAGCGCATATTCCTCTCTGAGTAAGAATTACATGTTGCACATATTTACATTCTTCTCAATTGCGAGGAGATTGACGAATTTGTGAGGTACACATGTAAACTTGATAATTTATCTTTTAAGTTAAAAATTAATTATTCCAATATGTTAATGTTTATAACATGGTATAGATTGTACGATGATGAGTTAAAAGTGAAGCATCTCGGCATAACTAATAAAGATATTCAAATCAATCGTGATAAAAAATTTGCACTTTGGCTAAAGGACAAAGTAAGTTCAATTTCTTAAGCACGACATATATATATATATATATATATATATATATATATATATATATATATATATATATACTCCATGTTAACTATGACTTCATTTAATAAGATGGAGTTTTTGTAGGCTTTGATTGAGGGATCAACGATTTTGGCTAATGTACAAGTCCTAGCTATGGGACCAGACAAGGACCAAGTCAGCCGCAATGGTTACAAAATAAATGGTTGTGAATTTCATACAAAGGCATATGGGCGCGGTAAAAGAACAACAAACTCTGGAGTGTGTGTCCAAGGAGATTGTTACAATGAGCTTGGTCGTGCCTTTTATAGGGAATTGGAGGAAATCGTAGAGTTGTCGTATAAGGGCACGTACGGGGGTCATATTCACTTGTTCAAGTGCCGTTGGTTTGATTCAGAAAAAGGGATACGTGTTGACAGACATGGAATCGTCGATATTGACCTCTATAGGTCTGCGTACTCCAACGAACCGTTTGTTTTACCAACTCAAACAGTACAAGTATACTACACTCCTAGTCCAGTTAAGAAAATTGATAGACTGCCTACAGATTGACAAGTTATAATTCATACTCCCGTGCGTAGTCGTGTAGAAGTAGTTGATGGAGAGATTTATCAAGAGCAGATGCTTCATATTCAAACTACAATAAATGTGGAGGACGATAATGAAGTAATCCAGTTAGATGGTGGAGATGAACCACATGAATTAGCTCCTAAGTCAATACTTGTGTCAGATGACATTGATACTGAGGAGGAAGAGTTATTGACTGAATCTGACACTGAATCTGAAGCAGATGATGGTTATGAATCTGTAACACGTATACAAGATGATTTTGAATCAGACATTGACACTTGAATAAATGAAATGTATGTTTAGCATTACATGTTTTTTTATATCATTGTCATGTTTATGTACTTAACTATTTAAATGCAATTTTTGTTTGTTGTCATTTTATATTCATATATATACATGTTTATATCACTGTCATGTTTATTGTCATTTTATATATTCATATATACATGTAATCAAATATAACTCATATATACATTTTGAAATTTGTAATATACAGATGGCTTCTGAAACAGCGCAAAAAAAGCGCGGCTTGGGTAGGGGACCTAATCATGTGCTCAAGGTCCCTACTAATCCGGATGATCGGATTCTTATTCAGATTCGCCCTCCTTCGAATAGCACGTACGTCCCGCATCATTTATATATAAGCATTTTAGCTTTCATTTTAGATGTAAATTGCTTTAATATATCTACTTATCGTTGATGTAAATTGTTGTATACTATAGTGATTTTTCAGATAATAAGATTGTCAAGTGCATATTACAGTTGTGTTTACAGAATTGGCCTACACCTGTGATTACGTGGGCGAGCACACCTATCGCCCACAAGGATGCTGTTTGGGCTGAATTCCGGGTATATTTTTTTTTTAATTATGACATATAATATAATATTCTAATTAAGGATAATTATTTAGTAATGTTATTATTGTTGTTTTATTTGCAGAAAAGGTATAAATGGGAGGACGCGCGGGCTTCAGTGATTCAGACATTATTCTGGCAGAAGTACGCCGTCTGCACCAAGGATAATTTGAACAAAGAAAGACAAAAAACCCTTTACAATGCCGAGATCGACCACCCAGGCCAAGGAGATAATTACATGCACGAGCATTGCCCCTGGTGGTGCACCCAGTCCATATGGGCTGAGATGTGTGCCCAATGGAGAGTTGAGAGCTGGGTGAAAAGATGAAAGACTGCTGCCACTAACAGATCCTCGGGTGTACCCGATGGTAAAAAGGCTAAAGGGACATACAAGGGTGACAGTATTTCACAGTTGCAGCATATCACTGCCAGGGTACGTATTTACAAGTTTTAATATGTTTACAATCATGAATTGTATAAAATATATCACATTTTTACTTAGTAATATTGTGCTATTTTTTGTATAGGAGTCTCAGTCTCAAGGTCAGCCTATCCATTGGCTGGATGTGTACGTGGCCACCCGTAATGGTCTGCCTGATGCTATCCAGATAGCGGTAATAAATTTTAACAACTTGATCTTGTTTATCAATGCTTACAGAATTTATTTTTAACTATTGAATTGTTAACATGATGACAGGATACTTATAAGCGTTTATTGAATGAGCGCTATCCTGAAGGCACTCCACGTCTGCCTATTGATCAAGAATTGTGGGAGAGGGTGTCTGTTGTGAAGAAGAACTACATTAAAGGTCAAGGACAATAACGACGCCCATCCTTCAGTGGCTCAGGCTGCTCTTCTACCCAGTCTTCACAGTCATTGAGCCACCCAGCTGTTCATACTCTGGCTGACTATGTGAGAGCTATATGTCGAGATCGAGATTTTCTGAAGATACTGGGCGGGCATCCGGGGGCTTTGAGTCCTGAGGAGTTAGCTGAAGCAGTAGCGGCAGCAGCAGCAGGACAGCATGGGGATGGCGACGAGGTATAAAATCAATTTGTTGTATATAGTGTCATAATATATACTAGCTAGTATCAACATAGTTACTATAGCATGTAACTTGTTTTATTATTTTGTTAATTACAGGGTGATCAAGAAGGCGATGATGCTTGACGTACCTGCTTTAGATCAGTTTTGTAGTTATTTGATAAACTTGTACTTGTATATTCATTCAATTCATATTGGTTTTCTGTATGTTACTTAAACAATATTAGATTTGTTTATATTTACTCAATTCATATTGGTTTTTAAAGGTTTATATACTAGTTTGGTGTATATGTTGGTGGACGATGGATGTTTATATTGTTGTGCATGCTGTTTATCTTGTTGTGTATATGTGTTGGGATAAAGTAGGTACAGGTTTTTGGGAATTCTGCAAAACAACAAAAATCTGGTTTTCAATTTTTTTCATATCAGCAACCGCATGCGGTCGCTGATGCCTATTAGCGACGGCTTACCATTTGATGGTATCAGCGACCGCATGCGGTTGCTGATCACAGTCGTTGCCACGCGGACCACGTCAGCTATGGCCCTGGACTATGCTGACTCAGCTTAGCGACCGAATTTTTCATTTCGGTTGCTCATATCGGTTGAAGATAATGCGGTCACTAATAGTGGTCGCTGATGTGCACCCCAGCGACTAGATTTTATGCGACGACTATCAACGACCGCAGTCGGTCGCTGATAGTTATCTACGACCGTGTGCGGTCGCTGATATGCGGTCGCTGATAAACCTTTTTCTTGTAGTGATTAATAATTAGGGTTTATTACTTAGCAATTGGGTTCTAATTTAGTAATTAGGGTTTCTTAAATATTAATTTTACCTAATTAACATTATATCTATATTAATTGCCATTAATTACATAACCTAACAACTTAACAAATCATACAGTCGTAATTGACTTATGCACTAGAGTTTATCAGTAACGCTAGGGTTTTGCACTGTTTTACTATAACTGTTCCACACATTAACATTCCATACATACCAAACATATTTATATCACTGAAATATAAATAATATTATATCAATATTCTCATTCCTTATTCAAAATCCAGAATTAGGGTTTTGAATCCATATCCGACATAACCTTCATATAAACCATTACTAATTAAGTTAAAATAATTAACTTAACTAATATGATAAAATACATATCATAATAATCCTTATAATCATGTCATATATATAATAATCATATTTTCATGAAAAATAAATAATAAATATTTTTATTACAAAATTAATTTATAATAAGAATATAATCTATAATGATCAATAATTCTTAAAAGAGTTTATTTACAATTATTCATGTAATAAATAAGTTTTATTTATCACATAAATACATATACTTTTCTTTGCACATAATCCCACCTTTATAAAAAAAATTTAAATGCAAAATTTATTATTTAATTATATTGAAAATATTGGGTTATTATAGCTCTCCCTCCTAGGGTGTACTCCCCTAAAGGTTCCCTCTCGTAGGACTTTCATTTTCGAGGCTTGCAAAACATCAAGCTCCGTGAAGTGTAGACTTCAACACTTAAATATTTTGTGCGGTCATCTCACCAAAGGCGTGACTCACGCGCAGGGGAAAATGCTTACTGGTAGATGACATAGACATCCTCCAGAATAGAGGTGCATTCCCCCCGAGCAATGACGAATGTGCATGAAGAGGAGCACCATGGTCTTATTGGATAAGAGTGTCTCTGAATAGCTAAATGCAATGAAGAATGTCAGCCTTTTCTATACTATATTCACATAATCAGAATTCCCAAGTATCGCGTCGATTCAATGTTGCCATTCTCGAAGGTGGCTAGATGAATCAGACAAGAAGTGAAGGAGACTGAAAGGGTACTCTTGTTTCTCTATGCATAGACGGGGAATGCGATCGGAATGGGAAAGTCATCCCAACCTCCACAAGCCGCTGCATGTAGAAACAAGCATTCCTTCTCTGGAGGAGGTAAAGTTGTATGGTCATAAGTCTAGACTTTCTCCCAAAAGATGTCGGATGGACCAAAGAGGGGAGCCCTTCCCCAATCACTAAGGAACGATGTAAGACCCCGAATTTTATGAAATGAAAGTATTCAATTTTCTTATAATTATTATTCTATTTAGTAAATGATTAAATTGATAAAAGATTAAAGTTAACGGTGATATGTGAAAATTTTACAAAGTAAACAAGTTGTCATAAAATATTCGTTGTGTCGGGGAATATTCTTTTTATCAGAGAATATCCTTACGACGATACAATCATTGGTGGACCCTACAACGGAATGACTGTCGAATATAGAAAGTGACAGAAATAACATTTTTATAAAAATAATGGCAAAACTTTTACCGTTAAACTGTTGAAATATCCAGTGATAAAAGTACAGTAATACGCGTTGTTGCACAGTAACACACGGTATTGCACAGTATCTCTGATTATTGATGCTTACGTAAGAAGTCACTCAATTTTATTTAATAATTGTCACAATTGTTGCTGCATAGTATCTTATATTATTGATTTAATTATTGTTACAGTATTATCTGTACAATATTTTATATTATTAAATCAATAATTGAGACAACACAGTTATTCATATTATTATTTATATTATTGACAATGTCTAGAAAGTTCTGTCGAGGAAAGGGGTTAGGTTATTTAATTGAACGCTAATAAGGAGAAATCCTTATCAGAAAGCCCCCTCTTTCCTGGGAATGATTTGGTTGTCAATATTATGAGTTATAATTTTAATGATGAATAATTTTTAAAAGATTAAAAATGTGTTTATTAAAGATAAGTGCTTTGTGGTAAATATTTATTCAATTTTTGGATATAAATTGAGGGGTTTGTCATGAGGCGTTTGTTGTAAGTTTGACTTATTATTCCATGGGGAGATGTACTAATTTTTTAGACAGTCGATTGTGGTTTTAATATTAAATTAATCTAGACCATCGATTGTGATTTTAATAGTAAATCAATCTGGACCGTCGATTATGGTTTTAATAGTAAATCAATCTGACCGTCGGTGGTGATTTTAATTGTAATTCAATCTGAATCGTCGGTTGTGGTTTTAATAGTAAATCAATATAGACCGTCCGTTTTAATAGTATATCAATCTGGACCGTCCGTGAATCAGTTACTATTTAGTCCATTCTCCTATAAATAGAAGCTTATTTCTTCTTTCATTCTTACCAATTCACTAAGACTCACAAGAGAAACTATAGAGAGAAAGAATAAGAGTATTATGCTACTGCACTATTGCAGTATCCAATCTTCTACTAAGATAAGGGGTATTATTTCTTTCGTATTGTAAGGGATGTTATTTTTTATATTGTAAGAGGTATTATTTCTTTCGTATTGTAAGGGATGTTATTTTTCGTATTGTAAGGGGTGTTATTTCTTTCGTATTGTAAGGGATATTATTTTTTGTATTCATTCTTTATTAATCTGCAGGAGTAACTTGTCTACGCGGATTACCGCATGCATGGTGAATAACCTTTCGTACTCATTCTTTATTTATGGAAAAGATATGTCTATGCGGATTACCGCATGAAGGGTGAAAATCCATTTACAAGTTCGTATATTATTTCTTTTCATATTCTTAAATCTATCTAAACTTACTATGGTAAGTATTACTTCTATAATCCCTGAAATTAGTAAAATATCCTTGAGTTTTGCGCTTCATCTAGTATCGTTTCATTCTAATATTAGTATGAACTTTCTTATTAAATTTTAATATTTTTATTCGGGATACTATTCAAGGGGTACTATTCACTCAGGTTACTTTCCATGATGGGGTACTATTCATTTAGTACTATTCATTCGGGTACTATTAATCACTTTGGATACTATTTATTCGGGTTACTTTGCATGATGGGATACTATTCATTTGGTACTATTCATTTGGGTACTATTCATTCAGAGTACTATTTATTCAGAATACTTTGCATGACGGGATACTATTCATTTGGTACTATTTATTTGGGCACTAATCACTCGGGTACTATTCACTCGGGGTATTATTTATTCGGGATACTTTACATGACGGGGTACTATTCATTTGGTACTATTTATTCGGGTACTATTCGCTCGGGTTACTATTTATTCGGGGTACTTTGCATGACGGAGTACTATTCATTTAGTACTATTCATTTGGGTACTATTCACGATAAAATTGGTTCTTTCTGACCAAATTATCTTTAATACATAAATCTTATTCTTAAATTTGAATTCATATTTTGATCATCATGTTGACCATTTGGACGTTTTTGAACTCTGGATAAATTGAATCATAAATCTCTAATATTTATCATTGATCTCACTTGATTGATTCTTTATATCATTGTCATCATTCTCATGCTTATGTTGTGGTAAAAGTCATCTTTAGCCCGTAGTGCATAGATGGACTATTGATGGGTATGATTATGACCAAGAATTTTGTATTGGTATAATCATGACCTGTAATGTTACAGACAAATAATGTGGTAAAAGTCATCTTTGGCCCGTAGTGCATAGATGGACAGTTGTTTGGCATGATCATGACCACTGGTGATACAAACGAATATCCTTGGCCCGTAGTGTATGGATAATTTGTTGGTGATACATACGAATATCATTGGCCCGTAGTGTATGGATAATTTGTTGGTGATACATACGAATATCATTGGCCCGTAGTGCATGAATAATTCATTGATGTGAAATGTTTATTGATTGGTATTATAGGGATAAAATATTGACGATGGATTTTTAAATCATAGAAGATAGTAGACATCATTCTTTACTTGACTCTTCTAATGGATTGTTGTTTTCGCTGCAATTGTTGATCTAAAACTTGTTGTCTATTGTATTCTATCAGATTTTTCTCTGTTGAGGACTAAGGATAATTTGTTCTACATTATCTTAGTCATAATATTATTTACTGGGCTAGTTGAGCTTGTTAGTTCCCAATAGGCACACAATAGATCTAGAAGGGGGGGGGATTGAATAGATCCTTTTAATTTCAAATACTTTTCTCGTTTATTTTGTATTGCTAATAAATTAGCATATGACAAACATAAGAATCTTTTCAAGCACAACGGAATAAGTAAAAGATCCTCTTCATTGATATATTCATAATCACACATACATTGTTCTTAGAGTTAGTTCAGTGGTAAGCAGTTAATTCATACATAGCAGTTATAACAGTTAAGTACATAATGTAAATGACATAAGGTAAAAGACACAAGGGATTTTAAGTGGTTCAGAGACTCAAGCTCCTAATCCACTCTTCTGCTTTCAACTAGCAGAATTTCCACTAAGGAAGGGCAACACCCTGAAGCACTAAGATTCCTTCAAGGCCAGCAGCCTTGGAACTTCAGTTCACTAAGAACTCTTCAAGCCCAACAGGCTTAGAACTCCTCTAGTACCCTAGGAACTCTTCAAGCCCAGCATGCTTGAAATTTTATTTAGTCCCTCCAGACAAGGACCCCACAGGCCCTGGCTTCTTGTTGTTGGTTGATTATTTATTAGAGGTGCTGCTAAGATGTCCTTTAAGCTCTTCATCTCTAAATGCTTAGCAGCTTGATGTGATCATCCTTGAGGTGCAGTTGAGTGTTACATGATGCTCAGCTTCTTCAGATTCTCAACCTCTTCTGATGATCCCTTGTTGAACTACAGTGGAGATCATTCTTCTTGATACTTGATGGCTGCACATGATGAGTTTTTATGATGACTGTAGGCTCTTCTGTTAGGTACTTATAAACTTTCTCATTCTTGACATCAAGATGACGTTGGTGATCTTCTTCCTTGATACTTGATACCTTCTCATGATGGACTTGCTAAGATGACTGTAAGCTCTTCTCTCTGGTACTTAGAGTCTTCCCATGATAGACATCAAGATGACATTCATGCTTTTCTTTCTTTTGGCAGTTCAGAACACTCTTCTTGTAGTAGAACTCTCACTTCTACATCGTAGAACTCTCACTTCTACATCGTAGAACTCTCACTTCTAATTTTCACTCTGTTTATCTCCAAGTGTTCTTGGTAGATCGTAGAGTGAGCTTTCAGACCTTCATTGGTCACTCACTATTTTGCGCAGACCTGGAAAAATCGATCCAGGCCTGCAGGCCGGGCCAACCCCCCCGTCAAAACTAGGCTATCGGCTTCACTTTTTTGGCCCACTAAAATCTGGGCCTTTTTTGCCTGGCCCAATTTTAGCCCGGCCCAATAATGACCCGCCCGTGGGCGCCCGTCATTTAAAAAAAACCCTATTCTATTTCTTCTGAACCTTTGGTTATGTTCGAGTACACTACTCTCTAACCGGCTTGGCTAAGGCTATAAGGCATAATAAAATAAAAGGGTCTTTTTTGAGATCAGATGATTCAGATCTAGAACTGAGAGTGAAAGACTGAGAGTCCTTAAAGAGACAACGAGGAGTCGACAACTGAGAAATCCACACTTCGATCGACCACGCCGAGTCGCTGACTGTGTACCTTCTTAGTTCTTCCTCTTCGTCACGAATTTGGGTAATTTTATCTCTCTATATATAATATATCTCAGTGTTTTATCCTCTTCGTCCCGACTGTGTTGCTTAACTTTTTCATTGTTGGTTGAAGGATCGGATCTACCTTTTTGGTTCAAGGTATGTAATTTTCTTTCACTTTTTTGCCCAAAATATTGAATTCCTTGTTTTTAGGTAAAAAAATTAGTGTGTTTTAATTTCTAATATGTCCTACAATTATTCGATCTGTGTATTTATCATTTTTCTTATTCGTCCTTTTATTTTTCCTTTACATAAATTTGGTTACCCTTTTAATTTGGAAGATGATTTACTGGGTTTTCTTCTCATATGGTAGTGCAGTTCTTGAAAATTGATATGTCCTGCATGATTTTCCTCTCATTCATCCTTGTCATGATTTGCCAATAGATAGATTATATACTCAGTTTTGTAATATTGTTATATACTCACTAGATAGATTAGAATGTGGTTTTAATCAAATATGGTGACTTTGTTTCTACAATCCCCATAGCCCATGAAAAGAAGAAACTAATGTTTCAACAGTAGCTGTGATGGAAGGTTTTGATCAAATATGGTGAATTTTTTAATTGGATAAGAATTAAGTATTAATGATAACTTCATAGTTATGGGTATGCTTTCTGCGATTTCAGTCGCGATGATTTAGTTTAACAATGTGACAAGCAATTCATAGTTTAGCAACTTGTTCACTATAAGATGGATCGATACAAACAACCACCTGTAGGATTTTTCATCAAAAGATTAGTGAATTGTAACAATATTATAAGTAATATTTGAGTATATTTGTTGTAATTCTATGACCTTATGTGCTGACACCTCCATTTTTTGTTTACAGGGTTCTTATAGATTGACGGGATCGTGTAACAATTGATTTAATTGATGGGGTAGTTGAAAGCTCGGACAATTTGACACAACTAATTGACAGTTTGAAGAGAAAACGAAGGGAAGAAAGTTCAATTTGGAATCAATATGAAAAAAAGGTAGATCCTTCAACCAAAAAGTTAAGAGCATATTGTAAAACATGCACAAAAAGTTATGTTATTGGAGATGGTGGTAGTTCTCATGGGACTAGAAATTTGCATGCACATGAAAAGTCATGTCCCGGTTTAGTTAACCAAAATGTGACTCAAATGCATCTAGATCATGAAGGAAAAATGCTTAATAGAAAATTTAGTCCGCTCATTTATAAGAATAAAATGGCTGAAGCAATCATGATGCATAACTATCCATTCTTGATTGTTGAACATGAAGGATTACGAAGTGTGCATAACTATTTGAATCTGGATGTGAAATCATATACTAGAAGCACTGCCAAAGCGGATTGTATTAAAATTTATAAGCTTGAGAAAGCAAAATTGAAATGTGCATTTGAGAACATCCGCAGTAGAATTTGTCTCACTTCTAATTTGTGGTCGTCCGGTACTAGTGAGGGTTATATTTGTTTAACTGCTCACTTTATTGATCATGATTGTGTGTTGCACAGTAAGATTATAAATTTCTGTCATTTCCCCCCACCACATACCGGTACTCTTTTATCAGAAAAAATCTTTGAGTTTTTAAAGGATTGGGGAATTGAAAAAAAGATCTTTTCTATCACTTTAGATAATGCAACAAACAACTACAACATGCAAAATTTCTTGAAGGCTCATTTGAGAGGAAACTTGGTTTGCAATGGTAGTTTTTCCATGTTCGGTGTTTTGCTCACATATTAAATCTCATTGTTCAAGATGGTTTGAAAATTGCAAGTGAACCTTTACGCAAAATTAGAGAGAGTGCCAAATATATTAAGGGATCTGAAAGTAGATTATTAAAGTTTGTTACATGTTGTGAACAATTGCTTGTGTCCGTAGAATCGGGTTTGCATTTGGATTGTGTGACTAGATGGAATTCTACATGGGAGATGCTTGATAGTGTTCTGAAATATAAAGATGTATTCTTTCAATATGCCATGGTTGAATAATCGTACACAAGTTGTACATCAAATGATGAGTGGGAAATAGCACAAGCTATCACTACATTTTTGAAATCATTTTGGAAAATTACAGAACTTTTTTCAGGAACGAGTTATCCAACATCAAATCTATATTTCTTACATGTGTTGAGGATAAAAGAACTTTTGATGTTTAATAAGTCTTGTGAGATTGAGGTAATTAGAAACATGGCAAATGAGATGTTGCCAAAGTTTGAAAAATATTGGAACGACTATGTCGTTATCTTGTCCATAGCTACTATTCTTGACCCAAGGTATAAGGTGCAATTTGTCAAATTTAAATTGAAAAAATTTGAGACGGATGAGTATGTTATAAATAGAAAAATGGAGAAAATTATGGATGCTATGAAATCTTTGTTCATGGAATATGTAACGGAGTTGTCAAAAGATGGTTCACAACAACCTCAAGATGGTGTAGGGACTTCAACTATTGCTACCACTAACACAAGTGAACATAGTAATGATGAGTTTGATGTAAGTAAAGTTTTCATGTATTATAATTTTTTTAATTTTTTGCATATTTATCTATATTGCATATTTAAGTTAATGAACTTTTGATGTTTAAAATTTTAAATAGGAGTTTCTGAGGGAAGTGCAAGGTACTACATCAACAAGAACAGAATTGGAACAATACTTAGAGGAGAAAATCGTCACTAACAAATCTTCTTTTAATATTCTAGAAGAATGGAAAAAACTTTCTGAGAGGTACCCAATCCTTATTTTTTATTCTAGTTTTATACCTTTATTTTATATATGACTAATGACTATTTAGTACTTTCAAATATTACGTTATTATAGATATCCAATACTAGTGAATATGGAATATGATATCTTATTAATTCCAATTACAACGGTTGTTTCGGAGTCGACCTTTAGCATTGGAGCAAAAGTTCTCACAAAATATCGTAGTTCGCTTCTACTGGATAATGCACAAGCATTAATTTATGGACGTAATTGGATTTGTGGATATGAAATACAAGGTTTTGGTCTGGTTATAAATATTGTTACTTTAATTGTAGCTTTTTAGTTTAATTTTGGGTATTGAACTATTGATATTTCAAATTGGCATTTTTAATATAGATGATGGGCTGACGGACGACCAACTTTTGGTACCGCTAGTTGCAAATCAAGAGTCAAAGGGGTCTACCATGGGCGAAATTACAAGGAGTGACTAGACATTACTCGGTACTCACTAGTAAGTACTTCATTTTTTATGGACTATTTCTTTGATTTTTGTTTGATTTTTCAAGTACTAAGAAAAGGTAATCTTGTGTTGTAAACTTGTAATTATGTAGTAAAAATGTAGAATTGAATGCTTTGTTAAATAGCATTGTGATTTACTTTGTTAAAAATGTAGAATTGAATGCTTTGTCCCACCTACCTTGAATCAGTTCACTAAGACCCTTGACAAGAATCTTGGTCAGCTGTTTAATTAACCTTATTTTATTTGTTCATTTGGTTTATTTTAGTGGGTTTGGTTGTAGGAAACTATTGTTGTAGACTGTAGTGTAATGGCTAATTTTGTAGAATTTATGAGTATTGACATTTTGCTATAATGTCTATATGAAGAAATGCTATAGGTTTTGTTGAAATGAGTTTAATGCCAATTATTTAGTTTAAGTATTTGTATAATTGTATTTGAAACATATTCTCAGCCCTCAGGCTTCTGCAGTTCTGCTAGATGTTTTGTGTAAACATTCAAGAAATTAAACTAGTGCAATGGTGTCTATGTATCTCACTTTTTGTTACTAGAGGAGAATGTGATTTAAATCATGTGCAAAGCAGCAATGGTTTATGAAGTATCAAGTATGTCCATAAAGCTTGTGCCTATGACATGCTTGACTGTATGCTTGATGCTTCATACAACTGTTCAGACTTAAGACCAAATTGAGCGCAATTGAGGTACTGTTATAGAGTAGTCCTTCACTTTGTCTGCTGCTTCTACCATATATAATGACACATTTATGAATATTTTTGCACAGGATGTCAACTGTCAAGCCATTCTTTCACTAGCAGATGGGATTACAAGTATGCATTTGGAGCTTATTTCTGTTGATGGTGACATGTCAAATGAAATGAATAGACACAATAGTCTTGGTTTGAATTTGTGTAATGTGCACTTTATCATTTAATATTTATCAATTAGATTAGTTTTTCTCATTCAGTCATTTGTATCATTGTATGTATTAGTAATATGTTACTCATTTAGTCATTTCCTTCTTGAGCTTTACAGGCTGTATCATTGTATGTATTAGTATCATTGTATTTATTGTATGTATTAGTATTTATAGATTTTAAAAAAAATATGAAAAAGCCCGCGGGCTGGGTCGTGCCGGCCCAACCCGGGCCACGGGCCGCTTAATTCCAGTCCACCAAAACCCGGGCCATTTTGGCCCGGCCCGTTGATGGCCCGGCCCTTTTACCAGGTCTAATTTTATGTTATTTTGATCAGTCCACCATCTCTCCAACCTCAACAACTTTTTTAACATCGGTAGCTTTTGATCTTTGAAGCTCTTGTTGATTTATACTCCTTCACAACCTTCCCGTTGTAATGTAGCCGTTGGGAGCTATTTGAATTACTTCGCAGATCTGGAGTTATTTGATGTAGACTGCAGATGTGATATGATATCCCCTTTTTCAACTTTCTGACACTGCAGTTTACTGTTTCACCTACCCCGTCAGAGATGTCACTTTGATGTCTTGGGCAGGTCGACGACTTTATTTCCTCATTCTGATTTCTTGATCAGAGTTTGTCCTTTTGCATCGATGCTCTCAATAAGCTCTTGTCCGATCTTCAGATTGAACCGTTACCAATGCTTCAATCTTCAGATGACCAAACTCTATGATTCTGATGCATGCTTTCTTGGACCTGATCGTAGTGTCTTGTTGACTATTGCTCATTAACATGTAGAGACAACACTATGATCTTTGAAGAGTGTTCATTTGATCTTTAGTGTAGAACACCTCTTCTTCTTGTTTTGCAGTGCTTCAACCCTTCTATTTGCCTTGACTGTTCTCAGATACTGATGGTTTGACTCCTAGTTCTGGCCCCTTCTGAATAGCAGGACACTTCAGATTTGTGGCGTGTCTAGCTCACTTTCTCCTTGTGATCTCCCATTCACTTATCATTAATGGACTGACCCAATGCTTAATCACTTTAGCCTTATTCTTCAGAGGCTGACCAGTATCTCTGTGTACACTCCATCAGTTCCTTCTTTGTGTGGCAAACACTACGATCCTGGTTTCTTCCAAGATTGTCGTCTTTTGTTTACTTGATAGCTACTACACTTGCTGACTTTCCTCAGTCAGTTACTGAAGTCTTCTTCTGATCAACTTGTGGAAGACTTCATCTTGAATGGCTTCACAACTCAATCTGAATGTTGATTAGGTTGGTGCTTAGATCTTCTGTTAGCTTGCATGCTTCGTCGAGTGCTCTCTGGTTTCCTTCTGGTGGAATGTATCTTTGCAGCTTAGACTAGAGGCTTCATTTCTTTGGATATTCTGGGAGTGCTCATTTGCTGAGAATCGTATTTTCTCTACGATTCTGCCTTGGCATTGTGAGAACACCTGTTGAAGCCTTAGTTCTGCACTCTTCGATTCAACTTCAGCTGTGCAGACACTACGACTCCGAGATCAGATCTTGACACTCTACAATTTTTGTCTTTATGCTAGTTGTCTTCATCTGATCTTGCTCGACTACGATCTCTACCTCTGATATGATCAATAGACTCTACGACTCCGAGTGTAGTCTACGATTCTTGACTTGGCTTCGGCAGATGCTAGGTCGGCTCGTAGACAGGCTGTCTCTACGATTCTGAACATGACTTCCTCAACAGACTACGGCTCTGTCGAAGTTCTTCTCGACACACTACGATTCTTCCTCGTCTCTCCTAGCAGTCGATAAACTCCGAGATCTACTATCTTGCAGACTACGATTCTGCCTTGATAGCTCTCGTATTTTCCTTGACTCTCCTGGCAGACTACGATTTTTGGTGCAGTGCTCGACGATCAGACAAGCCTATCTATTACATTATAAGATCAACCTAACAAGCTTGATCTTTCTATATTTATAGTCTTTGTACATCATTTCTTTTTATGGACGTTACAAAGCTGTTTTGCTTATGTAGGATCAACCTAACATATTTGATCAATTCATTATAAGTCTTTGGTACATATGTTTCTATTATCTATCAAAAGACTTTACAGCTTTTCTTAATGCAAGCATACTTGCATATTCATTCATATATTTCATAATCAAATCATATATAAATAGGAATATCATTCACATGCTTATTCCTGACAGAGCTCACCCTTTTCCTTTTGGTTCCATTGTTCTTCTTAGGAGGCGAGAATGTAGCTGGGACTAGCCAAGGAGTGAAGTAACTATAGTAGTCCTCACTATTTTGTAAAATAGTGTGACAATAATTGTAATGAGGACTTTATTTGAGTTTGGATTTTGTCTACGAGACAATATTTGCAGTAAAACTCACAGCGTATGTGTTGTCGTATTTTGCACGACAGTTGTATAAATGAAGTTTGTATTTGAATTATGTACCATGTATTTGGCGACTCAGAATGGGTTGTGTAAACCTATTCTGGGGGCGTCACAGTTGGTATCAGAGCTTAGGAATATGATCTCTGACGGAGATCTGAGGTTAGAACTAGGAGGGGAGAGACGAGTAAAACCTTCGCTAGTATGTCCTACCAAAGCTTATTTGTTATTTAATTGGCCGGTCAGAATATAGGGATAATATGTGGCATGTCAATTTCTTTAAGTAACCCTTGTTTTGTGACAGTATTTAAGAATGACATCTGAAAATCAAGATGAACTTATATAGAGTTTTAAGTGATGAATTAAGGAGGATTTATTAGGAGAATTTTATTATCAAAATATAGAACTGCAAGATCGTATTCGTGAGTTAGAAGAGCAGGGTGAAGAATGGCAGGCGGTCGTAGATCAAAGGGATGCAACAATTTAAGATTTTGCTACCCGATATGCGAAGCTTGAACAGAAGCTAGCTTTGGCAGAGTATATGAGAATAGGGCTGGAATCTGAGAATATAAATGTCAAATATTAGTTGAAAGAAGAAACAACTGAACGAGTGAGAATGGAGGATGCATGGGTAAAAGTCGCACGACGCGTTTATATTGTAGGAAGAGACGTCTGATCCAAGAAGGCTAAAATAGATTATATGTATTTCTCTTTTTGGACAGCAATTGGGAGAACTCAACATCGAGTTTTAAATTACCATGTACAGAGCGGTCAACCCCAATTTGATATGGATCGAAGATTAATGATTTAGATCATGGATCAGGAGTACGACGCAGCGGTTGAGGGTGGAATGTGCCCTATAGCGAAGTTAAGTCCAGCGGTAATGATGACACCAAAGGCTTTTCCAGACAAGTCAAAGTCGGTGGTTCAAGGGAGAGCGTTTGTCGTAACTTCCCAAAAAGCTTGGAACCCGAACGAAGTTATTACAGGTAAGCAAATCATAAAATCTTGTGAAGTCTATACCTTATTAGATACCGGTTCTACCCATTATTTTATTTCACCTGCTTGTGCTCAAACGTTTAAACTTGACTCCAGAGAAATTAGACTTTGACTTATTAGTTGAAACTCCATTGGGAGAAACCTTCGTTACATCCACCATTTATAAATCTTGTTTGATTCAAATCGATACCCTCACATTACCTGTTGATCTCATCTCTTTAAAAATACTTACATTTGATATGATTTTAGGGATTGATTGGTTAACTACTCATCATGCTAAAATTGATTATTTTCGTAAAGTCGTTAGTTTTCATATTCCTAACCAACCTGTTATGCGAATTCAAGCAACCAAACCACTAAAGTCAATCACTGTCATATCAAGTCATAAAGTCATTCGTTTATTGAAAAATGGATGTTAAGCTTTCTTAGCACATGTCACGGATTTAAACAAAAATGTCAAATTTGAATGATATTTTTATTGCTAATAAATTTCTTGATGTATTCCCTGAAGAACTTCCTGGCCTACCCCCAGAGGGTGAAATCAAATTTTGTATTGACCTTGAACCCGGTACAAAACTCATTTCCAAAACCTCATATCGAATGACTCCTATTGAAATTTTGAAGTTAAAAACCCAACTACAGGGGTTGGTACCTGAGCTCTGGTGACTTCCTTTGTGTAATGCACCGAAACCAGACTCTCCGTAGGGGACGCCATATTTGTGCGGTGGTAAACTGATAAGTGCCACTGTGAGGTGTTATCCAAGGTTGGGATATAAGTCAAAGTTGAGAGAAACCTAAGTTAGTAATCGAAATACATAGCTTTTTAAGCTTAGCTGGTTATTATCGAATATTCATGGAAGGATTTTCTCGAATCGCCACTCCATTAACTCACCTGACTCGAAAAGATACAAAATTCGGATGGAGCGAGGAATGTGAGAAAAGAGCTTTCAAGAACTCAAGAGGAAACCGATTTCAGCATCTGTTCTGACAATACCATCCTGGAAAAGCGAACTTAGTAGCTGACACATTGAAAAGAAGATCATACGAGTGCGATATTTTCAAACACCAAGACCTATTTCGTATGACTTAAAAATGATGGAGATAGAGTTAAAGACTCTAGGGACCCACGTGATAATATCAAATATACGAGTAGAACCGACTTTAATCGATAAAGTTAAAGCTACTCAAGCTACAGACCCGGAGTTGATGCGTATGAAAAAGAAAGTACAAGAATGTGCTATTCTAGAAGCAAGAATCGACGAATAGAGGAAATCTCAACCCTCGATTTATTGTTCTATTTGAAATCCTCGATCGAGTAGGAGCTGTGAACTATAGACTCGCTTTACTTCCAAGTATGTCTCGTGTTCATAATATTTTTCACATATCTATGTTATATAAATATGTGGAAGACCCGAACCACATTATTGAATTAGAACTAGACGAGATAGCAAAAGATTTAATGTATAAAGAGGTACCTGTTAAAATCTTGGATAAGAAGGAACATATTCTACGCTCAAAGGTTATACCTCAAGTCAAAGTTTTATGGAGAAACCATGATATTAAGGAAATGACCTGGGAGTTAGAATCTGAAATAAAAACAAGGTATCTTCACCTCTTCGACATACCAGGTACGTAAATTCCGGGACAAAATTTTATAAGGAGGGAAGACTGTAAGACCCCAAATTTTATGAAATGAAAGTATTCAATTTTCTTATAATTATTATTCTATTTAGTAAATGGTTAACTTGATAAAAGATTAAAGTTAAGGGTGATATGTGAAAATTTTACAAAGTAAGCAAGGTGTTATAAAATATTCGTTGTGTCAAGAAATATTCTTTTTGTCGAGAAATATATGTACAATGACATAATTATTGGTGGACCCCACAACGGAATAACTGTCAGATATAGAAAGTGACAGAAATAACCTTTTTATAAAAATAACGACAAAACTTTTACCGTTAAACTGTTGAAATGTCCAGTGATAAAAGTACAGTAATACGCGTTGTTGAACAGTAGCACACGGTATTGCACAGTATCTCTGATTATTGATGCTTACGTAAGAAGTCACTCAATTTTATTTAATAATTACCATAGTTGTTGTTGCATAGTATCTCATATTATTGATTCAATTATTTTTACAATATCATCTGCACAATATTTTATATTATTTAATCAATAATTGAGACGACACAGTTATTCATATTATTATTTGTATTATTGACAATGTCTAGAAAGTTATGTCGAGGAAATGGGTTAGGTTATTTAATTGTGCTCCAATAAAGAGAAATCCTTATCGGAAAGCCCCCTCTTTCCTGAGAATGATTTGGTTGTTAATATTGTGAGTTATAATATTAATGATGAATAATTGTTAAAAGATTAAAAATTTGTTTATTAAAGATAAGTGATTTGTGATAAATATTTATTCAAGTTTTGGATATAAATAGAGGGGTTTGTCATGAGACATTTGTTGTAAGTTTGACTTATTATTCCATAGTGAGATGTACTATATTTTCAGACAGTCGGTTGTGATTTTAATAGTAAATCAATCTGGACTGTCAGTTGTGATTTTAATAGTAAATCAATCTGGACCGTCGGTTGTGATTTTAATAGTAAATCAATCTGACCGTCGAAGGTGGTTTTAATAGTAAATCAATTTGGACCGTCGGTTGTGGTTTTAATAGTAAATCAATCTGGACCGTCCGTTTTAATAGTAAATCAATCTGGACCGTCCGTGAATCAGTTACTATTTAGTCCATTCTCCTATAAATAGAAGCTTATTTCTCCTTTCATTCTCACCAATTCACTAAGACTCACAAGAGAAACTATAGAGAGAAAGAATAAGAGTATTCTGCTACTTCACTATTGCAGTATCCAACCTTCTACTAAGGTAAGGGATATTATTTTTTTCGTATTGTAAGGGATGTTATTTTTCGTATTGTAAGAGGTATTATTTCTTTCGTATTGTAAGGGATGTTATTTTTCGTATTGTAAGGGGTATTATTTCTTTCGTATTGTAAGGGATATTATTTTTTGTATTCATTCTTTATTAATCTGCGGGAGTAACCGGTCTACGCGGATTATTGCATGCATGGTGAATAACCCTTCGTACTCATTCTTTATTTGTGGAAAAGATATGTCTATGCGGATTACCGCATGACGGGTGAAAATCCATTTGCAGGTTCGTATATTATTTCTTTTCATATTCTTAAATCGATCTAAACTTACTATGGTAAGTATTACTTCTATAATCCCTGAAATTAGTAGAATATTCTTGAGTTTTTCGCTTCATCTAGTATCATTTCATTCGAATATTAGTCTGAACTTTCTTATTAAATTTAATATTTTCATTTGGGTACTATTCACTCGGGGTACTTTGCATGACGGGTACTATTTATTTGGTACTATTCATTCAGGTACTATTCACTCGGGATACTATTTATTTGGGGTACTATTCATTTGGTACTATTCATTCGAGTATTATTCACTCGGGGTACTATTTATTCGGGGTACTTTGCATGATCGGGTACTTTGTTTGATCGGCTACTATTCATTTGGTAGTATTCATTCGGGCACTAATCATTCGTGTACTATTCACTTGGGGTACTATTTATTCGAAGTACTTTTCATGACAGGGTACTATTTATTTGGTACTATTCTCTCGGTTACTATTTATTCGGGGTACTATTCATTTGGTACTATTCATTCGCGTACTATTCACGGAGTATTATTCACGACAAAATTGGTTCTTTTCTGACTAAATTATCTTTGATATATGAATCTTATTCTTAAATTTGAATCCACGTTTTGATCATCATGTTGACCATTTGGACATTATTGAACTCTAGATAAATTGAATCATAAATCTCTAATATTTGTCCTTGATCTCACTTGATTGATTCTTTATATCATTGTCATCATTCTCATGCTTATGTTGTGATAAAAGTCATCTTTGGCCCGTAGTGTATAGATGGACTGTTGATGGGTATGAATATGACCAGAAATTTTGTATTGGTATAATCATGACCTGTAATGTTACAGACAAATGATGTGGTAAAAGTTCTCTTTGGCCCGTAGTGCATAGATGGACAGTTGTTTGGCATGATCATGACCACTGGTGATACAAACGAATATCCTTGGCTCGTAGGGATATTTGTTGGTGATACATACGAATATCCTTGGCCCGTAGTGCAGGATAATTTGTTGATATGAAATGTTTATTAATTGGTATTACAGGGATAAAATATTGACGATGAATTTTTAAATCATAGAAGATAGTAGACATCATTCTCTACTTGACTTTTCTAATGGATTGTTGTTTTCACTGCAGTTGTTGATCTAAAACTTGTTGTCTATTGTATTCTATCAGATTTTTCCCTGTTGAGGACTAAGGATAATTTTTTCTACACTATCTTAGTCAAAATATTCTTTACTGGGCTAGTTGAGCTCACCTTTTCCTTTTGGTTCCATTGTTCTTCTCAGGAGGCAAGACTGTAGCTGGACTAGTCGGGGAGTGAAGTAATGGTCCAAGATGGTTCTTATAGTAGTCGTTACTATTTTGTAAAATAGTGTGACAATAATGAGGACTTTATTTTGAGTTTGAATGTTGTCTACGAGATACTATTTGTAGTAAAACTCACACGTATATGTTGTTGTATTTTACACGACAGTTGTATAAATGAAGTTTGTATTTGAATTATGTACTATGTATTTGGCGACTTAGAATGGATTGTGTAAACCTATTCTGGGGGCGTCACAAACGGGGCGTCCTTGGCTATTTTCGGGCCTGCAGAATGTTCAACGAAGAAGGCCTGCAAGCAAGAAGAGTTCAGCAATAAGGGCTCTAAAGAGCAAGGAAAGGATGGCAAGGAAAGCATTTAAACTTGAAGTGCTTACCATGGCAAAGAAGAAAGTCTAAGATTTAAGCTTAAAAACACCAGAAAAGAAGAAGAAATATTGTTAGAAAGAGTTAGGAATCACAATAATGCAAGAAAAAAAAATTCGAAGTTAAATTTTTTTTAAAAAACTTCAGACAGCCCAAAAGCATTCGTTCGGAGCCTTTTTTGGACTTATAACGGTATATGTCATGGCCAAAGGCGATGATTTTTGTAGGGCTCATCACTAGCTTCGTTTTGATATATATAGGCCCCGAAACTCTAAACAAATCAAAAGTTGTGATCAAAATAGTAACTATATGACAACCCCAAAATAGATCCATTCCATCCAACCTATTCTGATCGCCAAATACATGGTACAGAAAACAACTACAACTTTATTACAACAATTGTCGTGCAAAATACAACAACACATATGCTGTGAGTTTGGATACAAATATATACCAAATGTAACTCATGTCCCAACCGTGGATAGCACCTCACAATGACACCTTATATAAAGGTATAGTCAAAAAACTGTTTAGAAATTAGAATCTTTGGGAAGTGCTCAAGGAAACCTTCGTACATGGGAGGCCTTTCTTCCAAGTTATGATAGATATCATATGGCCACAGAATTATCCTGGTTGACCCAATATACCCCAAAGAAAAACGAGAAGATTACTATCATATTCTTCCAATGGTGAGTCTTCTCTTGACTTATCATTATCTCCACTGTCTTTAATAATGAATTATACTTCAAACAAATACCAAGATTATATAGGTAGTGCTCGAAAATATACTCAGCAATTGGATGAGCACAATCCTATCTTATGATGACACGAGGTTGTATGTCATTAGACATCTTGTATGATAGTGGTAAAAACACCCTTCCAACGTTGGGTTTGCTTCACCCTAGATGATTCACCAAATATAACTACTAAATGTTGACCACCGTCCTATTCCCCTGTTACCCCCGCACGACCCAGCTACACTCTTATTACCTGAAAAGGAATTATGTAGCAAAAGGGTGAGGACAACTAGCCCAGTAAAGAATATCATGACTAAAAGATAAATACTTATCAATAGCCTTCAACAGAATTAAATCAGAGATTTAGAACATATGGTAGATGATAAAAATTTCAACCATAGTAGCAGCAGAATGAGCAATCCATTAGAAGAGTCAAATAGACCAAAAAGTCTATTATCTTCTCCATATTAAAAATCCACCAACAATATTTTATCCCTGTAACATCACTCAAACAGTTCCTTTCCACAATCATATGAATAACTCATAATCATAATGTGATTCTAAATTTTTCTTCGCACCCAGACGAAGATAATTTTTATCACATGTCTTTACCTGAAGCATCAAAGATCATGGTTATATACCAAATCACAGTTTCTGTTTATAATCATACTAATAAATTCATGTTTGCACTACGGACCAACGATATTCGTCAACAGTTTCATCTTTGTACTACTGGCCAAAGATATTCAACAACAGGTCATCTTTGCACTAACGGGCCAAATAATTCATCAATAATTCATATTTGCACTACAGGCCAAATATATTCATCAACAGTTCATATTTGTACTACAGGCCAAATATATTCACCAACAGTTCATATTTGTACTATAGGCCAAATATATTATATCTCAAAGAAATATATAATCATTTCAGAATATATATAAACAAAAATTATAACCATGTTTAACCATTTAATCAATTCATCTTACATTAAGTTAAAGATATTCAATTATAAATTCAATGGTCATGATCATACCAGTTAACAATTCATCTTTGCACTACAGCCAAAGATATTCCTCAGTCACGATCATACCAATAATTTACCCATCTTTACACTCAATGAAAGAGAAATTCAACATCAGGGTTATAAAAATGTTATATATGATAATAAAAATAATATGATCAACAACTGCATTATTTTCAAGAGCAACAATCATAAATTAACGATAATTTGGACAGAAAAAAAAAATCAATTTTTGTCATGAATAGTACCCGTGAATAGTAACTCGTGAATAGTAACTCATGAATAGTAAACCCCGACACAAAAGGTTAAAATTTCACAATAAAATTCATACCAATATTTTGGTATAATGATATTGAAAGAATAAAATTTCTTAAGCTTATAAACAATTTAATTTTAATTGTTTACACTTTACTAAATAATGCATTTTAATCATCCTAAAAATGCCAAACTCATAAGATTTCATTACCAAATAACCAAAATTCTTCATCAAAAATCTGCATATACCTCATATAGGATTCTCAAGCCATAAAATC